>OY757281.1:5405838-5976465 GCA_963584085.1 Pyrausta aurata
CCATTTTATACCAAATTTATTTTATTTATTTAATCTTCAAGCACGAGTAAGCACAGGATAAGACTATTGCTTAGAAGGTGTCCTCAATTAAATACCTTGTCGCAGCCGTATTACATCCTCCTTCACCAATGGACCATCGAGATGGGATTGGGATGTCATACTGACATTCTTCGAGAACTTTTGTCTTCCTATTGACTTTTCTTGTATTTTTATACGCAATAAATTAATTATTTACCAAAGTCTTCGAGTCTTCATTTAATACGCCGGAAAATGAAGATGATCGCGATATGCAGCGTAAACATGGTCCTTCGAGCCGGATACCAAGACCAGAGACCTAAATACGAAATGCGCAAGAAAATACCAACAGACGAGATTCGAATTGGAGATACACGCAAAGGCTTGAAACCAAGGTCTGGAAGGAATCTGGTATACCCGAAGTATCGCAATCGGAACGGCCAACCATCCTACTTTCCCAGCCCATCTTCAAAACTTTGTCCGTTGATATTTGTGCTTTTACTATTTCAGTTCCTTGGTGCGTGTGAATGTGAATTATCCATTGTTTGCTTCATCGGTATATAAGGTGCAGTCTAAGGTACGACATATTTCTACGCTTTAACGTGAGTACCATTCCACTTATTACCAAAATGAGCGCACCGGAGAATAGTAACGTAGTTTCAATTTCTCGCGATAAGTCGAACATTGACGGCGACGTAGTACTTATTAGAGATCTGATTAAAAAACGAGGCATTATAAAAGCTCGACTTACTCGTTTTACAAAACATGTAATATCTTTTGATGAGGTAGATATTATGCCTAGTCAGAATCTAATGGACTTAAAACTGCGTTTGCAAGGTGCTACTAACATGTTTAATGAGTTTAATTGTATTCAAACGAAACTGGAGGAAGCAGTATCAGATAATGATCTAGATGAGCAGCTGAATCAAAGGGAATTATTTGAAGATTCCTATTACACTGTGCTAGCCAAAGTCGAATGTATGATCGCCAAAAGTGAGTCATCCAATAGCGCAAATGTAGGTAAAGGTAATGCTTGCAATAATGGTTTGAAATAAGTAAAGTTACCTACCATTACTATGCCCATCTTTGACGGTTCGTACGAGCATTGGCTGGAGTTCAGGGATACATTTCTGTCACTTGTACACAATTCTACAGAGATTAGTAACATCCAAAAGCTTCACTACCTAAAATCTTCGCTAAAGGGAAGTGCTGAGCTTGTTATAGATTCATTGGAGTTTTCAAGTGACAACTATCAAATTGCCTGGGAACTGCTTCTCAATCGATACAATAATAGCAGGCTTTTAGTGCACAATCACATCAAGTCATTGTTCAATCTTCAACCATTGGGCAAGGAGTCACCAATTCTGATTAGAAAGTTAATTGACACTGTGTTGAAAAACATACGCGCGCTAAAGGTCCTCGGGGAGCCTACCGACTCGTGGGATACTCTTATTATTTTCATCATGGTGTCAAAACTGGACGCAACCACGGAACGCGAGTGGGAAGAATATAAAGGAACTCTATTGACCGGCACTGGGGACTCCAAGCTTAGTTTGAAGATAGAACATCTCATTAAATTCCTAAAAGACAGAGCTGATATGTTGGAAACGTTGTCTGTGTCACACAGTAAGCAAATTTATCAAAAACAAAGCGCTATAAATAATTCTAAAGTGCACTGCAACGTATCCACAGATCAGTCTCAAAAACGTACTAAATATAAATCTGGTGACTCGAAAAAGTTGTGTCTAATGTGTAACGAACCACATCCGCTTTATTCTTGTCAACAATTTATAGATACTGACGTTAAACTAAGGTTTGAGTTCGCAAAGGCAAATGACCTATGCTTAAACTGTTTACGCCAGGGACACACGGTTGAAACTTGTAAGTTCGGACCTTGCAGGTTATGTAGCCGTAAGCATAATACGCTAATTCATAGTGACGATATAAACGCGCAATCGTCCACTCCGATGTCACTGCACGGAAATGGGGAGCCGCAGCTAGCTACCCCCTCGGCGTCCGTCGCAGCCTCATCATCACACTCGGCTATTCTTCACACGCCTGGCTCAATTCAAGCAAACAAGGTACACTTAGATAACTTACGATGCGATCTTAGTAGTGTGCAACAGCCTGTTTTGCTGTCAACCGCGTTAATTGAAATAGCAGATACGCATAAAAACTATCACGTAGCGCGTGCGCTACTCGATAGTGGTAGCCAGCGCAGTTTTATAACGAAAAAACTATGCGATTCGTTAAAACTACCACTCATACAGTCCACTCAAGTTATACATGGCGTCGGAAACTCAGTTACACACACTACGCAACTATGTAACATTGATATCAAATCACGCAATGACGCTTACATTACTTCGCTTCAATGTTTTGTTTTACCAAACATAACTTCAGCGGTGCCTTCGTTATCTTCACAATGCGCGCAGATCAGTATTCCTGATGGGATAACATTAGCTGACCCTTTCTTTTATGAATCTCATGGAATAGACATTCTAATTGGCGCAGATAAGTTCTGGGATTTATTTAAGTCTAATAAAATACGATTATGTAATGGCCCACATTTACATGAAACTAAACTGGGGTGGATTATTTCAGGACCCATTTATTGTGATACGCAAAACTTTAGTACTTGTAATTTCACTCAGTCTATTGATTCGCAGCTCTGTAAATTCTGGAAACTCGAAGAAATACCTAAACCTCAAAACAACTTTAGCAAAGATGAACGCACGTGTAAAGATATTTTATTCAAACCACAATGCATGCTAAAAGCGGTAGGTTCTGTATCAACATGCCTTTTGAGATTTCTCCTAAACATTTACAGAAAGATCACTTGACTGAATTATGCGAGTAGGTATGGCAAACTGTACTATATTTTGCCGCATCACGGCGCATTTCAGGAGCACAGCAGCACTACTAAACTAAGATTAGTGTTCGATGCTAGCGACTCTGAGAGCACCAAATCTACGTCCGTGTTCAGTCCTGAAATTGCATAATATGACCTTAGTAAGTATCTGAAACAAATACTAATATTATAAATGTACTCACTTTAGCATCCCATGAGCGTTTGTTTTCATTTGAACTTTTTTCTTAATTTAACCGCTAAGGCGCGCAGGAGCCTACGTATTACGATTCATGCATAACGCGCAAAGTAAAGATAATCGTCGTACAGGCTCTCAATCAGCGGATTTAATATTAATTAAACTGTCACAAATGGAATATTTACAGATGAATACGAATTGTTGCAATAATAATATCATTTAAAAGACTAGCAATCTGTGTAGATGTTTTTATGGATAAACACAAAGTAATCCGAGTAAGCGGTCGTATACGGGATTTTACTCTGTTCACGTATGCGAAAAAACATCCTTTAACTATACTTTTTTATTTATTACTTTTTACTTATTTCTATTGATTTACCTTGTTGTTATTTCGGCACGAGCACAAACGGTTAGCACACGTAGGTGCACAAGCACTGCTTTACAACTTACGAGAATCATACTGGCCAATTGCTGGTAGAAATCTGGCGCGACAAGTTGTGCATGCTTGTGTGGTTTGTACTAGATTGAGAGGCCGAACTTTGACTCCCATTATGGGAAATTTACCAATGGAAAGAATAACTCCAACGTTTCCCTTTATGCGTTGTGGCGTGGACTACGCTGGTCCAGTGCTTGTATTGAATCGAAAAGGTAGGGGTTCTAAGTTAATCAAATCCTATATTTGCATTTTTGTATGTTTTGTCACTAGAGCGGTACATTTGGAATTGGTTAGCGACCTTTCAACTGATTCGTATTTACTAGCACTAAAGCGATTTATATCTAGACGGGGAAAGCCCGCAGAAATTTATTCTGATAATGGCAAAAACTTCATAGGTCTTATGAACGAATTTAAGAGGTTTTTGTCACGAGCTAGTTCTGAAATATCAGATTTCACTACCAGTCACGATATCAGGTTTAGGCAAATACCCGTATATGCGGCTCATTTTGGTGGTTTGTGGGAGGCTGGCGTCAAATCATGCAAGCACCATTTGCTACGAACAGTGGGTAACGCGCATTTGACCTTTGAGGAACTTACTACTGTTCTGGCACAAATAGAGGCGATCCTTAATTCCCGTCCTTTAAATCCTCTCTCCACCAATCCAAATGACTTTTCCCCTCTTTGTCCATCACATTTTCTGGTTGGTCGTCCATTAACTGCGCCTGCATTCACTGACCTTTCGGAGACTCCGATAACTCGCCTTAATCGCTATCAGAGAATAGAGCAGATCCGTCAACATTTTTGGACGCGATGGACAAAAGAATACTAATCTCGGAACTGCAGACCCGATTGAAGTGGAAGGAACAAAAGCCTGACCTGCAACCTAACACCCTAGTTGTTCTGAAAGAAGATAATTCTCCTCCTTTGAAGTGGAGTATGGGGCGTATAATTGCAACGATGCCAGGCAAGGATGGCGTCTCTCGAGTTGCTGACATACAAACGGCATCCGGAGTGGTGCGTCGTGCTTTCAGCAAGATCTGCCCTCTGTTTGAAGAGGAACCCTTTGAAGCTGGTGCTTTCAAGGCCGGGGGCATGTCGCAGCCGTAGTACATCCTCCTTCACCAATGGACCATCGAGATGGGATTGAGATGTCTTACTGACATTCTTCGAGAACTTTTGTCTTCCTATTGACTTTTCTTGTATTTTATACGCAATAAATTAATTATTTACCAAAGTCAGTTCATTTAATACGCCGGAAAATGAACGCGATATGCAGCGTAAACAAATAGCACAACAATAGGCAGGAATGCAAGTAATTAAAATGCGCTCGCGCACCCCGTAACACAATGATGAATTTGGATATTTATTTATTTATCGTCATTATGTAACTACTAGAAATGAATGGAACTAAGATGGCTACCGCGTGCAAAGGGGGAATGCAGATTTCACAATAATTACTATGATAGAATGAGACGTTTTATGTAAAGGGTGGAAGCTTATTAATTACGTTAATTTTAAAATTATTATTAAGGCAAAGGTCCAAAATAAACTACGCTCTGCTACCAAAAGATGTTCGAGATCGGCAGTGGATTCAACGTGGTGGGTAAAAAATATAAAGGAGGTTTTGTCTGTCAGGACTCACCTATTATCCGCTAGTAGATGGTTTCCAGGTTGCAGGTGATCACCGAGGACACAGGCACAGTCACACAGGTCTTCAGATAAGTTTAAGGGAAAGCACACGCGAAAATTGAGCCCTGGTAGGTCAGTTCAGTGTGATGGGAACAACGTCTCGAAAGCAACTACTTTACGGGGTTCTCATACAAGCAAAAAATAGGTAAGTACTCAAAATGATGTGCGTAGGAGCGCGCGCCGCAAGATTAGGATGGCAACACAGGTTTCAATCAAATTATTGTAATGAACAGAGCCTAATGTTAAATCTTATTCATGACGGACACTTAGGAGTCGATCGCTGTAAAAGGCGCGCGCGTGAAGTATTATTTTGGCCTGGTATTGTCAAGGACATAGAAAGCTATGTAAAAAGATGTAAAGTATGTCAGGAGAATTCAAATAAACCATGCAAAGAGCCTATGATTCCACTGCCCATACCGGCTTTGCCTTGGAATAAAATCGGCACGGATATTTTCGAATATGGAAAGAAAAGCTATTTAATATTGGTAGACTATTTTTCAGGATTTATCGAAGTCGCAAATTTAAAAGATATTTCAGCAAATTCGGTAATTTTAGTTTTAAAAGAAAATTTCGCTCGATATGGAATCCCTGATGTTGTAATAAGTGATAACGGTCCCCAATTTTCTAGCCATCATTTTAAAAAGTTTTCAGTTGATTGGGGTTTTAATCATATAACTTCATCTCCATATTACGCTCAATCCAATGGGAAAAGCGAACGCGCCGTGCAAACGATAAAAAAGATATTAAAAAAATCTATTGACAGTGGAACTGATTTTTATTTGAATTTATTGAGTCTTAGAAATACTCCGAGGGAAAATTTGAATTCTCCTGCACAACTTATGATGGGACGACGCCTTAAATGTAGGCTCCCAGTTCATCCAGAATTATTAATGCCAAATAATAAGGATAACGCTGAGCAACATGAACGTTTATTAAATAAACAAAATAAAAGTAAAATGTATTATGACTGTCATAGTAAACAGCTGCCTGAGTTAAGTGTCGGCGATGAGGTTATAATGTTGGAAAACAATAGTGAACGCATCCGTGGTACCGTTGTCGGTAAAGCCTCCACTCCACGCTCTTATATAATAAAAAACAAAAAAGGAATTTATCGCCGCAATCGTCGACACTTGATAAAGAGTGAACCTGAAAACAATGATCAGGGTAATCATAATGGCAATGTTCTGTCAGACGATGAATATTTTTTGGGTAGGGAGGAGAGTGAGAATGATATCAATGATGATTTAAGTTGTCCTGGCTTGTATTCACCTCCGCTAACCCGAAGCAAATCTAAACGCCAAGAACAGCAAGGTTGCTGTGTAATTTTTATTGCTATGTCATACACTAAGGTTTTATTGGTATACTATAGCACCTAGTATTATAAGTACTTTTAAATATAGTTTATATAAACTTTTGTATTATGTATTTACTTTATTCATTCATGCGGGGGGAGATGTTGTGGGTATATCTAAATAACTATTAAGAAGTGTACCGTGCTTTTATGAATAAAAACAGTTGTTATCCAAACTCGTCTTTGAATATACTACAGTTCGGCTCGTTCGGCGCATTCGGCTCGGATAAGTGTGTGGTCACCTTTAAGTGGAAGAAAGATAAAAATAATATAAAAAATCTTACTAACCTGCAACTGACTGCAGACTTCGCTCTCCAACAATTTAGCCAGCCCCTCTACTCCTATTGGTCCGAACGCGTTGTCGCTCAAGTCTAGCGATTGAAGACGAGCACCCGCTGCTATCATGCCGTCTCCGAGAGCGCTCTGTTGAAAAAATTCTAATCTTAAAGGAATAGTACAGAATTGAACATTTCGTTGTTGCAATTACAACCTTAAAGGTTGTAATGTAAATGTGTAAAAAAAAGTAAGAGCCCAATTCAAGGGAGTGGTTGTCAATTGAGTTTGGAATACAGGAAAAATATTTTAAATAATTCAAGTTTTTTTTTTCCGGTTTTCTAGACTCGACGGACTAGCCATGGGGGAGCCAACGATTCAACGGGGTGGTTATGAGTCGCGTCTAGAGAACAGGAAAATTAAAAATAAATATTGAACAATTTTTTTTACAAAATGTTCTTGAAAATTCTTTAAAAAAAACCTGTGTTCTATTATCGATTGACAACATCCCCCTTGAATTTGGCTCGTACTTTTTTTACACCCTGTATATCAATTAATATTCCAAGATTATAAGATATTGCTGACCATAGTTTACAATGGAACCCTTTTCACTTAGAAGTATAATATTTTATATCCCATATTTGCCTTAAAATGTTTTAATAAATTCATTATCTTGAAGCTACGTTTTACTTTGCAAGCCATTCGAAACTCTAACAAAGATAATAGTATTCTGTGGCCACTGTTTGAATAGACAAGCAATAACCAGAACCAAACATGCAGTATTTCGAAAGCTTGGCCACTGCAATAAGTGCTTGTAGAATTAAAAAAAAACTATTTAAAACAGACTTAAAGACATCCTTACTAAAGCAGGAGGTATCTCTGTCTTCATCCTCCCGGTGAACATATCAGAGAACCGTGCAATCTTCAGCTCTGGATGATGTTCCAGCGCCTTTGCGATCGCTTGCGCTGCAGCCACGCCAAGCGTATTTCCCGTGAGGGTGAGGTACTGGAGATCGGGACATTTGTTGATTGCATCCACGATTGGTTGTGCTGGGAAAATAAATTCAAAACGTTTATGTCACTCTAAATGCAGATAAGGTTGCAATTGGTTGCTATGGAAACCATGGGTGAGGCTTATGTTTAGCAGTGGCCATCTACCACTGATTATGTTGATAAGAAAATAAATATTGGACTATGCCACATACATTGCTCTGATTCTTAAGTAAATGATTTATTATGAATCCCAATTGCCAATTTACATACAAATAAAATTAAAACTAAAATATACATTTATGAAACATATAACTTAAAAGATCAATAGTATAAAAGAAACAACCAAAATACCTATGTACAAGAAAAAAAGAACAATGCATAAAAAAAAACATAAAATGGCTCTTGTGGTAAGGTGGCCAAAATGCTAGCAGCATTGAATGGCGATGCTTATTCTCTGTGCAAGGTAGCTGCCAGATCTTAGGTCACCACTGACCTCAGCTAGCCTCTTAGCAAGTTGCCTGTGCAAAGAGATAGCGTTGGGACCCCTCAAACCTAATGTTTCGACTCCAAACGGTACAAAATGATACCGGGAGGTGATCAGGCTGTATTTCTTTAGTAAGTAAAGTAAAGTAAAGTAAAGTTTATTTCGACAAAATAATATTACAGGGGGTTGGGAATCTCCTTTTAAGTTGAAAATAACCTGTATTAGGAGAAGCCCGCTCTTTCTTATCGATTATACAGTTGAAATAATTATTAAGTACGAAATACATATAACAACTCTACACATATCATATTAATTAAGTTTACATTTAAATTTGTGTGTGTGTGTGCGTGTATATGTGCGTAAGTGTGTATGTGTGTGTGTGTGTGTGTGTGTGTGTGTGTGAGTGTGTGTGTGTGTGTGTGAATGGATGCTTCGTATTATAATTGTCTTTGTAGAATGTGCTCCGTTTCATCGTAATTTAATTTTTTTAGATATTTCTTAGTTATATATATATATTATATATTTCTTAGTCTTATTACTTTCTGCACTTGTCGCAGCACAACCAGCACTAAGGCTTGTACTTGGTAGATGGGAGGCTGCCAGTGTGTCGACACATAGTTAATAGTAAATAGCTTGAGTATTTGTTATGCATATTGGAGTCAGAAACACTATACGACAAAAACCTAACTTGAGATTGATTGTTTGAAAAAATAAATACCATGGCTTAGTAACAAAGCAGTATTTATATGAAAAAGTATACCTACCTAGATAGTCATACATATGAAGAAGGTAAACGTAGCATGGTTATATTTTAAAATATGCAAATAGTAGGAGCATAAGTTTTTTAACTGAAGTAGTTTCATAAGTTATTTTACTAATTAAGAAATTTCTTTGAATACGAATTCTTTAGTTTGCTATTTGAACACAAAAAACGATATGGTAACCTAGAAAAAAGTTGTATTTTCAAAAATAATAGCATAGCGTCATGGTAAAAAAAGGCGCCTTTTAGAGATTTAGGTTATGTTTACGCTGCTTAGTTGTGCTTGGTTATTTCACAAGAACGTGTTGTTTATACACTAAAATAGATGCAATAAAGGCGCAGAGATCTTAATATACCGAAATATTTAAGTGAAAATGCTAAAAACTTACCATCTTTTTCCGTATCTAGTTTCAATGATTTTCCAGAAAAGTCAACACCACTAGAAGTTCTGTTATTGTCACTCAACGCCTTTGTGATAGAATTGAAGTCAAAAGAAGCCATGATTAAGTTTAATCGATTAAATAAATACAAATAAATTACACAAAATTCATGAAAACAATAGGATCAACGGATATTTTTTAATTTTTTTGACAAGTATCTTTCTTTCTTTGATGACATTTTGGATGGATGCGTTCACACAGTTTTAAAAGTGAGCTCTGTAATTTAGAGCCCATAATGCTATCGACCATGGCGTAGGCGTAGAGCACCTCTAGTTCTAGTTTCATTCATAGACTCTTCAAAGTTCATTGATCTACAGACAGAGAAAGCTCCTTCCTTGCAAATAAATGTTCGATGTTATTGAAAAATATAAATAAATAATGTCTACTATAACGGCCACAAAACGAGAATTTAAAATGTCATATAATCTTAAGTTTTCCCTTTTTGGCATTCTTTACGGACAATGTACAAACAGATTGTGATTATTTTTAGAACAGTGAACAACTTAATTATTACGTAAAACAACATATTTACGTTACGTATGATAAGAACCAAACGCACACAATGAACGATACGTTTATTTTTTTTTATCTGCGCTACGCTATTTTACTCAAGTCCTTCATTCATTCATTCATTTCATTCCACTTTCTGTTACTGACTGACAGCGTTCGGTAGTGTCGTGTCGTGTCTTGTGTCATTTTGTTTAGGAAAATCCGTATTTTTCCGGGATTTCTCGGTATTTTTCGAGAAATCGTACTAAGTGTCAAATCAACCGGCCTACGTGACTTTTACCAACTACTACTCCAACCATGGGTAAGTTGAAAACATAGCGTTCTAAATTCAAAAACAGGTATTTTGGTGTACGTATTTGAATGCCAATTAGAAAGTAACTGCATTATTATCTTTGATTAAAATACAATAGCAGTAATAAAAGCTAAAAGGTACCTTTAATATAACACATGGTCTAAACATATCGGTGAAGTACATCTATGTTTATTTAACATTTTCTCATTATACCATTTAACCTTTGGTCTTGTTGAATATTCGATGTTTACTGCTGTGAATTTATTGACACTGTAAAGTACCTTCAAGGCTATTCTATGTTTTCACCGCATAGACTTTTTAATGCATGTGACCAGCATTTTTTCATTTATTTTCATCATCATTATCAGCCAAAGGACGCCCACTGCTGAACATAGGCCTCCCCCATGGATTAGTAACAACAACATAACATTAGTAAAAGATATTTTTAACCCAACAGTCCTTATTTTTTAGCTGGTTTAATGACCACCAAACCATAATAAATATAAGGTCACCTCGTTTTAAGTGAATAAAATATCCATATATATAAATATACATTCATTGCTAGATTGCTACTGATCACACAATGTATTTTTTTTAATTTCCAATATTCTTTAGATGTCCATCACAGTGGTGAACTCCATCAAAAAATATCTTGTCATGAAAATTCTGTTAAATATGTGTTATGATGATGATATGAAGCTAGAAGCTACCTATTTGATGATAAAATATAAATAGGTGTGTAAGTGTTATATTTTATCATATTGATAACCTATAGTTTATCAATAACTGAACTTATCATCCCAAGTCATCCATGAGTAAGATTTATAAGTGTGCTTTCCTTTACTGCCTAGTCATTTTAATTCAGATTAATCGATTTTATCGTTGTTAGCAATCTATTTTTGTATTTGTTACTAGCAGTAAGTTAGGTGTTTAAAAGTTACAAAATTAAAAAAATGATAGAAAAAAAATATTATGCAAATAAACAATTACAATAATGTGAATAAATTAAATCTATAATGTGTAAACAGTGACCACCAATAGCTTATGTATAAATACATAGTATACCACTTTAAATTAATTCATATATATTTTTTGTATTATAGGGAATTATTTTTTACCCTAGTATTTTAAAAAACTTTGCATTTGTCTTGAATAGCACAACACTATCTGTTAATAAGGCAAAGATATTTTAATGCTATTTTCAACTTCAACCACCTTCAAAACTGAAAAAAAAAAGTATTTTGATCTTTGCTTATCAGCTGTTATCAGTTATGTCAAAGGTCAAGACAAATGTCAAAATTTTTATACAAAATCCACCGCAATACACCTATATTTTTCCAAAAGTTTTAAGAAGAATTTATTTAAAACTAATTAATTTCATATTTTGTTATGACTTTTGTACATTGGTTAATACGAGTCATATTTGGTATGTTGTTTTATCACTCCAAAATTAGACCGTTATTCGTTAGAGGATCATGAGTGAGATCCTGACTTGTGCGCAAAAAAACCTCCGAAATTACGGTTTAGGCACTGCCCAAGTAAGATAGCTAAACCACTTCATTGAACTACTATTACTTTATTTTATTTTATTTATTTTACATCAATCCACAGCTCTTAAGATTTAGAAAACAAAAAAAAATTATTAATATTACCTGCAGCCAATAAAGGATTACTATAATTTAGCCCCTCAGAGAATTCTATTATGACGCAAAATTTATGGAAAGTGTCAAACTTCCAGACTACGTAAATTTTCCTGTACATTTACTATATCAAAATTGAAAATGTCAAAATAGCATTCTTTTAGCGGCTAAACTATAGCGTACGTACGTAACAATGAGCCACATTGGCGTTGCATTGCGTCGGTCCATGCGACTCATATCCGCGTGTTCCGAAGAGCCCCCACCGGCATCGCCCCCACTTTGAGCAACTGGGTACCAGACGTAGTCTAGCGTACCATCCCTATGTTGACATTCCACCTGCTCGCACAAAGCGCTTTGCTAACACTTTTTTAATGCGTGCAGCTAGGGAATGGAACTCGCTGCCTACTGAAGTTTTCCCTAAGGAATATGACCTAAGTCTCTTTAAGGCAAGAGTGAACAGGCTGCTGCTAAGCAGATATGCACCATCCTAGACCTCATCTACACCTGAACACTGGGTGCGATCGAGGTCAAATATCTGCTTAGCTGAGAATAAAAAAAAACTGGGAATTTGTAAAAAAAATATGTCCCAGTTGCCACCGGTGCCTCCCTTTGTGCCTGTTTTGTGTGTAAAACATCGCCGGCACAACGCACAAGAGGCGAGGAAAAATAGGAAAAATATGTTATAAATACGATAATTTGGTATTTTATTGAAACTAGAAAAAAAGAAATAAAAAGTATTTATTGGTGCAAACACACACACACAATGTTACTCATAAATTAAAAAAATATGTCCCAGTTGCCACCGGTGCCTCCCTTTGTGCCTGTTTTGTGTGTAAAACATCGCCGGCACAACGCACAAGAGGCGAGGAAAAATAGGAAAAATATGTTATAAATACGATAATTTGGTATTTTATTGAAACTAGAAAAAAAGAAATAAAAAGTATTTATTGGTGCAAACACACACACACAATGTTACTCATAAATTAAATTCACAAACAAAATACCACATTGTCACAGGTCATTAAACGGCGAGAGAATATTACATTACAAAAAAAAGTTACACTGGCCTAAATTATGGTGGCCATGCCAGCCAGTCTGTTCATGTCGCATGGTTTGTGTGCGTGTGTGTGTGTGAGTGTGTGTGTGTGTGTGTGTGTGTGTGTGTGTGTGTGTGTGTGTGTGTGTGTGTGTGTGTGTGTGTGTGTGTGACGCAGTCCTCTGGCGAACCTGACGCTGGTTTTTCAGTGGGCCCCTCTGATTTACTATTAAAATATGTTTTATTTTGTTACAGCGTCCACCAACCCGTACGGTAATCTGTTGAAGAGTATAGACATCAATGGAAAGGCGTTCAAATACTTCGACCTGAAATCTCTGGGAGCTAAATATGGTAAGAAACATTATTTTATCTACGGCATACATTTCTGCAAAATGTTATGTACGGAAAACACACATCTTCTTAAGTTTTACTATAAAGACTGTCGTTCCTAACGTTTCGAACGTGGTGTTTAATTACAAATAAAGCTGCCTATTCACTTGGAAATATATATTAATATACCGGGATATACTCGATATCGCTCACCATAGTTTACAATGGAACCCTTCTCACTGAGAAATATAATATTTTATATCCCGAGCTATAATATGTGTAGGAGCGATTCTAGGAAGATATATTGTCCGCCCCCCGCGGTGGTGGACAATCCCATACAAAACTAAGAAAATATATATACCATAGTGTGAACGGGTGAAATGAAAGATATATCTCGAGATATAAAATATATCGTAATATATATTAATATTATTATATCTCACAGTCTAAAGGCAGCTTAAAGGTATTTTCCCAATGCACCGTACCATACAATGACCGTGCTTAAAACGTGTCGGGCACTAAAAGCAACATACGCTCTACCTTGCCCACTGAACGGATTGACAGCGTTCTGTCTCACCATTATATGGAGCGAGTGCGAGCGAGAAAGTATTTTGTCGGTGCTGGCACGCGACGGTATTGGTCGGTCGGTATAACTCGAAAAAAAAAAAAACTATCAAAAATCGCAGAACATACACACAGGAAGCCCTAATGATGCTCTACCTCTGGGCTTTGGCTTGCCACTATTTTTGGGACACCCTGTATAGTAGTGGGTCGTTGCACCAATGTAGAAGGTGCCACTGTCCTAGATATAAACTATGCTATAAAGTTATTCGCACGTGAACATACCCTCACATGATTCTGATATGTTATCATTTGATTTGAAACAATAAACTCGTAACTGATAAGGCGCGACGTAACATCAAAATTCTGTTTGTTATTTAACAACAAACATTATGCAATTGCTAAACTAGCCGCTTTGAGAGCCGTATACCTCTTGTTACGATATCTACCCTCATTTCTTCAGTCATTTTGGAAAATACCCGAAAAGTGAGAAATGCGAGCTACACGTAAAGAAGTATAAATGTCTAAAATCTCCGTTTGAGATCAACTGTTTATCAAAATTCGATGCGAGATATTAGTTTAATTAAATATTAAGGGAGGATGCTTTCAATATTGTTAAGCAAATATATTTACGTGTAATAAACATTGCGTATACTAAGATATTTGTCGTAATAAACTAAAAACCATCAGAATCAAATGTTGCTGAACATAGTATACACAGGGATGATTCAGATAGCTCTAGTATTGCTCTGCTTCTGTACTTCGGCTTGACACAATTTTTTGGGACATCCTGTATATTCTGTGACACCGTCAGAACCATAGACTAACCACCCCATTTTTTCAGACCGGCTGCCCTACAGCGTGCGTGTGCTTCTAGAGTCATGTGTGCGCAATTGCGACAACTTTCAAGTTCTAGAGAAGGACGTACAGAACGTTCTAGAATGGGAGAAGAATCAAGCGGTGGAGGGGGGCGTGGAGATCGCTTTCAAACCGGCACGAGTCATCTTACAGGTTAGCTAAGTAGTTTTAAGCCAGGGCGCCGTTTTAGTTCTATGTGACCAAAATTGCTAGAAATAATATGCTTTTATCAAAAAGTTGTATGTCTATTGCGAAACTGTATAATCATAGGTATACTGACTCGCAAAAATGTTGTGGATCCTCATGAATTATGATAATATTGTTTGGTAGATTTTTTGCCCCCATTGTAGAACTGACCCCCTTCGTAGCGAAACAACAGTACGAATCAGAATCATAACTTTAAAAGTATCAAATTTTGCACAGAATTGTTCCTGATTCTAAATATAATTTTATTACCATGACGTGTCCTCAAAAAAATGGCTAACAATATCAAAGAAAGCGTTTTTGGGGCCGAAAGTCATGTTTTGTATGTAATCGGGGTAGATAGATAAGGTCTTATATCTGGGAAAATAATGATTGCATATTTTTTAGGGTTCCGTACCTCAAAAGGAAAAAACGGAACCCTTATAGGATCACTTTGTTGTCCGTCTGTCCGTCCGTCTTTTAAGACCCTTTTTCTCAGGAACGCGTGGAGGTATGAAGCTGAAATTTATATCAATTACTCAGGTCTACTGACCCTTGAAGCTGTGAAAAAATCAAACTTCTAAGCCAACGCAATCAAAAGATACAGCCGTTTATGCCGCAAATTTTCGACACTTGCAAGGGAATCAAAACCTACAGGGTGCTTCCCGTGAACTCAGAATCTTGAAATTTGGTACGAAGCAACGTCTTATAGCATAGATAAAGGAAAAATTACGAAAACCATAAATTTTTAGTTACATCACATAATATATTTTTTTTAATAATTTTAAACTTACTACCCATTTCCTCATAAACGCGTAGAGGTATTAAATTGAAATTCATACCAAATACTCAGGTCTATAATACCTTAAAGCTGTAACAAAATCAAACTTCTATGTCAGCGCAATCAAAAGAAACAGCAATTTAAGCTGCATATTTTGAAACTCGCAAGTACTCGCAAGGGAATCAAAACCTAAAGGGTACTTCCAGTCGACCTAGAATCTTGAAATTTGGCGTGAAGCAACGTTTTATAGCACACATAAAGGAAAAATTCCGAAAACCTTAAATTTTTAGTTACATTACAAAATATAAATTTTTAATAAATATAAACTTATTACTTTTTTCCTCGTGAACGCATAGAGCTATCAAGTTGAAATTCATATCAAATACCTTGCAGGTTTGTACGGAACCCTCGGTGCGCGAGTCCGACTCGCACTTGGCCGGTTTTTTATCAACCGAGGGGCCGGCTTAGTGTGATTTTGCATATTTTCGGTTATCTGCTGAGATTATTATTACCTACTTTAGGTACATTCATTATTTTTACTAATCAACCGATCGACATTGACGTAGTTTGCCAAATTGGAGGTGTGCCGTCTATAGATAATTAGGAAATTGCTAGCTTTAATTGTCATTAACAATTCTTCTACCGATTTTCGGTAATGGCGGCCCCTCTCAAGAGAGATAGGCCAGGTACGCAGGAGATATTATAGCGCCCAGATGTGTGCGCAATACACAAGTGCACTCTCTGTTCCTTCACTCTCATTAATTCGGTGAGACGGCTCCGACATGACATGATCAACGGCTTAACGTGCTTTCCGAGGCACGGGGTTGTCAAACTAATTTAGATGATACGAGATACGATAATAATTCGTGTAATATCTGTCCACCTAAAACAAAATAGAAAATTTTAACTAGCGGATCAAATGAAATGGCGTCAAAGAAAAATATATTTTAAAGCAATGTAAGCAATGATGTGATTGCCAATACCCATTCTTCTAAGCTTCTCTTCTGTTGGATAAAAGAAAATGTTGAATGGTCGTAAAATGCATTAGGCGTTATAGACATTTAATTTCCATATTTTTTTTCAGTTGTCTCTCGTGTATTACAATATTTAAATAAACGTATAATTGATTTTAAGTTTTTAACATACGACACACCCACATTGTGTGACGTAAATTAGTACGCCGGGTCAGTATGTAGTTGGTATTTTGACCTTGGTTCGTCAGTTTGTGTTTACAAAACTTGCATAATAATTAGTTATTTGGAAGTAACAGATGATTCGTTTTTTATGTTTTATATGCGGTTTCTTTCTAGACTTGTCTAGGATTTAAGAAGACTGATTACACTTAGTACGTACTTACGCGTACAGTGTAATCAGTCAAGGTTTCTTAAATCTTACTTTTATTCCCGCAAGAATCCCGCAAGGGGCAAATGTTTGTGTGATGAGCACGAACATTTGTATCTAAGTCATGGATGTTATCTCTATAATATAAAAATGATTCGCAAAATGTGTTGGTAAGCGCATAACTCAACAATTCTTGGACCAATTTGGCCAATTCTTTTTTTTAAATGTTTGTTGAAGTTCAAGGATGGTTTTTACGGCGAGAAAAATTCGAATACTTTTTGGAAACACCCTAAAAACACCCCTTTTATGTCTCATACAAACGTTTTGTAACTAAAACGTAGAGTCAAGGAAGATAATAATTATCCATAAAACGGGGCCGCGGGGCCGGGGTGGGACGGGACTGGGGGCGAAACGAAGTTCACTGGGACCGCTAGTATGTATTTAAAAGTATTTATGGGAGACGCCCCCGTCATAATCGTTGTCTGGTACTTCGTAACACAAGGAAGAAGATTCCTTACCACGAAACCAGACAATTGGTGTGTTGTCTGGCGCGTACTTATCTATTTATTTAAGAAAAAGAGAGGACCATTTCATGAAATGGTCATGTAAATTCTCTCTCAAACTAAACCAACTTAGAATTTTCATTGTGTCGCTATGTCTGAGATTCCGGGTTCTATCCCCAGCCCAGGGAATAAAATGAACACTAGTAACTTTAATAACAAGAATCATTAGCAGATTGTAGGCGTGTGTAAATATCTGATTTTTTCGATATCGTATCGAAACTATATACCGATATTCGATACCAGATATGGAAACTATATATTTTTGAAACTATATATTGGCGTATCGATGCGTATTTTGTATCATTGAATCTAAAACGATATTTTCTGAAACAGTATACCGTAATATCGTATCATAACGTGATATCATTGTAATTGTAATGGTCAGAGAAAAAAAACATAAAATTGCAAATCGAAAATGCTTCTTAACGATGACAAAATAAGGAAAGTATTCAAATGACCATTATTGCCATACGCCTAAAGCTTAGAATCCTACGAATCTCCGATTATTGCCGTTTCACTCGCACACAGACTCTCTCATTTATATCATATCTGTATCGTAGCGCAAGCTAAACCGTATTGCATCGGAATACGGTTTGATATTCCAATATCTATGAATCATGAATATCGGGGCTTATCGAATCACATCGATGCGGCAATATAGTGTTTTGAAAATACATAGATTTGATGCGGGGCGATATTGGATATCACGATATTGATCCAATATACGTTTCAATATCTATATACGATTTGAATCGGCCATGCCTAGCAGATTGTCTAAATGAGCTGTTTCTTGGGTACGATTTATGTTTCAAATGTACTCTGTTTATTTTTTCCGTGCGTTATATCCGTTACAAAAAGTACATGTCTAGTAGTGAAGATTATTTTTCAATAAATTAACATACAAGCAGTACTTATGTTTTTGGTTTAAGCATGTTTTCACGGTTCAAGGTCCATTTTAGCTATTATTTTTTTAGTTGGAAACTGTGAAAAAGCCTTTTGAAAACATCACGTTTTTAGACGATCGAATGATTATTGAAATATTATGAATTGATTGCAATAAACATATTTATATTTAAGCTAGGTATACGATTATGTTCTAAAATACTTTTGACTAGGTATTAAGAGGCGAGAAACCCGGTTTTTAAACTGCGATGTTGAAGGCAAGAGGGAAACCAGCACATTACCTCCCCTTATTTGGAGTTTTTTATGGGAAAAAACCTCCACCGAGAAGAGAACTAAAAATCGTAAAAATCCGTTCAGCCATTCTCGAGTTATATGTAGTGGATAGTGGAGTAACTAACACGACTTTTTAGGGTTCCGTAGCCGAATGGCAAAAAACGGAACCCTTATAGTTTCGTCAAGTCTGTCTGTCTGTCTGTCTGTCTGTCTGTCTGTCTGTCTGTCTGTCCGTCCGTATGTCACAGCCACTTTATTCTGAAACTATAAGCGTCACATAGCTGAAACTTGGTAGGTAGGTGTATTTTGATCACCGCTTTCCGATTCAGATACAAAAAGTAAGAAAAATAATATTTAAGGGGGGGCTCCCATACATGAAACTAAAACCTAAAAATTTTTTTTTACTCAAACCTATGCGTGTGGGTTGTCTATAGATAGGTCTTTTAAAATGATATTGAGGTTTCTAAAATCATTTTTTCTAAAAGTGTAAGGTTTGAGATATAGACGCTTCCAAAGTGGTAAAATGGGCGTCCCCCCCCATCTAACTTTTGAACTAAGAAAGTGAAAATTTTGAAAAAAATATATGATGTAGATCTCAACAAAAACTTGCAACGAAAATTGGTTTGAAAGAGATCGAACAAGTTGTTTTTGAGATATTGCACATTTTTATCAACCGCAAATATAACTTTGTCTTTCATACAAACACTATGAAAAACAAAGTTATTTTTGCCGTCGCAATATATTGTGATGTTTTCGTTAAGTGAAAGTAAGTGGACCCTGAATTCAGTTAAGGGTGGCACGGAACCCTCAGTGCGCGGTTTTTTAAGTTAAAAAACAGCGTCGTGTTTGGGAAGTATGGAATGTGTATTAAAATTATAATTAAACTAGCAGTCCCAGCAAACTTCGTTTCGCCCCAGCCCCGTCCCGCCCCGGCCCCGTTTTACGAGAATTTTCTTTGCTATAAACCTCACGGAGCCCGAGACCTTTCCAACGAATGCAAAACCGTGGAAATCGGTTTGTGCGTTCTAGAGTTATAGCGTCAGGGAGGAAAAACCCGACTTATTTTTATATTTTTATATAGTAGACTAGCGGTCCCAGCAAACTTCGTTTCGCCCCCCGCCCCGTCTCGCCCCGGCCCCGTTTTATGGGATTTTTCTTTGCTATAAACCTCACGGAGCCCGAGACCTTTCCAACGAATGCAAAACCGTGGAAATCGGTTCGTGCGTTCTGGAGTTATAGCGTCAAGAAGGAAAACCCGACTTATTTTTATATAGTAGACTAGCGGTCCCAGCGAACTTCGTTTCGCCCCCAGCCCCGTCCCGCCCCGGCCCGTTTCATGGGAATTTTCTTTGCTATAAACCTCACGGAGCCCGAGACCTTTCCAACGAATGTCGGTTCGTACGTTCTGGAGTTATAGCGTCAGGAAGGAAAACCCGACTTATTTTTATATAGTAGATTTATGATAACCCATAGCTTTCTTTTCTCCAGGATCTGACAGGTGTGCCAGCAGTGGTAGACTTCGCGGCCATGCGGGCTGCGGTCAAGGAGCTGGGCGGCGACCCTGAGAAGATCAACCCGATCTGTCCAGCTGATCTGGTGATCGATCACTCCGTGCAAGTCGACTTTGCGAGGGCGTAAGTAACATATGACTATTGTTAGTAGGCTGCGCGGAACGCAACGCGAAATTACCTACATTTTCGCTCGAAATATGCTTGCGGACGATAACGTTTTCCAACCCGTTAAATCTTTATGAAATGAGACAAATTTGGTCTCGTTTTTATAAATCATAAACTGTGTACCTCTTGATTCTTAAAATGTAATGTCTTAATGTCTTAAGTGTAATGTGTATTCTTAAAATATTGAGACCTCGTCCATTCTTGACAAAATTGTATACTTGGTTAATCGATAAGAATTATTATAGTCTTAAGGAATTTTTAGGATAAATTATTATGAAATTTATAAAACTGACATTTATTATTAATATTATTAGATTTTCACATGCTATGTTTATGGCGAAATATGCTGGAACTTAATTTTATTGCAATTGTAACCTTATTGTACCATATTTCAATGTGAATAAATGAATCTGAATCTGTATTATATGTTTTAGCAAATACAGGCTGTAAAAAAAGTACCAGCCATATTCAAGGGGGTGGTTGTCAATCGAGTTTAAAATACAGGAAAACATTAAAAAAATAAAGTATTAAAAAATATCCTATATTCAAGACTCGACTCCTAACCACCTCCATGAATTTGGCTCGTGCTTTTTTTCTACACCATGTATAAGAAACAAAAAGAGAAGATATAAGATAAATTGTCCACAGAAGGATCCCTAAAATTCTTTACAGGGTGTAATAAAGTACGAGCCAAATTCAAGGGGTGGTTAAAAGTCAAGTCTAGAATACAGGAAAAAGATCTTGTTTTTTTATTATAATTTTCATTTAATTTATTTTTCCTGTAATTTGTTCTCGATTGACACCCTTGAATTTGAATCGTACTTTTTTACACCCTGTATAAGAACCTAAACATGCACTTTTTGACAAATAAACTTTAGTTTTCAGTCATTGTAAATAGGCGTATTCACCAAACACATTTCATTTAATATGTTAAATATTATTATGGCAGTCCATTTTCATGAACTTATTATTTTTATCGGTGCTAGCGAGTAAGGAAAACAATAGAATGGCCCACATTTCATTTGTATTGAGGTAACCCTTATAACTGGTAGAGAATGTTACGTACGATGATGCTGTCATTCTTCAGATAAGTTGGTGGGTCTATACTGTTTTAGTTCGCGAGCCGTCATCTAGTTGTAATTTTTCATCAAAGCTATTAACCTAATTATTTCTTAGCACAGTAAAAGTAGCCCTTTTAACAAGTCCAAAGGTACTATACCTTAACCTTAATTATACAACCGTATCAAGGGTAACTCGATACTTTGTAGATCTATTGATAGTTTGCATGTATCTCTTTCATTACAAAGTATAAAACAACTTAAATACATAATGCAATGTGTGAAACAATTAACGAAAATTATTTTAGTTACTTGCTCAGATCTGGCTAACTCTGGGTTGATTGAATTAGTGATTATTGTGCCTCGGTGGCGCAGCGTTTTGAGAGTCGCATGTTAAAGCGAAGGCTGCGCCAGAGGTCCCGGGTTCGATTTCCGGGTCGGGCCAAAAATTTGTACCTAGGTTTTTCTGTTCAGAAATTCTCAGGTTAGCCCGGAGTTTGGAAGATGTTTGTGTTTCACCCCCGTGCCTCGGTGCGCTGGTCCTGCGCCTGATCTCTCTCCGGTCGTGTCAGATTGCTGTCCCATCGGGCTATGAGAGTGAAAGGAATAGAGAGTGCACCTGTGTTTGCGCACACACTTGTGCACTATAATATGTCCCGCGCAGTTGGTTAGTCGTTACGACTGGCCACCGTAGTCGAAATCGACTAGGGGGGTTATTATTATAATAGTAGTACCTATCTTATAACGTCCTAATTAGTATTCTATACCAGTATTCCGTTCAGACTAGACGCCGATTATTATGAATAAATTAAATAAATATGTTGATGATATGCCGATACTTGTATTAAAATTCTAAGTTATAACATAACAAGGGGCATACAGCATACAGATCCTGCCAAACCACTCCTTTGAAACAATAAACACAAATAAGGTTCTTTGAGGCCTCGCGACGGATTGACGGGGTATTTTTAGAAGAGAAAGTAGCCCTCCAGATTTGTTAAACTATTTTCCCTAATTACCACAACCCTAAGGGTCCCGGAAATTAACGAAATATAAAACGAATCGAAAAACAAAGTTCTCGTGCTGAAAGAGTGTAATAAATATATCTGTTTTAACTAATAAGCATGTGTTTATTTTTAGACCCGATGCTTTGAACAAGAACCAAGAGCTAGAATTCAAGAGGAACCAAGAAAGATTCCAGTTTTTGAAGGTATATTGATGTCATAATATTTTCATGAGTTCATTATCATCATTATCAGCCAAAGGACGTCCAATGCTGAACATAGGCTCCCCTAACTATTCTCTTCGGCGACCGATCACAAGCGGTCTGCATCCATTTCGATCCTGCGATATTTACAACGTGTAACAAGACCTGCACGCCAGCGGATTTAATGAAATGCAGTTGATCCGCAATACAAGTGGCTGAATTCTGGGCTGCTACGTTGTAATTTCTCGATTGTAATTCCTCCAAATGGGTTTCCATCGACACGCTAAGAAGAAGAAGAACGTGTAACGCGTTGGATGTCCATCGACTATATGTCGGTGGTGGACGCCCTACGCGTTACACGTTTTAGATTGTTCATACAAGGTATTTTTTTTGTATGGAGCGTCCAACTTAAGATAAATTTTTGACACCGTGTATAAATGTTCTATAGTTAAATCTATGTTTATGTTACAGTGGGGTGCCCAAGCCTTTAACAACATGTTGATAGTGCCTCCAGGGTCCGGTATTGTACATCAGGTAATTACAGCTAATAATTATTATTTTGACTTCTTAAAACATGAAACCATTCTAGACCAATTACTATATTATTTCCGGTATATTTATATCATACAATAGATAGATAGATAACTCTTTATTGCACACAACATTAGTGAATTTACAAATTTGTTTAAAGGAAATGTACGATTTTGGCGGTCTTATCGCTTTAAGCGATCTCTAATACAATATTAATAAAACAAAGTAAATCAGCCAGGTTTGACTCTCATTTGTTTATTTGCCACTGTCCAAACTTAATAATATAAGCTGCCCTTGTAAATAGCAACTATCACAGACAAGTGTGTGTCTGACAAAATATATCTCATTTGAGAGTCAAAAGACTGTTTAATATTTCAACCGCAAGTTTGTGAATCGAGTCTCATCTCATTGTACCTCATTTTCAGGTGAATCTCGAGTACCTGGCCCGCGTGGTGTTCACAGGAGATGTTCTACACCCCGACTCGGTTGTAGGGACAGACAGCCACACCACCATGATAAACGGTTTAGGAGTTGTTGGGTGGGGAGTTGGTGGTGAGTATATAACACTATCATTTATTTATTCACTTATTCTCTTTTCCGTCACTCACTGAGTCACTCACTTACTCATTCACTGAAATACTTTCCTCACTCTCTCTATTATTATTTTTTCCGTCACTCACTTACTCATTATATCTTTCACTCACTCATTCACTCACTCACTTAAACACGTACCCACTCTTTGACTCATCTCTTCACTCACTGACTATTTCACACATACACACATTCACAATATAACACTGTTCGCTCGCTCTGCCACTCAATCACATTTATAATATCAGTATCATAATGAAAGGTACAATAGTCTTCACTGGAGACGTTCTCCAGTGTCGAATCTGTAGATATCCAAACACCACAGAAATTTACAAACCATGGTTAAAAGACGACGTGGTTTCAAACACACAAATAACAACCTCTTATTAATAGGCAAATATCCTGTCAAAATCTATCTCGTTTACGTTACGTTTTGAAGCTCAAACTATTTGGCTTAACAATTTGATCTTCATTTAATTCTACGAATTATTCTTTAAATTTTTAGGTATTGAAGCGGAGGCTGTGATGCTGGGTCAAGCAATCAGTATGCTGCTACCTAAAGTAGTGGGATACAAACTAGTTGGGCAACTGAACCCGCTAGTCACATCTACCGACCTCGTGCTTACTATTACGAAGGTATTTATTTATTTATATCGTCTTAACCATGTTGAGTTAGTGAGTGAGAGTTAGTATCTCTCACACACTCACTCACTCAGAGGTTGAATGACTGAGTGAGTGTGAGGTGAGTGGAAGTGAGAGAGTGGCAAGAGGCACCATAGTTACTAAGATATGTTGCATATATGCGCTTCTAACGAGCAAAATAGGGAAAGAGATAGAAGAGAAAGAGATAAATGTAAAATAATAAATAAATATATTAGACAGCAATCACATACATTGCTCTGATCCCTAAACAGTAGCTAATACACCAATGTTATGGAAATCAGAAACAGCAGTGGAGCTACAACATTCAAACCGGAGACGGAAATGAAATAATAACGAATGAAAGATACAGTCTGAGAGAAGCAAAAGAGATAGATGAGAGAGTAAGAGATACAATTAAGTGAACAGGTGAGTGAGTTAGAGTGTGGGAGTGAGTGAGTGAGAGTGTAGGAGTGAGTGAGTAAGTGTCTTCATGAAAGAGAATAAGTGATTGAAAGATAATGAGTGGGTCAGTGCAATTTGAGTGAGACATAGAAAGAAATACAAGTGAAAATACAACCCATTTAATCTCCCCAGCATCTCCGCTCTCTAGGCGTCGTGGGTAAATTCGTGGAGTTCTTCGGTCCCGGCGTCAGCGCGCTCAGCATCGCAGACAGAGCTACTGTAGCCAACATGTGCCCTGAGTTCGGTGCCACGGTGGCATACTTCCCTGTCGATGAGAGGTCTCTACAATATCTGGCGCAGACAAGTAAGTGCTAGATCAGAAAAGAACGATTAGAGGCCCTCCGATCAATACCACTGTGTAGGACGTCCAAATTTTACAGATTATCTTATGAAAATACCTCTGTGTAGGACGTCCAAAACTGTCAAATTATTTTATGAAAATACCACTGTGTAGGACGTCCAAAACAGACAGATTATCTTATGAAAGGACCACTGTAAAGGACGTCCAAAATAGACAGATTGTCTTATGGAAATTGTACTGTGTAGGACGTCCAACATACACAGATTATCATATAAAAATACTATTGTGTAGGACGTCCAAAATAGACAGATTCTCTATTTCTATCTATTCAGATGAAAATCGCACAATCTAAGTATTTTATACTATATATTTGATTAGACCGCTTGCAATCAGTAGCAGTTTTTTTATGGGTGAGTTCATGTAGGCACAGGACGTGTTTTGTTATGTGTGAATTTGTTACCTCATCATTGATTCAGAAAAGACAGATATAAAATATCAGACAGATATATGGATCCTATTCCGTTTTGACATTGTATCAGTGGAATGAATGCTAATAAAAGATTTTCATAAAAAGTTGATTATATTTATTTACAGACCGAGCCGATGACAAGATCAAAATCATAGAAGCATACTTGCGAGCCACCAACCAGTTCAGAGATTATAACAACCCGCAACAGGACCCTATCTTCTCTGAGGTAAGATTTATACAGGGTTACTTGAAAAGTTAATAAACGTCACGCAATGACATATCCTAAGAGACCAAGAATTGCGCGCGGTCGAACCGACAGCGCGGTAGCTCAATTGGAAGAGCAGTTGGCCCGGTTAGCCAGAAAGATGCTGGTTCGAGTCCCGCCCGTGCGCAATTTTTGGTTTCTTATTTCATCTTTTAAGATGTTAATAAACTCTTTGCAGTGGATTTATTTATACGTACACATACAAAATTGGATTACAGTCAGTACTTAATTACACATTCGTGGCGGATGAAAATATTTATTCACGTCCTAATTTTATTTTTTCTCGGCTAAGCAGATATTTGACCTCGATCGCACCCGGTGTTCAGGTGTAGATGAGGTCTAGGATGGTGCATATCTGCTTAGTAGCAGCCTGTTCACTCTTGCCTTAAAGAGACTTAGGTCATATTCCTTAGGGAAAACATCAGTAGGCAGCGAGTTCCATTCCCTAGCTGCACGCATTAAAAAAGTGTTAGCAAAGCGCTTTGTGCGAGCAGGTGGAATGTCAACAACATACGGATGGTACGCTAGCCTACGACTGGTCCCCTTGTGATGGAATGGAGCTGGTGGAACAACATCATGCAGTTCATTACCGAATTTAAGAGATAGGTTCTTGTCAATGGATTTTCTTCCAAAGATAGGTGGATAGTTACCGGGGGTTGACGCCTCTTAATGCCCAGTCGAAAGCCTTTTCTGATGTACTTACTGTATCTCCAGCCTTCTGCCAGTACTGATGTTGAAACGAAAACAAACAAAGAAAGAAAGAAAAAGCATTTTTGGTAAATGGATAGCACAAACACACACACATACGTACGCTCCACAACAGAAACAATGAAAATAAAGATAAACAGTTAAAGAAATAATATGTACCCAAAACAAAAACAATTAAAGAAAGAAAGAAAGAAAACATGTTTATTCAGTATCATAATTACAAATAAAGAGACAATTATATTTAAATACACATAAAGAAGATACTGAAAGGGTGGGCCACTCAGCATGTGTCATAGCATTTTTGTAATGCCACGACACTGGTATTACATTATTACAAATAGACAAAAACGTAAGACAGTTGAATGCCAAGCAGTGCGTGCCAGACGCAATGTGTGTTGGTGACGTCCAGGCCTAGAGGACCTCA
This sequence comes from Pyrausta aurata, assembly GCA_963584085.1. NCBI lineage: Eukaryota > Metazoa > Arthropoda > Insecta > Lepidoptera > Crambidae > Pyrausta > Pyrausta aurata. The sequence goes on from OY757281.1 coordinate 5,432,932, forward strand.
CTCAGCATAAGCCAGGTCCCATGGAGGACCTGACGCTGTTGCTTCCCAACACCAGGGGAAAGCTTTTGTGTCTTTAATCTCAGATTTACTATACTTTTAACTTAGACTTGTGGTGTCTATATGTCTGTGATGTTATCAAATATTTAATTGTGAATGGACTTGATCTAAATCATCTTTGTTTAAACGGAGAATAGAACCCTTCGTCCGCTTATATTCTGTTCAGAAACCATAGAAATATTACCCCTTTTGCAATAGAACGACAAAAGCGAGATGTCACTAGCTGCTTACTGTGTGATAAAAAGAGATGCGAGATGCAATGTAGCAGAACCGTTTTTGGCGGCTGTCAGTCATTTTAGAGGCCCATGGAGGCTCGCTGAAAATTTCTCTCATGTGTTTTTTTTACAAATTCAAGTGAATATGTGTATATTTTTTAGAAATAGTTATCCTGAAACATGGTGACTTGATCGGTGATTGATTGTTGTTCATTACAGCGAAATAACCCTAACAAATATTCATGTAACATGTAGATTACTCCAAATCGAAGCCTTTTATTATACGATTTATATTTACCAATGCGCTTCAAATTTAAAGTACGCAGTTTGATTATTTTATTCTATAAACGTTAATTTACGTAAAAGCAGTAATGCATATCTACGAATATTTGTCTCAAGAAATCATTTTTCGTTATACACTAGGACTGCATGTCCGATATTTTGTGTCGACTGTTTATCAAACAGTAAACTAATATGTTAAACTTAGGAAGGTTGGTATAAATCATCTGAACGAAAGTTCATTTTAAGTCACAAATGTTACTTACCTAAGTTAGTTACTGTCATCTAAAATTGGTTTCGTTTAACAGTTCTTACTTGTTCTTCTCTTCCGATAGGAATATTAATTTTATGTCAGAAACCAATAATTAACCACAAATCTGAGCACACCAAATTTACATACACCCTATATACTTTCAGATCGTAGAACTGGACCTGAGCTCAGTAGTGACTTCTGTGAGCGGCCCCAAGCGGCCCCAAGACCGAGTGTCGGTGTCCGTCATGAAGAAAGACTTCCAGGAGTGCTTGACCAACAAGGTGGGTGGAGACTTTGTACTAATCAATGGGCTCGAAAACCAGCCACGGACTAAAATAAACAACAAAAGATATAGTTTATTTTTGTTTTTATAGTGTTTTGTCACCATACAAACTTAATAATATAAATTGCACTTGTAAAAAGACAACTGTGAACCTGTGACAGACAAGGAAAAGTCCTCGTCTGTCACATGTTCACAGTTGTCTTTTTACAAGTGCAATTTATATAACAAAATATATGTCTATAGATAGACCGTGAAATTGAGACATCGCCTGCGGGGCGACGGGGCGCGGGGGGAGACGAGAGCGCGGGTAGTGAGCCCGCACCCCTTGCGCGACCCTCCCCCCGCGCCCCGCCACCCCGCAGGCGAAGTCTCAATGAAGCGGTTTACCTATAGTATTACACATTCAGATTTGATTGACTAAAAAACGTAAGATAAGAAAAGATAACTGTTAATTGCACATCAAATAGGTCAAATACAAATTCGTTTAAAGGAAATGTACAATTTAGGCGGTCTTATCGCTATAAGCGATCTCTTCCAGACAACCTTTGCGTAAAGTAGTAGTAACGTAAAAGTGTTATGGAAAAAAAATGGAAGAAACCGTGTTTAAATTGTAAACAAACGTTGACAGAAGGACTGTTCAGGCTTACAACGCAAAATAAATATCTGAAAAATTTAAGTTAGTTAGTTACATTAAGAAAAAATAAATACCATTAATTTTTTTTTTCACAAGTCAGCATAACTCCAAAAGAACATAAGTTAAAGATACCAAAGTCCAGAAAAGAATTCAAGTTTCAAAAGAGTTGACTAGAACAAATTCATTGAATGAGGTACTTAATTTAATTTTTCTAGTGACCATCTTTGAATGGCCTGCTAGCCTATCACCCGATTTCGGATTGACCTTGACTTTCAGGACACCCTGTGTACAGCGGTGGACGTCCTTCATTGATGATGATAAAGTCTATGAAAGCAGACATCAACACACCCAGTGACAGATTGTACACATGTCTACTCAGTGTTTTGATACTACTGTAAAGACTTAGGAGATTTTCCTCAAAATGGGCGCATGTTTCGCGGTGGACGTCCTACATTGATGATAAAGTCTATGAAAGCAGACATCAACACACCCAGTGACAGAATATAAACATGTCTACTCAGTGTTTTGATGCTGCTGTAAAGACTTAGGAGATTTTCCTCAAAATGGGCGCATGTTTAGCGGTGGACGTCCTACATTGATGATAAAGTCTATAAAAGCAGACATCAACACACCCAGTGACAGATTGTACACATGTCTACTCAGTGTACTCAGTGTTTTGATGCTACTGTAAAGACTTAGGAGATTTTCCTCAAAATGGGCGTATGTTTAGCGGTGGACGTCCTACATTGATGATAAAGTCTATGAAAGCAGACATCAACACACCCAGTGACAGATTGTACACATGTCTACTCAGTGTTTTGATGCTGCTGTAAAGACATAGGAGATTTTCCTCAAAATAGGCGCGTGTCCAGCGGTGGACGTCCTTCATTGATGATGATGATAAAGTCAATGAAAGCAGACATCAACACACCCAGTGACAGATTGTAAACATGTCTACTCAGTGTTTTGATACTACTGTAAAGACATATACTGTAAAGGCTTCTTCAAATGCTGAAAAAACACACAAATAAAATGCATTGAAAAAAAATATTTACTGCTAATAGATTACAAAAAAATATATATTTATTTCACCAGAATTTAATATTATTATTAAATCATTTTCTTCTGTAAATAAGATAAAAGGAGCCATCACACTTTCCCTCTTATTCATAATAACTCAAACGGTCTTTTAAACCTATTTCAGCTATTACACTGTTTTGTCACTTTCTGCCAAATGATGACAGCGCCAAGAAAGAATGAGACAAAACAGTGTAATAGCTTAAATAGGTTTAAAAGACCATTTTGAGTTATTATAAATAAGGGGGTTTGAATAGAATACATTGACGATACAATTTTGACATCTGAACTGTAGTATATTTTCTCTTAGCAGAAGACATCACTGCTCCAGTGACAGGTAAAAATAAACTGCCTACTAAACCAGTGAATACTTCTACCAAAAATATTTAATTCCTCATGTATTCTTCTTCTTCTTCAATCCTTTTGACGTGTAGTATTTTGTAGCTATTACATCTTTAAGTAGCAAACATCACACAGCCAGTGATAGAATGTAAACATGCTTTCTGAGTTTGTATACATCTACTAATACATCTTCTAAAAGATTTGTTACAATTTTCTTCTTGTTTTCTCCTTTTTAATCCTTTTTTTTTGTAGCTGACATCTGAAAGTGGCAGACATCACAAACCCAGTTACAGATTGTAAACATATCTTCTGAGTTAGTGAATGCTACCACTGAAAGAAATACTCTTGCTGGACCTAGCATAGTAATTACGTTTGAAGAAAAATCTTTATTATAAATGGAAAAAAGCATTATTTAAAGGTTTATCTTCCAGTAGCGTACATCACAAACCTAGTGACAGATTGTAAACATAGCTTCCGAGTTAGTGAATGCTACCACTAAAAGATAGGCATATTGAAGTTGCATTTAAAATACAGTAGTAAAATGGGTAAAGAACAAAGTTGAAAAACTGGTAACTGGTGAAAATTACTCTAAAATTAACTCTCAGCACCAGACATCACTCACCCAGTGACAGAATTGAAAACATGTCTATTGAGTAAGTGAATGCTACCACTAAAAGATTTGTAGAGATTTAAAAAAAAATATTAAAACAAAAATGCTACTCGTTGTAAGAAGCTCTTTATCCGCAGATTTTTATATTGCAGTAGCAGGCATCGTAAACCCAGTGACAGAATTATAAACATGTTCACAGAATATGTGAATGCTGCCACTGAATATTGTTGCTGGGCCTAGCAATAAAATAACTACAAAGACAAAATATTTCAATAAAAATAATGTTTCTTGCTTGCTAATTGCATCTTCATTTGGTGACTTTCTAATCTTCCAGTAGCGGACATCACTTACCCAGTGACAGATTGTAAACATATCTTCTGAGTTAGTGAATGCTACCACTAAAAGATAGGCACATTTAAATAACTTTAACAGCACTACAGCAGTAAAATGAGTAAACAAAAAAAGTTGATGAACTGGTATCTAGTTAAATCCTCTAAATCTGCCGATTAAAAACTCTCAGCAGCAGACATCACTTACCCAGTGACAGAATGTAAACATATCTTCTGAGTTAGTGAATGCTGCCACAAATAGATAGTTTTCTTGGAGCTGCAGTAACAAACAACATTGATTACATTAACAGCACCATACGTACGAGTAAAAAAAGTAAAAAAAAATGCAGTCTGGTTAAAAGAAAGCTTCTAAACCTGCCGATTGATGACTCTCAGCAGCAGGCATCACTCACCCAGTGACAGAATGTAAACATGTCTCCTGAGTTAGTGAATGCTACTTTTGAGTAGTTGTAGGATGAGTGGGTTCTTAATTTTCATATGCTTCGTAGGAAGGCTTTTTTGTCTTCCAGTAGCAGGCATCACTCCCCCAGTGACATAATGTAAACATGTCTCCTGTGGGATCGAATGCTACTACCGAAAGAAAATATTTTTCTACGACACAGTGATACAAAAAAAATAAGAATAACTTTTATATCTTTTTGCTTGCTAATTATTTCTTCCTTTGGTGATGTTCTAATCTTCCAGTAGCGGACATCACAAACCCAGTGATAGATTGTAAACATATCTTCTGAGTTAGTGAATGCTGCCACTAATAGATAGTTTTCTTGGAGCTGCAGTAACAAACAACATTGATTGCATTAACAGCACCATAGTACTAGTAAAAAAAAGTAGAGAAAAAAAATAGAGTCTGGTGAAAAAACCTGCCGATTAATAACTCTCAGCAGCAGACATCACTTACCCAGTGACAGAATGTAAACATGTCTCCTGAGTTAGTGAATGCTACTTTTGAGTAGTTGTAGGATGAAGTTCTTAATTTTCTTATGCTTCGTAGGAAGGCTTTTTATCTTCCAGTAGCAGGCATCACAAACCCAGTGACAGAATTTAAAACATGTCTACTAAGTATGTGAATGCTACCACTAAGAGAAAACATTCACGCGCTAAAAATATTTATTAAGTAACATAACTGAATCTTAATAATATAACTTGCACTTGTAAAAAGTAACCGTGACTCTGTGACAGACGAGGAATCGAACCCCGTGTCTTACGCTATCCGGGTGTATGCCTATTTATTCAATAGATAGCGCAGATAGCGTAAGACACGGAGTTCGATTCTTAGTCTGTCACAGGGTCACGGTTGCTTTTTACAAGTGCAATTTATATTATTAAGTTTGTATAGTGACAAAACACTATAAAAACAAAAATCAACTATAACTGAATCTTACTCTTGCCAAGAGTTTCTCGCTGTGTTGATTTGATCTTATCAGTAGCAGGCATCACAAACCCAGTGACAGAATTATAAACATGTCTATTGAGTATGTGAATGCTGCAACTGATAGATAATACATTCACAAAAGCTGTATCTTTAGCGAACATCGCCAAAACTGTGAACAACAAAACAAGTAAGTAGTAGTAAGTAGCATGTGATCTCTCAATAGCAGGCATCACAAAACCCAGTGACAGATTGTAAACATGTCTTCTGAGTTAGTGAATGCTACCACTGAGAGACAACAGTAGTTATAGCTTGCGAATAGATTCGAAATGAATATGTGGCTGCTTCATATTTCATTGTAGACGTTGATCCAACAGTAGCAGGCATCGCAAACCCAGTGACAGATTGTAAACATGTCTACTGAGTTAGTGAATGCTACCACTGACAGAAAACTAACAAATGCCATTTTTTTTAAACATTATGAGTATGTTTTTATTCTTTACTGCTATTTAATCTGTAGACTTTAATGCAACAGTAGCAGGCATCACAAACCCAGTGATAGAATTGTAAACATATCTACTGAATTTGTGAATGCTACCACTGAGAGAAAAAAACAACAACTGAGAATTGTTATATAAAATTGTAAATTTGTAATTGCTTTAAATATCGTAGACTATTAATCCCACAGTAGCAGGCATCACAAAACCCAGTGACAAAATAAAAACATGTCTCCTGAATTTGTAAATGCTACCACTGAGAGAAAACATCGTTAAAATAGTTGAAAACATCACAGTATACACAGTTTAAGCTGTAAAGCAAGACAGTAAAAAAAATAATCCTGAAAATATTAAACATTCCTTTTCAAGAGAGTTCTTAACTCTGGCTAAATGTTTCTCGCTGTGTACATTTTTTTTATCTAATTAGTAGCAGGTATCACAAACCCAGTGATAGAATTGTAAACATATCTACTGAATTTGTGAATACTACCACTGAGAGAAAGCACAAGTTATAGCTTTTAAATAGAATTTAAATTGAATATATGCTTGCTTCATATTACATTGTGAACTTATTGATCCCACAGTAGCAGGCATCACAAAACCCAGTGACAGAATAAAAACGTGTCTCCTGAGTTAGTGAATGCTGCCACTGAGAGATAACTAACGAATTTCATTTTTGGAAACATTATCAGTATGCTGTATCTTCCTTACTGCTTTTTATATTGTTGACTTTGATCCAACAGTAGCAGGCATCACAAACCCAGTGATAGAATTGTAAACATATCTACTGCGTTAGTGAATGCTACCACTCATACATAATACTTTATGGATATCTTCAGAAAAAAAACATTGCCAAAAATTTTGACAACCATAAAAAGTTATGTTTTTATTTCCTTGCGGGAGCTCATTTTGTTGAAATTCTAATTTCTCAGTAGTAGACATCACAAACCCAGTGACAGAATGTAAACATGTCTTCTGAGTTAGTGAATGCTACCACTGAGAGACAACATTATTTACAGCTTTTAAATAGATTACAAATTGATAAGTGGCTTCTTCATATAACTTTGTAGACTTATTGACCCCACAGTAGCAGGCATCACAAAACCCAGTGACAGAATGTAAACATGTCTTCTGAATTTGTGAATGCTACCACTGAGAGACAACAAACAAATGGAAATTATAAAATAAAGAATAGGTTATTCCTTCCTTACTGCTTGATATATTGTAGACTTTGATCCCACAGCAGCAGGCATCACAAAACCCAGTGACAGAATGTAAACATGTCTTCTGAATTTGTGAATGCTACCACTGAGAGACAACAAACAAATGGAAATTATAAAATAAAGAATAGGTTATTCCTTCCTTACTGCTTGATATATTGTAGACTTTGATCCAACAGTAGCAGGCATCACAAACCCAGTGATAGAATTGTAAACATATCTACTGAATTTGTAAATACTACCACTGAGAGAAAGCATGAGTTATAGCTTTGAAAAGAATTTAAAAAAAAAGTTTAAACTCAATCTTATAATCATGCATTGATTGCGATACTGTTTGTTTCCTGAATTAAAAATAAAAATAATAATATGTGGCTGCTTCATATTACATTTAAGAGTTATTCATCCCACAGTAGCAGGCATTACAAACCCAGTGACAGATTGTAAACATGTCTTCTGAGTTAGTGAATGCTACCACTGACAGGAAATAAACTTAAGATTTTTTTTGAAACGTGACGATTATGTTTTTTCTTCTTTTCTGCTTTTAATCTGTAGATTTTGATCCCACAGCAGCAGGCATCACTAAACCCAGTGACAGAATGTAAACATGTCTTCTGAATTTGTGAATGCTACCACTGAAAGACAACAAACAACTTAAAATTTATAAATAAAGAATAGGTTATCCTTCTTTACTGCTTGATATGTTGTAGACTTTGATCCAACAGTAGCAGGCATCACAAAACCCAGTGACAGAATTGTAAACATATCTACTGAATTTGTGAATACTACCACTGAGAGAAAACATCTCTAAATGGTTGAACACATTACACTATACACAGTTAAAGCTGTAAATCGAGACAGTAAAAAAAACATATTTTATGCTGTAGAATTTGACACAGGCTTGAAAATTTAAATTGAATTTTCAAGTGGTGTTGACGTAAGAAACATAACTACTAGCGGTCTCAGCGACCTTCGTTTCATTCACGGCCCCATCCTGCATTGGCCCCGTTTTCACGGGTATTATCTCACTTTGAGCTTAGACAAATCCCAAAATAAAAACCATGAAAATCTGCCCACCCGTTTTCGAGCTATTAGTGGTATAGGTAATAATGTGTGGTAGGTGTTGAATAAATGATGACTCCAACGTACGGTTTGACTTTATGTATTGTTACTGTCCACACATAAAGTAAAAGGCACAATAAATAAGCAGAAGAAATAGCACAAACACACGATAGATTGTTCAAGAAAGCACAGATTTTTTAAGGTTTATGTAAATATAATATTAAGTTAAATTATTAATAAAGAAGTGTAGGAAGTATCCCTACAGTGGCATAACTAACACGACTTACATAAAATGTATTTAGATTTTCTTACCTCAAGCAATGGATAGTGGGTGTCTTTCCCAGCAGTAATCACACACCCAGTGACAGAAAATGTAAACATGTCAACTGGCTGTTTGATAACTACCGCAAATTGACAGTTCTGACCGTAATATCTTCATGATTTTTTCTTCTTTCTTCTCATGTAGTATACATCGTGCATGTAACTAGTATCTCAGTCCCAGTGATATGATAATATAAAATATCTACTGAGAGATTGGTACCCGTTCCATGTAGATTAAAAAAATGTTGCTAGCTCTTCTGTAAACATATTTCGTCTTCCTTCTGAATGAATGTTAAAGAAAAAAGCATTTATTCATAACGGGGCATCACAAACATAGATCAAGCACGCTTCACAACACAAAGCTACACAATATATTTTTTATTTGTGTTGAATCTCTTTCTTAGTTATGGAATAAGTTATACCTCCCCCCTCGCCCCGGCGCCCCGCAGGCGAAGTCTCAATGAAGCGGTTTTCCTATAGTCAATCAATCGAAAATAGCAATCTTCTTAAAATTTCTTCAATCTTCTGAACGTGAAAATATCTTGCAAACTGCTAGTATCTCTTCTCCAGTGATAGATTGGAACATATCTACTGAAAAATTGATACCGGCCATTTTGCAGATTAAATATTATATTCACAAAATCTTCCTCGGTGATTCTTTTTCCACTTATGTTGATTATATCTATCAAACAACTAGTATCTCTCTCCCAGTGATAGAGTGAAACATATCGACTGAGAAATAGACACATATTGTTTGTAGATGAAGACATGAAGAGATATTAATAAAATATAATCTGGTCTGTCAAATCTTTTGTCTTTGTTCTTCTGAATGTTGAATATATCTTACAAATAATTAGAATCTCTTTCCCAGTGATAGAATAAAAAATATCTACTGAGAAATTGATACTGATTACTCGTAGATTAATATCACAGCATATTATTTTTTCATAATGGTTTCTTTTTTTCTTCTTATTTAGCAGGTATCTTGCAAATAACTGGTATCTCTTTCCCAGTGATAGATTGTGACATATCTACTGAGGAATTGACACCTATTATTTTGCAATTTGAAACATGTAAACATAGTGATGTAGATGCATTTAACGGCAGCTATCACTACACCCAGTGACAGAAATGTAAACATGTCAAACAGGGTGTGTGAAAACTACCGTAAGATGCAAAAATAAATATAGTTATTTACATATAAAATAGATTAAAAAAAAATTGAAAAGCCTTTAAAAGAAGTTGTTACTTATCCAGAGACAGAAATGTAGACATGTGAACCGAGGCGAAAACCACCCTATTAACACAAAAAAAAACTCAAATAACCAAGGTAAAAGTACAAATTATTATAAGTGACGTGTAGTAGTAGAAAATGTGCCTTTGACAGCAGCTATCACTACACCCAGTGACAGAAATGTAAACATGTCGATCTGAGTGTGTGAAAACTACCGTAAAACGCAAATGTTTAAAGAGATTTAGTCATCGTAAATTCATCTAAGGGTCTAGCCAATTGTGCGTTGTCATTGATCTGTCTTTTATAGCAGCTATCACAACACCCAGTGACAGAAATGTAAACATGCCTTCTGAGTGTGTGTGAGCTACCATAAAAGACATAAAACTTTGCTTGAATTATTCCAATGACAAAAAAACGAAGAAAAGTAAAAAAGCGATGAAAAGTAACATAATAGTAGTTAAATGTCTGTAAAAAAATATCTTTGACAGCAGCTATCACAACACCCAGTGACAGAAATGTAAACATGCCTTCTGAGTGTGTGTGAGCTACCATAAAAGACATAAAACTTTGCTTGAATTATTCCAATGACAAAAATAAAAGAAAAGTATGAAAGCGATGAAAAGTAACATTACACAGTAGATAAATGTTTGTAGAAAAATATATTTGACAGCAGCTATCACAACACCCAGTGACAGAACTATAAACATGTCTAATGAGTGTGTGAGAGCTACCATAAAGGACATAAAACTTTGCTTGAATTATTCCAATGACAAAAAAAGCGATGAAAAATAACATTACACAGTAGTTAAATGTTTGTAGAAAAATATATATGACAGCAGCTATCACAACACCCAGTGACAGAAATGTAAACATGCCTTCTGAGTGTGTGAAAACTACCGTCAAAACTAAATGCAAACAATTGAAGTCCACTAAAAACATCAATGTTACATGTCGTAGTAAAGTGCTTCTTACAGCAGTTACTACTATTCCCAGTGACAGAAATGTAAACATGTCTACTAAGTATGTAATAACGACTGCAGAAAAACAAAAAATATTTAGGAAGATAATTCCATGAAAGTATTAACAACTTACCAAAGTGTCTGGTAGACGTATCCGTCAATGCGTAGGCAATATTCACAAAGTACTTTTTAATAGAATACATAGAATAGACTCCAGTAGGTATTTCTCATTGTATATTTCGATCACAAAGCACGTCTTTTCTTTCACTATATTGTAAACCAAACTGATTAAAAAAACTACTATTTAATTATTTAAACACCACTATGTGTCTCCTATAGAAGACAGTGAAATACTGATTGCTTAAATGAATATTTTCAACATTTATATCAGTTGGAAATGCAATTGAATCATTACAACCCATTACTAATTGACTGTGTGAAATAATTAGACTTGAAAATTTCTAAAAACCATTAAGAAGAACCCTTTTTATCTAATATCTCTATGAGTCATATACCCCAGAATTTTGGCAATATACCTACTACTTCTAACAGGTATGATTTAATGTGGAGTGGTATACCAATTGATAAAATGAGTATTCTTTGAAAAATATCACACATTTGCTTAAGCTTTGAACGGTTTGCTTCGATTCTGTACAGTGTTGTATCTTTTATTTCAAATCAAATTATCATTAATTGCATCTGTTAAAGTTTTTCGCTCCTAATGTGATGACTTTAATATATATTTTGATAAAATACTTACACAAAACACTTTTAAAAAGATTTTAACACTTCATCACTAACAAAATCCTATTCTATTATTGTTTACTTTTATCACTTTACAATTAAAACTTTTCAATATATTGACTCTACCACGCTATGTAGTTTTTAAAGAGTACTTTTTCAACTTTGAGCACTTTTAATTTGTTTCCCATGTTGCACTATTCACAACTGAATTGATACTGATTTAAAATTCGTCTTCTGATGTTTATATACCAATTTTAATTGATAGGGTTAATTTTACCTGAGTAATTAGTAATTACCCCTCAGGTATGTTTACTATGTGTAAGAAGGAGAGATTATCTAATTAGGGTTTGTCATAGAATGTTGTTATTGATGTTATTTGAAATATATTTTGTTTTAAACAATATGGTCAAAATATTTTTCAGTTTTTTTGCTAGTCTAAATTAAAATGTTTACATTTTACACGCTCAGTGGGTAAATAGTGTAAACAGTATTAAAAAAAAGGAAGTCGTGTCAATAAAAATGCTTCCGCTATATAAATAAGTTTATTTATTATTTTTAGTATTCCAAAATAATTCTTTATATATGTATACAAACATCTAAAGTAAGTTTTATAATTTGAAAATGCACAAGCACTTAGTTTATCTAATAGTTATCACGTGCAGCGGTTTAATTGCTATGTCTTATAATGTCTTATTACATTTTAACAGTCAAATTAATTGAGATATCAATTATCTATATAATCAACCAGTGAAGAGCTTTTTGAATCTAGTAATAAAGAAACAAAAAATATAACGGCCCTAAAATCTATACAAATGTCGCGATTTCATAGTTGTTAGAGAAAGGCCCGATTTCGTGATAGATAGTAAACTCAATTAATGGTTAAATATTGCGCCAAGTGCCAAGAAAGAACGAGACAAAACAGTGTAATAGTTAAAGCAGGTTTCTTAGACTGTTTGCGTTATTATGAATAAGGGGGTAACATTGTAAAAAATAAAACTTCATACTTAGTTTAAATAAATTCATTTTCCTATCTGCTGAATTTATTCTCCCAGTCGAAGATAGCTCTAAAACAGATACATTTAGTGAGTTAGCTTTATGACGATGGAACTCATAAGCCAAGTCACCAAATATTCCTGATTCGATGTCTTTTGATCCTGTTGAATGTTCCAATATTCCTGATAGCGCTCCTGACTGTTACGCCGGCCGTCGCGGGCTCGAATCCCGCAAGGGGCAAATGTTTGTGTGATGAGCATGAACATTTGTACCTAAGTCATGGATGATATATGTATTTAAGTATTTATGGGAGACGCCCCGTCATAATCGTTGTCACAACACAAGGAAGAAATTCCTTACCACGAAACCAGACAATTGGTGTGTTGTCTGGCGCATATTTATATATATTTCGAAGTATAATTCATTCAATATTTCTTATTGTATTGATTTTGCTCTTCATTCCATTATGAGCTCCTTAATTCGGTGGTTTGCGTGACGGTTTCATCATCATCATCATCATCATCATCATTATCAGCCAAAGGACGTCCACTGGAAAACTTAGGCCTCCTCCACGGCTTTCCACAGCGACCGGTTGTGAGCGGTCTGCATCCAGTGCGATCCTGCGATCTTTACAAGGTCGTCTGTCCATCTTGTCAGTAGACGTCCAATGCTGCGCTTTTGGTCGAAGGGTGTCCAATCTAGAACTTTGCGTGACGGTTTGGTATCGGTTCAATCCCCCGGTCGAGTCGACGTAGAAAATATTGTTTTCTATAGTCATAAAAAGTCATTTATTTCTGCATATAAACCCACTGGGGGCACTTAAACACGTCCCAATATAAACCCAACCACAGCTTTGGGACAATTGTGGGCTAGTGCTGAGAAGAAGCAGCGCAACAAACTCAGTCACTATTATAAATTGGCTTCTATAATCTTAACCGATTGTTAAACATTTGTAAAAATATTTCCTTCAGATGTTGAGAGAGCAATCTCGCAACATTAATTAGGTGACGCAGCCTACGCTTTAAAGAAAACACTTGCAAAATTCACCAGTATATTTATTTATTTATTTATAGTTTATTGCACAACCAAAAACTGTACAAAAGGTGGACTTAACGCCATATGGCATTCTCTACTAGTCATACCTTTGGGCTAAGCAGAAATGAGTATAGTTATGCCTGAATAAACTAATAAATGAAAATAATATTCGCTATTTTTCAACTATATGACTTACCAAGACAACAATGTGCTGTGTATTTGTAGAGTTTTGCGGTTTTTCATATATTTATAGGATATATGCTATCTGCATTGTGGTTTTATGTTATTGATTTTTAATATTTTTTATCATTCACGTTACTAATGTTGTTTTTATGTGTTAACTTCGATTGTTTGACGAATGCCTAAAGGTAAAGGTTTTGTTTTATTTAAAAAGATGATATGAAAAACACTGTAACTAGAAATATAAAAAATACCATACAAAATCATGTTAAGCTGGGTATTTTATTTTATATTTTTTCATTATTGAATAAATAAAAAATACATAAGAGAAAGTCGTGCTAGTTACACCATAACTTATGAACGGGTGGACCGATTTTAATGTTTCTTATTTTGTTGGATTTGTGGTCGCCGCGAATAGGATAATAGCCATAAAATGAGGCTAGCGCGGAACGAAGTTCACAAAGACCGCTAGTTTTATATTTAAATAAGGACGTAGTAAAAAAATATATATTTGAAATGGTTTTTATTCCCTTTCTTTATAGCAGTGAATATAAGATTTACTATCCCCCATAAATAATATAAATGTTTACTTACATTATTTAAGTACAACGACGTAATACTAATTAAGTACTTTAATTGTAAATTAGCAAATTACAATATTATTAATCAATATTACTTATGCATAATCTATTAACAAATTACGTAATAAAATAACCTGATAATTACATTACTCGTATTGCAAGTAATTAACGCTCATCGATCTAATGACAAATTGGACTAGTTTGAATAATGTTTATTTTGTAATGTCACTGCCACATAATAAAAACATGCGGTTGCTTTATCAGGCAAACTAGAAATTGGCCTTTTTAAATTTTTTTTTTTAGTTACACTAAGAATATTTTCATATTTTAATTGTACTGGTACTTTCTAATTATACTTATGGTCATTAAAGTCATGAAAGTAATTTATTTCTGCATATAGACCCACTGGGGGCACTTTTACACGTCCCAACATAGACCCTACCACAGCTTCGGGACAATTGTGGGCTAGTGCTGAGAAGAAGCTGCGCAACAAACTCAGTCACTATTGTCAATGCCTCTTTTCAAATGTTTTACAATGTTTGTGGTGATCAAAGCAAGTCAATAAACTCCATTCATCTTTGCTAGTTCAACATTGTATACAATCTTTTTGTTACTTCTAAAATAATATCAGTAAATAAAATTAATTTACTATATTTAATTTAAAAAGATCTGTGTTGAACGATGAATTAGCTATGTATGTTGTAAGTTTTGTGTTTATCTTGTTTTAAAAGGAATATTTTCGCTAAAAAGGAATGTCAAGATTGTTTACAATATTGGATTAGCAAAGATGATTCAACATTCAAATTCAAAATCTTTATTTCAATTTAGGTCATGAAATTACACTTATGAACGTCAAATATACAGTGAAAAAAATATAAATTACGAAACATATTCATTACCATCTGCTTTATGATACCTTTATTTCATTGGCCTATTTCACAATGTCCAAATAAGTAACCAGTATCGTTATCCGTCCATTACTTCATACTAAAAGACGTTCTAAAAAAATGACGACTTACTAAAACGAATAATTCAAATATTCTATATTTGAATTATTCGTTTTAGTAAGTGCATATGACGGCCCTTAATATCCTTGCATCTTAAGTCCGCGTAAATCTCTTGTGCAAAAAAAAAACTAGGATTTTGTAATAATTGAAAATTTCACTGTGCATAAAGACTAGGATTTTTTAGCTGAATAAAATAATA
Source organism: Pyrausta aurata (assembly GCA_963584085.1). Classification (NCBI taxonomy): domain Eukaryota; kingdom Metazoa; phylum Arthropoda; class Insecta; order Lepidoptera; family Crambidae; genus Pyrausta; species Pyrausta aurata. The sequence continues at coordinate 5,448,430 of OY757281.1, forward strand.
ATTACTCACCTAAATGCATTTTTCCCTTTCACACCTTACTCTCACTACGCCACTATACTAAATACGTGAGAATAACTATACCGATCGATGTTATAACATATTTATAATAAATATCTCGTATGAAGCGCTCAGCACTTTTTACTTCCTAATTATAACAATTGAGTTTGTTCGTACGTGCTACAGTTAAGATTATGCTGTCATATTGCTTTTATAATGAAAATCTGGGCATTTTGTAAAATTGGACCACTTTAATAATACCTCTAATAATAGTCCCCCTAGCCGATTTCGACTACGGTGGCCAGTTACAATGGCTAACCGACTGCGCGGGACATATTATAGTGCACAAGTGTGTGCGCAAACCCAGGTGCACTCTCTATTTCTTTCATTCTCATAGCCCGATGGGACAGCAATCTGACACGACCGGAGAGAGATCAGGCGCAGGACCAATGGATTTACGTGCTTTCCGAGGCACAGGGGTGAAACACCGCCAACTTCCAAACTCCGGGCTTTCCTGAGAATTTCTGAACAGAAAAACTCAGTTACATATTTTTGGACCGACCCGGGAATCGAACTCGGAACCTCTGGCGCAGCCGTCGCTTTAAAATGCGACCCTCTAACTGCTGCGCCACTGAGGCAATTTGATAATACTTACCAAGGGAAGTAAATTATGTATATTGAAACTAGCGAAACCCCGCAGCTTTACCCACGTTAGTATTGGATTTGGCCAAATAACAGTTTTCTAGCACTGTTAGGTCTCTGCGCTGAACTGCGGACAGACGGATATGGCGAAACTATGAGGGTTCCATGTTGGACTACGGAACCCTTAAAATGACAATGTCTAGTTCTATGACTAGACACATCTGTTTGCAATATATTGCTGCTTCGATTTATTTAGTTAGAAAACAAAAATAAAATAATTTTTCATTATAATTTCACATTCATTCACTTAAACGGCCTATACTTATTAAAATTTTTTGCTCTTGTTAACAGCCGCACGCTGTATTGACATTTATATTTTTACTAGGATTCCCCTTTTATTTACATTTTTTAAGTTTCTAACTATGTAAAAACAAAATAATGTATTCTTACATTGTTTGTTAATAAACAAAATCATTATATCAAAAGGTACACCTAAGTAGGTACTAATGACTTCTTGCAACCCATACAAGTACCAAACATCAATTGTATCACTAATCACTTTATTATTATTTCACGAATAATTCATCAACTAATATATCTGTTTTTGTGGAATGTAATAATCAAAATTTTATAAAGAGTTAATGATAAAATCAGTATTTTTTTATTTTTTTTTATCATAATGCCTAATAGTAAGTATTTTATTTTTTAAACGGCATATTCAACCTCACAAATATTTAATTTTCTTTTGGTAATTTTGATGTTCACATATGTAGAGACTTGCCTACGCGAACATCAAAATCGGTTCAGTCGTAAAACCAAGCGACAGACAATTATGATAATGATAAAAGGAATCATTATGAAACCTTAGCTTGTTAAATAGAACAAAGTATAACTGAAAGATTTTTCGTTATGTGACTAATAAATAATTAAAAGTGATCGTTTTAATAGCAATAAGCATACCCAAATGCATTATCTTGTTAGCGAAATTTCTCATGATCAGCAAGGTCATTCAAATGTTTCAACAATTATTCAAATATTCTTTATTATTTGCTTAGTACGGGATATAGTGTGATGATTTAAGTACGTGCGATACATGCCGTAGTAATGACTGATGAATGTAGGTCATGTTCTTTGAGTTATAGGACATGCAAAAGATTGTTTGCGTCTTTATTCTTACTTAGATTTGATTTTAGGATTCTCTGCCCTTGAATGATTATTACCTCTCAACTCTACCTACTAGTAGTATTTTTTTACGATAGTTTAGTTTCAGTATAATGATTACTTACTAGTTGATTTTTGTTTTTATAGTGTCTTGTCACTATACAAAGTTAATAATATAAATTGCATGCCTATACCACGCAGCCTACGCGTTAAAAAGAAAGCACTTGCAAAATTCAACAGGCTTGTTAATGTGACGATGGCCGAGTCGTATAGGCATGCGCCCGGATAGCGTGAGACACGGGGTTCGATTCCTCGTCTGCCACAGAGTCACGGTTGCTTTTTACAAGTGAAATTTATATTATTAAGTTTGTATAGTGACAAAACACTATAAAAACAAAAATCGACTTTAAATTGGCTTTCTTCGTCTTAATCGATTCTTAAAATATTTGTAATAATGTTTTCCTTCGGATATTGTGAGAGCAATCTCGCAAAATTGATGTGGTCACGCAGCCTACGCGTTAAAAAGAAAGCGCTTGCAAAATTTAACAGGCTTGTTAATGCGACGGTGGCCGAGTGGTATAGGCATGCGCCCGGATAGCGTCAATATAAAATGATTACTTTTGAGAATAAAACTGTGCTTGTAGAAGTAATTTTTAGCGGGAAATTGAATCCCGGCCTTTCAGCACAGAGAATTTTCTTCTTACTTTTTTTATATTTCTTATTTATTCCATTATCTTTCCCAGGTCGGATTCAAAGGCTACGGCTTAACTCCCGACCAGCTGTCAGCATCTGGCAGCTTCACGTTCAGCGACGGGAAGACGTACAGCATCACGCACGGCTCCGTCATCATCGCCGCCATCACGTCGTGCACAAACACCAGCAACCCGAGCGTCATGCTCGGCGCCGGTGAGTGTTTAGAGCTATTGTAGCGGTCACAGCGAACGCTTTTTTGCCCCCGGCCCCGTCCCGCCCCGGCCCCGTCCAGCCCCGTCCCGGCCCTGTCCCGCCCCGGCCAGTCATTCCAAAAGTTAAGCGGTCCCAGCGAATATTATTTCGCCCCCAGCCCCGGGTCGTACCAGCCCCGTCCCACCCCATCCCGTTATTTTAAAAGTTGAGCGGTCCCAGTGAAAATTATTTCGTCCCCGGCCCCGTCCTGCCCCAGCCCCGTCCCGCCCCGTCCCGTTATTTTAAAAGTTGAGCGGTCCCAGCGAACCTTATTTCGCCCCCAGCCAAGGTCCCGAACTGGATAAAAAGTATTCTATGTCCTTCTCCTGGTCCTAAGCTACCTCCCACCCAATTTTCAGCCAAATCAGTTCAGCTTTTCTTGAGTTATGAGTGATGTAACTAACTAACAAAGTTTTTAGTTCTAAAAACGGACCCTGTTAGAGTACTAGAAAGATCCTGCATCGCGCTATTAAAGTTTTTGATCCGCAGTATATAAATAACTGGAACCAAAGTCTTAACAATTAAGCTTCTACGGACGGACGTCAGTTGGTAAAGGCCAGGTTTGTGATGGGTGACCAGACTACCCCCCAAGTGTCTTAAGGTGGTCACTCACATCGTGAAGGGGACAAAGATAGGTGGATAGAAAGAGAGTTATTCCAGGCCAGAAGTTTAATGCTCGGTGCCGGCAACTCATCATCATTATCATCGGCCGAAGGACGTCCACTGCTGAACGTAGGCCTCCCTCAAAGTTTCCACAGCGACCGGTTGTGAGCGGTCAGCATCCAGTGTGGTCCTGTGATCTTTTCAAGGTCTTCGGTCCATCTTGTTGGTGGACGTCCTACGCTGCTCCTTTGGTCGAAGGGTCTCCAATCCAGAACTTTTTTGCCTCAACGGCCATTACTTCTTCGCGCTAATAAATAATAATAAATATTGGACCAATCACATTCATTGCTCTGATCTCAAAGTAAGTAGCTAATGCACTTGTGTTATGGCTTTCAAACCCAACGGTGGTACCACAACACCCAGACACGAGACAGTACAGAAAATTAAGATTTCTACATTGACCCCACCGGGAATCGAACCCGGGACCTCGGAGCGGCGACCTTGTATCCCTGCTTAGCCACTACACCACGGAGGTCGCCTAATAGATCCTGCATCGCGCTATTTAAGTTTTTGATCCGCGTTATGTAAATAGGTTTTTATGAAAGTCGTATAATTAAGTAACTTATCTAGCCTCAGAATTTGAATTACTGTATTTACAGATCACGATTAAACACAACCTGTATAACAATTCCTATGAGTTTTAAACATAAATTCAAATTCAAAATTCATAATCTTTATTTCAATTTAGGTCATGAAATGACACTTATGAACGTCAAATATAAAAATTAAAATAAATGTGCGAAACATGTCTCCTTATCTTTTGGGCCCTACCAGCGCTTCGAGACAGAACACAGACAATTAGGCAAGTGCTGAGAAGAAACGCCGGAACAAACTCAGTCACCACTAGCTGCCGTAAAATCAAAATCATCAAAGGTAAGTACATCAGTTGGTGCAGGCTGGACGGACCACACATTCGTGTCGTTTAGATAGTCTTGAACCTTATAATAGCCTTTAGACATAAGCGTGTTTTTAACGTGTTTCTTAAATTTATCAATCGGCAATTCGACAAGATTGTGTGGTATATTATTAAAGAATTTTATACAATTTCCCATGAACGAGTTACTAGTTTTAACTAATCTGAAGTTAGGAACGACAAGCTTGTGTTTATTTCTTGTGTTATATGGGTGAATGTCGCTTTTCTTCATATGTCATACAAGTGTTGTTTCACAGGTTTGCTCGCAAAGAACGCAGTGAAGAATGGTCTGAGCGTGCTGCCATACATCAAGACTTCTCTTTCGCCCGGGTCCGGTGTCGTCACTTACTATTTGAAGGTACATAACTATTTAATAAACCCTCACAGATGTGTTTATCAACATTCTTTTGTTTACGCGACCGCCGGCGGTCTATCAATCCCCGAGCGTTTGTTACATGACGTCTTTCTTAGGTGCCTTCCATTTATTACGCCATACATTTGTGGTGATGATTTTAAAATCAAAAATTAACTACTAGAGCGATGCCAGTAAAATTTAAAAAAGTTGTACGAAATATTGTCATAGATTATTATTTTTATAGCGCCAGAAATATGCGCCAGACAACACACCAATTGTCTGGTTTCGTGGTAAGGAATTTTCTTCCTTGTGTTACGAAGTACCAGACAACGATTATTAATATTTTTTTAATGTATTTAGATTCTAAGATCCGTCCCTTTTTTAGTTTATGGAAGGAGGGATTATTATTTTATTTGTAAAAAAAAAGTTAGGAATAGAAGTTTTAAGGTTTTAATGATGGCCGTTACATTCGTACAAAATTAAAATTTTATTTTTTTAAAATTTAATTTAATTTAATTTTATTTGTATCATGATTTTGTTTTATTATCCAATATTTACTTTCCATATTCATGTTTATGTATGTCAGTGTCAAAAAAAGTTCTTTTATTCAATCATTGCGAGGGAACTGTAAAGTGTCTTTATTTGACAGTTCTTGCAATCATTCATTTATTCATTCATATTTTATTTCTCTTTTTCAGGAATCAGGCGTAATACCATACTTGGAGAAACTCGGCTTTGACATCGTCGGCTACGGGTGCATGACATGCATCGGCAACTCCGGGCCTATTGATGACAACATTGCTAACACCATTGAGAAGGTACTATTGAGGTCAACGCCGCCTTACCACTTTGATATCCATAATCGCCTGCACATTGCATCGTGTTTTGTTGTTACGCCCGTTAGTGGCATGTGCGATTTTCGTTTTGAAATTGGTAAGGCGACAGTGACCTCGTCTGTGCATATGTCTGTTGATGGGCGTTTTCGTTTTTCTAGGCAAACCGTTAAATAACCGATATGTAATATGCATATCGATATCAATATCCGTTTTTAGATATAGATATCAGATGAAACTATCCCGGGATTTATAATATACAATACTACACCTAATTAAACGTCTATTAACACTAATTATTGATATACGATACTGCACTAATTTGCAATTGCATCATCAACATTCAACAAACAAAGATCTTAGCAATAAACAAATCGACCACAGCACGCACGTGCCACTCGAGGTCAAGGACACGCCAAAACTAAAAAATATTTACCTAATATGTCACCAAATACACCAAGCAATAACAAACATTAAAAGTTACAGTGAAAACTCAACCTTACTGCAATGATATTACGTTCATTTTTGCAAATACACTAAGGAAGATGATAATCACCGACCGACAGCGATACCGATATCATATTCGCTTCATCTCTTGTACTCCTATTTAAGCATGCGCGAGTAAAAGGGACGGCGCGAATATGGAGAGCCAACGAAGTTTCGGCTACGATATAGTTTTGCGTAGTTTGCGTTTTGTCGTACCGTTATGGTTTTTCATAACTTGTATCCGAGTATAAGTTTTGCGTTTGCATCGGTTTTATAGTTTTTATAATAACTGTTACGTAGTTAAGGGTATCGATATGATATCGATATGTAAGTCATATCGGTTTTCAGTTACGTTTTGATAAAACTAACTCATGCCTAGTTGAAACTTCGAGTCTATTCTAAATGCGTAAAGTATATCAGTGTTTAGCCATAGACTTATATGTATTTTACTAGACACGCTGTTCAGAACAAATTTTGTTACATTTTCTAAAATGACAGAAGTGAAGTGTTGCCATTGAATATTTTTCAATTTCTCCTGTTTAATGCGGATTATTGTCGTGCTTCTTAGAAAAGTCAATCTTAAGCTACTAAAGCATATACATTTAAATACACTATGATATTTTCAATCGTTTCCAAGTATTAGAGAAAATTAATAACTTAAAAAACAAAAAAAACTCAAAAAGAAATCACATCGATCCTTTTTTTTCATTTCTCCCAAACATGACAATCGCCATTACAACAACAACACTGAGCTGTCAAAGGTAGCAAAGAGTAATCGAACAGATATGACATGTCGATGGTTTTTAGTTTTCTGCCTAAGATTCGATATTAGTACTTACGTTTATATATTTTTTATTCGAGTGATAGGTAATGTTTTAAATATGAAAATATTTGATATTAGATCCTCAAAAGTAATTAAGGGTCAATATATGTCTACCAATATTATAACAACATAATTTGTACTAATCTAACAATACAACTGCTGTCAGTACAACATACAGATTTTTACTTAAAGTCAGTTTTTTGCTAGTCTTGTAATATTGTAAACAATCTTGACATTCCTTTTTAAAGAAATGATTCATTTTAAAATAAGATAAACTCAAATAAATCCTACTGGCCGATTTTCTTATTAGACAGTAATTAATTCATTTCTACCTATGAGACTTTTGTTTGGCATGTCTGTTTTTGGTTGATCTTTGGTTTTCTATGGAAATTGTGAGAAAACTAAAATTAATACTTTTATGCCTCAAATTAATCATTGAATCACTTAGATTTACTACAAACAATTTAACAAAATTATCGTTGACAAACTAGGTAAAAATACGGGCACATAAACACATATTTACGTAATTTATCTATTTTGTCTTTTGACGTAAGGAACGTTTTGACGTGGTAGTTTCTGGTAACAGACTAAACGCAGATGCTCCATCTGGCCTAAACTTACTGTACCACAAAATTTGTTCTAAACAGCCTGTCTAGTGTAACATAGAGGTCGTTGTGTTTAGCTTAACATGCGGTCATATTTACATTGAGACTTTACAATGCAAATAGGTAGATACAGTCACAATAATACAGCATCGATAATAAAACGTCAGCTTTCAAATGAGCCACTTTATGATAACAACTAACTCATTTAATCAACTCATTTAATATTATGTTATTGTCATAATCAAGTACTACTAACACTAGCTATAAGTGTACGAGCTACCGCACATACAGTCATGTCTCGACTTCATATATTTATTTATCTAGCGAGTAAGCGTTTTCACGATTGACCCAAATTATGTGTAAGGCTTGGTTATGTTTTTAAACACTCACAGTCTCATATTTATATTCTCAAAGATGAAATAAGAGACCAAAAAGTTGCGCACGGGCGCCCTTTTACACCCTGAATTTCTCCTTCACAGTACGAGCTAGTATGTTGCGGAGTTCTCTCAGGCAATCGCAACTTTGAAGGAAGAATCCACCCGAACACACGTGCTAATTACTTAGCTTCTCCATTGCTGGTCATCGCTTACGCGTTAGCTGGCACTGTTGATATTGATTTCGAGACTCAACCCTTAGGTAAGTCCTGTGATTTAAATGTCTTTATAACACACTAGCGGTCCCAGCGAACTTTGTTTCGCCCCGGCCCCGTCCCGCCCCAGCCCCGGCCCCGTTGCACGGGATAAAAAAGATCATATGTACACCTTGTGTCCGAAAAACCCTAATATCCGAGGAACCCTATTTTTGTTCAAAATTAAATATAGCCTATATTACTCGTGGATAATGTAGCTTTCGAATGGTGAAAGAATTTTTAAAATCGGTCTAGTAGTTTATGAGCCTATTCATTACAATCAAACAAACAAACAAACAAACAAAGTTTTCCTCTTTATAATATTAGTGTAGATGTAGATATAAAAAAAACTAATACATGCATCATGCGTGCATGCATTGCCCTTATTCCAAAGATGAGATCAATTCAACCCTATTCAACCCTCTTATAAAGTAATTCAACCAACCCCTTCTACTTTATAAAACAAAAGAGTTTAGACATGCATCATGCATGCATGCATTAACTTTAATCTAAAGATGAGATCAAATTCAACTCTATTCAACCCTCTTCCAAAGTAATTCAACCAGCCCTTTCTACTTCCATCATGCATGCATGCATTGCCCCTAATTCGAAAATGAGATCAAATTCAACCCTATTCTACCGGCTTATAAAGTAATTCAACCACTCCTACAGCAATTAAAATCCATTTTACGGTTTTTCAACCCAAAGTAGAATAATTAACCCCATCAATGAAGAAACGCCTTTATTAACCCTTTAAACGATATATGCACACCCGTATATACAAACCCGTTTATGCACGTCATTTATGCACGTCATTTAAAGGGTTCCCGCCTTGTTTGTTATAATCAGTGGCTAGTCTTTCATAATAAATAAATAAATAAATTTGCGCCAGACAACACACCAATTGTCTGGTTTCGTGGTAAGGAATCTTCCTTGTGTTACGAAGTACCAGACAACGATTATGACAGGGGCGTCTCCCATAAATACTTAAATTCATATAACATCCATGACTTAGGTACAAATGTTCGTGCTCACCACACAAACATTTGCCCCTTGCGGGATTCGAACCCGCGACGGCCGGCGTAATAGTCAGGAGCGCTAACCACTACACCAAACGCGTCGTCAAACCCGGTTTAACCAGTAATACTTAGAACCACAACTTCGAAGGAAGAATCCTGTCAACGATGCGGGTTCCCACAAAACCTACTTCGCAACGTGAACAGAAAATATCGAACATTATGATCATTATGTTTAAGGTAAACGCGCGGACGGCAGCCCGGTCTTCCTCCGTGAGATTTGGCCTACGCGCTCTGAGATTCAGGAGGTCGAGAACAAATATGTCATACCTGGGATGTTTAAAGAGGTACGTTATACGGGGTGTAAAAAAGTACGAGCCAAATTCAAGGCGGTGGGTGACAGACGATCTAGTTTGGATAACAAGAAAAAAAAATTAAAAATATAAAAACTTATTAAAAAACAAGTATTTTTTTAAATCCTGCTTTCTAAACTAGACTGTTATCTACCCCCTTGAATTTGGCTCGTAATTTTTTGAAAGGTAAAAGAAGAATTTGCAATAAGTGGATGACAGAAAATCTAGTGTCGAAAACAGGAAAAATATTTAAAAAATATAAGTAACTTATTAAAAATAAGGGCGTTTTTTTTATTTTTACTGTATGCTAGACTCGACTCTTAACCACCCTCTTGAATATGGCTCGTACTTTTTTGAAAGGTGTAATAAGCATTTGCAATAACAGATTAAAAATTACCACCATTTCATAAATGTTACTTGTTAGTACCATGTATTGATAACGATTAGTTGATGATATCCAATTTCGATTCCAAACCGAACAAATAATCTTTATCTTTATTAATTTTTGCTCTGTGTTTTTACATCTGAGTACGAACACTTTTACATTTTTATGTTCTGTTCTGAACATTTTATATTTAGTTACTTATTTTTTCTTCCAGGTTTACGCAAAGATCGAGCTCGGCTCGCCTTCCTGGCAAGCATTATCAGTGCCTCAAGGCAAACTGTACGGTTGGGACCCCAGTTCTACGTACATCAAGAGGCCGCCGTTCTTTGATGGCATGAGCAGAGTAAGTTTCTTTTTCACCCTGTATTGAGGTTAAACGTCTGGGCCCACTGCACCGTGCCATACCATACCGTGCTATGAGCGTATCAGACACGAAAAGCAACACGATACGCTCTACCGTGCCCACTGAACGGATCTACAGCGTTCTGTTTCAATGGAGCGAGAGTGAAATGAATTTATTTGCTCATAGAAAAGGATACATTTGGGTGTGCGAGCGAGAGCGCATGTCGGTGGTGACACGCTCCGTGCATGACACGCGACGGTGTTGGTCGGTGATGGAACGATCTAGTGGGAACAGTGTCATAGTTTTAGAATATTTTTTAACACTCAGTGTCATATTTTTATTCTTAAAAGATGAAATAAGAAACCAAAAAAATATATATTCTTAACCATTGAATAGCGAAGCGTTATCATTTACAAGTTGAATTTATTCTGTAAAGAATAACTACTTGGCCCGCTGTTGCATAAACAGACGGGTAGATGGCGCTAACGTCACGCAATGACGTATCCATACCAAGTATTTGAGACCAAGAATTTCGCGCGGTCGGACCGACGGCACGGTAGCTCAATTGGAAGAGCAGTTGGCCCGGTTAGCCAGAAAGATGCTGGTTCGAGTCCCGCCCGTGCGCAATTTTTGGTTTCTTATTTCATTTTTTAAGTGTCATAGTGTTCGCTCTGCAAGTCAAACCTTTATTTATGTATTTTACATACCTAATCTGATGTAAAACTGTTATTAAAGATACCCTAATGAATGACGAAAGGGTATTATAAAGTAGATGATTATTTCAAAGATAATAATGTATGGACTTGCATGATCACCAAAAACATTATTAAACTTTTGAAAAGAGGCATTGACAATAGTGACTGAGTTTGTTGCGCAGCTTCTTCTCAGCACTAGCCCACAATAGGGTCTATGTTGGGACGTGTTTAAGTGCCCCCAGTGGGTCTATATGCAAAAATAAACGACTTTTATGACTTTTATGATGGTTACCTATCCCCAGGACCTGCCTCCAATCCGCAGCATCAATGACGCGCGCTGTCTTCTTCTCCTGGGTGATTCAGTGACAACAGACCACATATCACCCGCCGGGTCTATAGCCAGGAACTCGCCCGCTGCTAGATTTCTCGCTTCTAAAGGGTGAGTGTAGTTATACAGGGTGTAAAAAAAAGTACGAGCCAAATTCAAGGTGATGAAAAAATTAAAATAAAAGTTTTTTTTTAATTTTTATTTCTATATTCTAGACTCGAATCTTAACCACCACCTTGACTTTGGCTTGTACTTTTTTTACATCTAAGAAAGGAAAAGAGTAGTTTCTAAGATCAAATGTCCACGGATCTTTTATACAGGGTGTAAAAATATACTAGCCAAATTCAATTTCAATCAGGAGTCGAATATAGAATACAGGAACAAAAAAACTTGAAAAATCTTATATTTTCCTGTATTCTATTCTCGATTGACAAACCCTCGAATTTGGCTCGTACTTTTTTACAACCTGTATATTATATTCACAAAACGACAACATCACATATGTACGGACGACAGCACGTCAAGCTAAACACTGCGGTATCTTATGCTGTTGGAAAAAGGGCTATTTTTAAACAAACATGTGTAGTCTGATCTGCTGGCGACTGTTCATACAGGAATTGATTATCTTTATCTTCTTAATTCGTCACAGGCAACCAAAGTTCTAGATTAGACCCTTTGACCAAAGACGCAGCGTAGGACGTCCACCAAAAAAAGGTGCACAGACTACCTCGTAAAGATAACAGGATCACATTGGATGGGCTTTTCCGGTCGCTGTGGAAAACCGTAGGGCAGGCCTATGATCAGTAGTGGACGTCCTTCGGCTGATAATAATAATAATGATGATGCTAAACAATAGAGATGTACCGACTAGTCGCCGACTAGTCGGTAAAGCCGACTAGTCGGCCATTTTTGTAGTCGGCGACTAGTCGGCGATTAGTCGGCTAAATCCGCCGACTAGTCGGCCCGCTTCTGACTCATGTTAATATGCTTAAAAAATTTAGTTATTGAAATGAAATTGTATCTTTACTCTTGTTATTATAAGAATAACAGTTTCAGTTTACAATACAATTTAATAATTGGTAGAAAATTTAAATAGGAACTCTTCCTTTAGTCTTTTATAAAATAACAAAATATAGGTTAAAGCAAATAATCCTTGGTAATAAGTAGGTTCAATTATAACATAAAAAATAGGAACTCTTCCTTTGACATCCCAAAGTTATTCAATCTCGAAATTAATAAGGATTAATAAGAACCTAGTTGAAGCATCAGTTGTGAATGTTTGCTCGTAGTATTTGCCTTTTTCCCCTGACCACCACGAGAAATAACTGCTTGACACTGATTGCACTTCACTTTACTGCTATCTTCCTCCTCCAATTTGTCAAAAAAAAAACAAAATGCGTGATTTCTTTTTCGACATGACGCAAACAATCTTATTTAGTTAATTTCACTATTAATTCAATTATTTGCACTGTGTTAGCTTAGTAATTGAACGTTATAAATTCTTTATTTCATTAAACACCAATAAAACACACAGTGTAAGGAGAACCCACTTACTTATTTGCTTATAATCATAAGCAAATAAGTAAGTGGGTTCATCGACAATCGTCGATGTATAAAATTTGAAAATTAAAATGTAGATTCATTATTGGCTGTAAGTTTAGTTACACGGTAATATAATAACTAATAAATAACTAGACTTGTGAATCTTGTAATAAAAAAAAAATCGTCGTCACCCGGATTTTACCGAAAGTAATGATCGGCCTGGCCGACTAGTCGGCTAGTCGGCTAGTCGGCCAAAGTCATAGTCGGCACATCTCTACTAAACAACATTGTTGTCCACAGCTTAACCCCCCGCGAGTTTAACTCCTACGGCTCTCGCCGAGGCAACGACGCGATCATGTCGCGGGGAACATTCGCGAACATTCGTCTCGTCAACAAGATGGCGCCGACGGCTGGCCCGCGCACCACGCACCACCCGAGCGGGGATGTGATGGATATATTCGACGCCGCAGAAAGGTATTAAAAACTCATGCAAACGCACACGTGAACGCATTCATGAGCACACGCGTTTAGGCAACCAATAACACCGCACTTGCTAAAGTGCTCATAAAACGTATTATCGGAATAACACATACTAAAGCACTCAAGGAACGTCAAACGTCTCATAGTCATACACATACGCACTCAAAGTCATACACAAACGCACTCAAAGTCATACACAAACGCACTCATAGTCATACACAAACGCACTCATAGTCATACACAGACGCACTCAGTCATACACAAACACACTCATAGTCATATACAAACGCACTCATAGTCATACACAAACGCACTCATAGTCATACACAAACGCACTCATAGTCATACACAAACACACTCATAGTCATACACAAATGCACTCATAGTCATATACAAACGCACTCATAGTCATACACAAATGCACTCATATTCATACACAAATGCGCACATAGTCATACACAAACACACTCATAGTCATACACAAACGCACTCATAGTCATACACAAACGCACTCATAGTCATACACAAACGCACTCATAGTCATACCCAAACGCACTCATAGTCATACACAGACGCACTCAGTCATACACAAACACACTCATAGTCATATACAAACGCACTCATAGTCATATACAAACGCACTCATATTCATACACAAATGCGCACATAGTCATACACAAACACCCTATTAGTCATACACAAACGCACTCATAGTCATACACAAACGCACTTTTAGCCATACAAAAACGCGCCCATAGTCATATACAGGCTGTGGCCTGTAATAGGAGTAGGAGCAAAAATTTTAAATATAGCCTCTAAAAGTAACCAGTAATCAATTCTCAATGGTTTTAATTTAAAATAATGAAAAATAAATTTATTGTTATTTTCTAACAAAATAAATCGAACCAGAAATGTATCGCAAACAAATGTGTCCAGCCATAGATCTTGACAATGTCATTTACTACAACGAGTTAGCCATTTTGATATACATTGATTAGGGATTATAAATTTGGATTACTATATAAAATAAATAAATAAATTGTTTATTAAAGTTCATTAATATTTCTGAGTTAAAGCATTTTATAGCACAATGATCAGGTCAAGGTAAAACTACGTATATTCTGTAGAATCTTTGAATAAAATTTTTGCTCCTATTACAGGCCACACGCTGTATACAAACACACTCATGGTCATATACAAACACACTCATAGTCACGTATATTCTCTCACTATTTTTGTGTTATACACTTCCACTATTGTTTTTCAATATGCATAGAGATAAACACACTTATGTGGCGGTTATACTAAAAATTATTTTGGTTTTCCAGGTACGCATCAGAAAAGGTGCCGCTTATCGCTGTGGTTGGAAAGGACTATGGATCGGGATCCAGCCGGGACTGGGCCGCCAAGGGACCTTATCTACTGGTGAATATTTAAATATAAAATGTTTTTTTTTTCTGGAATACAGGATGTCCCAAATAAGTGTAGGTATAACTAACTACAGTACAGGCACTGGTGAATATTTAAAAATAAAATGTGTTTTTTGGAATACAGGGTGTCCCAAATAAGTGTAGGTATAACTAACTACAGTACAGTTTACTCTTGAACACAGATAAAGTAAAATAAGTAACGTTTATCAATAAGCGGTGTCATAAAGAGATATCGTTAATTTGACACCTTACCAACTTTAAAAAAGTTCACCTCAAACTTACTTATTCGTCATCCACAGGGTATAAAAAATAAACTTATCCTCACTTTGAACCGAAAAACCACTTATTTATCTGTCACAGACACTAAACTCAAACCATTATAAAAATAGTGAGCTAAAATTTTGATTTTAAATTTTGAAAATTAAATTTTATCGACAATCTGTTACGCACACCATTAACTATCGTAGCGCATACACATCACTGTTGGCTGTTCATCGGAACAAAAGAGCCGCGGCGATTGCGCTCTCTTTCTAACATCAACAACGCGCCGGCTAGGCCACGCCCACTTGGTTTATTCCCATTGCGACTTTTGCACGTGCGAGAAAAAAAATGATGTATTCCAATGTGTACTGCAAAACCAAACTTCCTTCCTAAAACTTATTGAGCTTTATTTATGGGAGTCTCTTGTTTATCTAAAGTTTTTTTTTCGGTTTTTGGCTTACACATTATCTAAAGTTATAGGTACTGTTCCCTTCTTTTATCTCTTTGAATATGGCAAGGATGCGAAATAACACCGTGTATAAAATAGGAGTTTTATTTTATTTTTTCGGAATACAAATATCTATATTTTTCTTTTCCTCATAATATGTAGGTATTTTAATCATGTACTATTTTAATTTATCTATTTATGTACGTAGTGTTGGCGCCTATTTCCGTGTACCTCACTCGGCAGGGGCCCACTGAAAACCAGCGCCAGGGCCTTTTGGGGGCCTGGCATATGCTGAGTGAGGTCCTCTTGATAGGGACATTACAGACACACAACGGACACTGGGTTGCTTCTATAGAAATATTAATGGAGTTTCATCCGTCCTATCTATGTTTGTCAGTTTTGTTTGTTTATGTTGCTTTTTTGTCTTATCTCATCTGTTTTTTTTATTTGTGTTCAAAATTGTGTCTGTTATGCTGTGTGTGTGTGATTTCCTTGATTAATAAATGTATTTTCTTTCTTTCTTTCTTTCTATCTTTCAAATAACCTAAAACCCACTTAATCTTCCACAGGGCATCAAAGCAGTGATAGCCGAATCGTTCGAGCGCATCCACCGCTCAAACCTAGTAGGCATGGGCATCATGCCTCTACAGTTTATTGACGGGCAGAACGCCGACTCCTTGGGCCTGACCGGCGCCGAGACTTACTCCATTGATGTACCGGCAAAGGTTGCTCCTGGGGATAATCTTACTGTTAAGGTACGTTGGAATATAGCGTTTGAAGTCACTGATTTAGATGCTGGTCTATATTCTATGTTGTGGGCTCCTGGACTAACAGCTTAGTGTTTGATGTTACCTTTAGGTGCTGGCTCCTGGACTATGATAGCTACTAGACTATTGTGTTTGATGTTACTTATGTTCTTAAGCCCTAGTCTATGTATGACATGGGGTAGGTACTGAACTTTTAGCTTTGTGTTTGATGTCACCTATTATGTAGGCATGCTCCTGGTCTATCACGCGGCTTTTCGACTACTGTACGTCCTAGATTAAAATAGCATTTCCCGATTATAGAGGTAATATCTCCCAGTCTTTTCGTACGTTGAAATATAGCGTAAGACACTAATGTCGGTGCTGGCGTCGTGACTATATTAGCTCCTAGACTATTGTGTTTGATGTCATTTATGTTCGTATGCTCCTGGTCTATGATATGGGCTCCTGGACTATTAGTGTAATAAACAAAGAAACATAGGTCGAATAACGCCAAAAAAAATTTGGCTTACCATACTAAATCGGTCATGTGACCCGTCTGATTTCTATGGAGAGTCAATAAATTTTTGGCATATTTCGACCCATGTTTCTAGGAGAAAGTTGTTCATTTACTGATTCTGAGTAACTCCCTTCATTCTTTACTCGTTGTTTTGAAACACCTCGTATATCGTAAAATGCACACGTTTTCACGGAAAAAGGCTTAACCGATTTTAATAAGTTTCACAAAACCTCCACTAAGATACTACGACTGATTGCCGTGTAAAATTAACATCATAGTCGCACTTGGCTTGGTCTGGAATCAAGAGTAAACCCATACTAAATAAACAAAAAAAAAATAAGCAATGTGGAGCCTATGTTCAGCAGTAGACGTCCTTTAGCTGATAATGATGATGATGAGGCATTTTTTTCCCTATAGCAATCAAATAAAAAAATACAATCACTTAATTTACAATTTTCTATTAAAAAAAACAATAACCAATCATCCAATTTAACAACACCCTATATTTTTGTTCCAGGTATCCACCGGCCAATCTTTCCCAGTCAAAGTTCGCTTCGACACCGAAGTCGATTTGACTTACTTCAAAAACGGGGGCATTTTGAACTATATGATCAGAAAGATGTTATAATGACACTATTTACTAATATGGAGAAACCGAGGGTAGTTGAAGAAAATGTATATGGTTTTTTAACCAATATTAAACCGAGGGTAGAAAAGAAATGTATGGTGTTAAAACCAATTCAATTATTATTGTGAATTTCAAAAAGTGGTTGAAATCGTCTGTTAAAGGTATAATTTATTTGTCTTACTAATGGTGCTTCACAGATAAGTTAAGGCGTTTGCCCAGCAGTGGGACGTTATGGGCTAAATTTACGTTACTTTTTTTTAAAGTTATTGTGCAGAAAAATTTAAACGCTTCGATTTTTATTTGGGACCATAAATATTATCTTGTTATGAGTCTGATTCTGATAATAACAGGGTGCATGGTGCACAATAGTGCGAAATAATCCCTATCCAGGGATTTCTATATTTTGCCCTTCACGCCCTAATGTTCTATTGGCCCGTGTCTTTTTTATTATTGAAATTTATATAAAAAACATGAAAAAATATTGGTCCCCAATCACACATTGCTCAGATCCCAAAGTAAGTAGCTAATGCACTTGTGTTATGGAAATCAGACACAACGGTGGTACCACAAGACCCGAGACAAAAAATTTTTACCGAACCGGGAATCGAACCCGGTTTAAGTTGCGACGGCTTGATTTTTTTTTAAAGTCGCAGTTGTCGACTTTTTATTATTATTCCATAGTCTTAACACAAACGTAGGTTGTTTAAATATACTTTATTATTTATAAGAAAAATTGGTGTAAACGGCGGTTAAGCTATGTATGGGATAAATTTTATTTTTGTTTGTAGTCAAATCACTGGGTGATTTTAAAGTGCAGGGAGATTGTTCGACAAAATTTTGTGCTCAACTTTTTTTTATTAATTTATAACACCCTGTAAGTATGTAAGTAAAATTAATATATTATTGTTATGTAAAATATTTTTTAGGAATGCATTATGTAAAAATAATATGTTATTAAATAAATATTTACTTATATTTTTATATTGAGTTTTATTTTACTTTTACATAGTATAAATTTTACCAAAAATATACTATTATACAGGGTGACTTTGAAAACATTAGCAATATTTTAAACTAAGAACCTACTCATGATTAAAAGTCCCTTCCACATATTAAATTTTTTGTTCTTTTTTTTAAAAACTTTTTTTTTTCTTTCTGTAAAATTTTCCGGTTTTACTTTTCTTTAACTGTATTTTAGGTAATTTCAGCTGTCACTAGAATTAATCATGCTGTGTATACCATTTATGGATTACCGTCTAGTCTTAAGAGTATATATTGTATTATATTAAGTGCATGTTTTGATTGTAATCTGTCGGTGTACCTAATAATAAATAAAAAAAAAAAAATGAAAATCAATTGATTTGATCAAACCGAGAAAAATCATGAATTTTCACTCCGATATCCGGGATCTGTTTAGGCGAAGTATTTTTTTTGATATTCTAATTTATGTCTAATATTAAATTATCTTTTGGCCAATAATAACGCTGGCTCGTTTCTCGCTCGACGGATAAGTATTGCCATCCAACGCGGTAACGCAGCCAGCATCCTCGCCTCTTTGCCTCATGGACACGGTTTTATTTTTGAGTAGGTTTTAAGTTCTTAGTATTATAAATTGCACTTGTAAAAAGACAACTGTGAACCTGTGACAGACAAGGAATTGAACCCCGTGTCTTACGCAATCCGGGCGTATGCCTATACCACTCGGCCAACGTCACATTAACAGGCCTGTTGAATTTTGCAAGTGCTTTTTAACGCGTAGGCTGCGTTCTTAGTATTAGTTCTCATTCTTAGTTTTTGCATGTATATACTTATAATTTTTATTTACTAAATGACACTGTTATTGTGCTATAAACAAGGTTCAATTACTCACGGATTTCTTTAACTTATTTATTAGTTATTTTTGAAAAAAAAATGGTTCATGCTTAATTATGTAAAATAAAACAATTTTTTGTATTAAAGTTACACGTTTATTGACTACTTACAGGATCAGTTTTTTTTCATCAAAAAAGGCGTTTTTCTACAGCCTGGCCGATATTTTACATTTCAAGTTAACTATAATATATATAATTATATACTTTTTCTAGAAAAATTACGTCTAATCAATAAAAAGTATTTACGGCCGATTATTATAAATTCAATATGTTTAAATTACGTTATTTTTTTGTCAGAAAAATACATAAAAACATCGAGGACATTTAAAAATTGTTATTTAGTTTGAGTTTTTATATTTACTTGTCTTATCGGCAGTGACATTTTAGATAAACCTTCGATCAAAAATAACTTTGAATAAACTGACTAGTTATAAAAAATTACCAAGGCTAAAAGTTATGTCCATAATGCGAGTTATTATTTTTTCTAAAAGTTATAAAAAAATATGAAGTTTTTAAAAAAAGGTTTCTAAGATGTATAATATAAAAGCATGTTTTAGATGATTAGGAAATCTGTAGAAACCTGAAACGTTGCTAGGTGTTCGGAACTAACTCAAGTTGTTACTTTTGATCGAAGAAATCTTATAAAAAAAGGATTTAGCATTTATACATAAAACTCTTTAACGTTAAACTAGTGATGTGTACAAATATTGCTTTCGAATTTCACTAAAATTAATATTGCACCTAATTTTAACTCCAAACTAAAAAGTTTCATTTCAATACAACCAAACAGGTACCCGGTTACCGTAAGAATGAACCTGTCATACATGTCCCCCCCCCCCCGCTTCCCCGCTCACCCCCCCGCGATCGTTCGTTTCGTGTCAATACAGTTCATTTTTGCACACTTCTCACCGCGCAATGACAGTGACAGGTCTATTCTTACGATAACCAGGTTTTAGTAAGAGGTATAAATACATTATTTTAATATATATTTTTAATTTCTATATAGCGGTATCACTAACACGTGTTATTGCTTAAATCATATTTATCTCTACGTATTATTAATAAATTCATTTTTATGGATGTGATATTGAAGGTAAAAAATATTATATAAAAAATAAGGAGAAATAAGTTACATTTTATGGATTCCTTGAAAATATTTAAAGACTTATGAAAAACTAGAAGTACCTACACGCAAAATGAATGTTGAGAATTATGGCATTATAGAAAAAAAAAAATAGTTAAGTGAGGGCCATTTCCCCCGGCAACATCCCGTCTTTTGCAGGTACTGTTTTCTGCAAAATGCCGTTTAGTAGCTTATGCGTCTGAGCCATAATTAATTCTAAATGTTAGTATAAAACCCAGTTCTCCATTTCACGGCATTGAAAAGATTTTTTTTCAGCTTAAAAGCGAATTGTGAAACGAAAAAGCGATTCATTACGGGATGGACAATATTTTTGAATTTAAAAATATGTAGGTACGATGACATATTTTCGTTACGCTTAGCTTTACAATGTGCGCCTATTTAAAAGTTTTAAAAACTTGTTGTAACCAGATGCGGAATCACAGATTTGTATCTATGTAGAAGATGCACTTCAATTGTATGAAAACTATGCGTACCATTTCTTTTTATCGTATTAATGATGGAACGCAGATTTAAATAATAATATTCTCCCACCGATTATCGGCAATGGCGGCCTCTCAGAAGAGAGGCCAGGTACGCAGGAGATATTACAGTGCCCAGATGTGTGCGCAATACACAAGTGCACTCTCTGTTCCTTCACTCTCATTAATTCGGTGAGAAGGCTTCGACATGACCGGGGAGAGATCAGGCGCAGGACCAACGGCTTAACGTGCGCACCGAGGCACGGGGTCGTCATCACCATCAGTCATGACCAAATTAAAAGCAAATGATTTAAATTTTCATCAGTCTTTGAAGTCAAGTCCAATAATGTGTGGAGACCCTTCGACCAAAGGCGCAATGTAGGACGTCCACCGAAAAGATGGACGACCTTGTAAAGATCGCAGGATCACACTAGGTGCCGGACCGCTTGTGATCGGTCGACGTTGACGTTCTTTGGCTGATGATGATGTTGATTCTTTTTTTAGGTTACTTACATGCTCATGTCATCTTCTTAATTAAAAATACATAAATGACCTGATATATCGTAAAATATTAACATTTATGAGCAGAATGATAAGAAAAAAATTGTGCGAACGAACAACATGACGTCATTTTGTGCGAAGTCATTCATGTGATTTCTGCATCTGGTCGTAATACACGTCTTTATTTACGATTTGGGCTCATTTATAAGAAACTAGCGGTCCCAGCGAACTTCGTTTCGCCCCCAGCCCCGTCCTGCCCCGGCCCCGTTTTATGGGAATTTTCCTTGCTATAAACCTCACGGAGCCCGAGACCTTTCCAATGAATGCAAAACCGTGGAAATCGGTTCATGCGTTCTGGAGTTATGGCATCAGGGAGGAAAACCCGACATATTTTTATATAGTAGACTAAACCTAGTCATACAATATTTACACATTAATCTAGAAGCTGAGTATCCTATAAATACGGGTCATTTGCTAAAAATGTCCAACTATCTAAAAAAGTACTGACATACTTCATCACTTCATCATCATGGACTTTTTTCGTAGAATATTTAGCATGAATATGTAGCAGAGTTGGACGTCCACTGACAAGATGGACAGACGACCTTGTAAAGATCGCAGGATCACACTGGATGCAGACCGCTTGCGATAGGTCGCTGAGGACAACCGTGGGGGAGGCCTGTCCAACAGTGGACGTCCTTTGGCTGATAATGATGATAATGATGATTTAGCTTAATAGTCTTTAACCCTCTGACCAGTAGAACTAGTACAAAAATTCATTGGATTTGGATCCTAATGGGATAAAGTTCAAAATATGGTACTCCAACGGGTTAAGGGTTAAAACTGCTATGTCAGATAAAGTTTTGATATTTGGACATTTTTGACAAATAGAATACATATACGTCTGTCACAACACTTATATCCTCAAAGTCTTTGGTGTCATAATCGTTTGACGATCTTTCAAAATATTAGAAAAGCCAAAACACGTGACTTCTGTCAAACTGCTTATTCTATTTATTGACCAATAAATAATAAATAACTCTTTTGGTTTTGCAGTAGGTTAATAGCATTTCTGATATTTATACTGACTAAGCCGGGATAAAAATAAGCGTTTCTTAGTAATTAAGGCGCATCTGTTGTCTTACCAAGTTTTTACATGGCCTTTTTGATAATCCAAGAAGTTATATAGTCATGCAAAAAATAGTAATATTAAACACTCGCTTCCTCTACGGCAGTAAAACGTAGGACTGTGACAGCGCTCTCTTATCTCTATTTCACACTCAAATGCCTTATGGGGAGGCGTAGTGTTGCACTGCACACTGCACAGTTATCGAAAAGCGCGCGCGGTTCACTCCCTAGCGCGCGAATGATTTACGGCCACATATGAAGCGACTGTTTAATACTACTACAGCCACAAGAAAAGGTATAACAGGTTAACAGAAGTCAGTAGCCCAACGAACTCAACGCGCGCCCCCCACCACTCCGAGGGCATATAAAGCGAGCGCGCTCGTGACGGCGCTCACTCGCGTCCGGACCGCCGACGCGAACATAGGCGTTAGCTCGTCTGCGTGCGCCGTGTGCGCGCCGCCTAGTGTGTGGAACTGGAATATGTCGCTGACCTGAAACGATTTAGATTAATTTTATAAATATGTGTCTTCGAGCGATTTATTGTTTTATAGAAATGGTTAAAAAAAGATGAAATAAGAAACCAATAATTGCGCACGGTCGGGATTCGAATCAGCATATTCCTGGCTACCGGGCCAACTCTTCCAATTGAGCTACCTTTTTGGTTTCTTATTTCATTTTATGCTTCTTTTTATTAATTTCATGAAATGATGATTTTTTTTCACATATAAAGCTAAATGTCATTGCCAATGATTTTTTTCGCAGTGTGAATTGCGAAGCGAGTACGTGTCTAATAAATTTCACTGTAAGCAAATAGGTAATGCGATTTTCGTACCGACCCGCTACAAACTCATTACAAAATGATCTCATCTTTACGACTGTGAGATTAAAATTCAATTTTAACTGCTGAGCGTCGTAAGTCACGTACGACCGCATAGATAGAGCATGATCATTCCTATCCTCTCTCGCGCTCAAGAACCGTACCTCGTTCCATCCATATCTATTCTTAGCTTGCACGATAGCTTCGTAAACCGCGCCGGGCTCCAAACCGCGCAGTTCATGTGTGACGCGATGCGTGAGTGCGCCCGCGGGCTCCGGCGCCGGTATGACCACGTCGTGCCAGCGGCCTGGCTGTTGGAATGACTCGTTTATCTGTGGAGGGAGAGGAAAATATATTTGAAAAATAATAACGTTGTTGCAGCGCGTCTAGTATGTTTGCGTAATAATAGTCCCCCTAGCCGATTTTGACTACGGTAGCCAGTCACAACGACTAACCGACTGCGCGGGACATATTATAGTGCACAAGTGTGTGCGCAAACACAGGTGCACTCTCTGTTTCGTTCACTCTTTCTTTCTTCTTTCTTTATTTCTTTATTTATGTTAAACAATTTACATTAAAAAATCATATTTCAATACCAACAAAAACCTATATAGATTTATACGTGGTAATGAGAGTCACTATACTACTCGTTACAATTTAAAGACAATATGTAGTTCTTAAGTATTTTTATACATTTAGCACTATTTTCTAAATTACTTATTTGTTCAATAATATTGCTAGGATATTCATTTAAAGTAGATGGCAGAAAATACTCCCACATTCTTTTACCATGAACATTGTTGCATGAAGGTATTATATATCTGGGTAGGTATGATAAGTTACGCAATCCGGTGCTTCTAGTTTTTACTTGTAATGATTTTACTCGTCAAGTATGTGTAAACGAGACACAATAAAAATTCCATTGTTATGCGACTCTCGGCATTCGTTTGATACCTGACTGATTACTTTGATCTAGGTTTTCATACACAATTTGAATTTTTACTTTGTCATATATGTTTATTACTTTACAATATTTATATAGGTCCACATCATTTAGTTTATATTTATTTTTTATTTTATTCGGTGTAATAGTTTTAAGTAAGCTTAGTTGTAATTTGTAGATATTTTCAATATATGTTTTGTATGTTCTGCCATAGCTACTTATACCATAGTCGATTAAACTATCAGCCAATGACATATACAACATGCGTAAAGTATGATAGGGTAACTTATATTTTAATATTGATAGCTTAGATAAAACTGCTCTAAGTTTATTACATAAGTTATTTATGTGGGGTTTCCAGCAAAAGTTAGTATCAATTGTAAGTCCCAGATAGGTATGTTCATTTACTAATTCTATGTCTTTACATTTACACTGATTTTTGGATGAATGTAGGCATTGGTGTTCGTGGGCAATTATTGTTCGTGGGCAATTATTGTTGCAATTATTGTAGTGGTTCTGTAGGCGATTTCAAATAAGGTGTACTCTCATATCCCGATGGGATAGCAATCTGACACGGGGGTGAAACACCGCCAACTTTCAAACTCCGGGCTTCCCTGGGAATTTCTGAACAGAAAAACCCAGGTACATATTTTTGGCCCGACCTGGGAATCGAACACGAGACCTCCGGCGCAGCCGTCGCTTTAAAATGCGACCCTCTCACCGCTGCGCCACCGAGACAGCTATTTTTTTATTGGTAACAAAAACAGACATTAATCGTATAAGGATAGAAAAAAAAACAAACAAAAAAAAAGTAAAAATTACAAAGTTACTTTGTACAAAGTTATCACAAAAAGGATTTGAAAAACACTAAGAGAAACTGCACTAATGTTCAAGATGTTACACCTGTGCGGCAAACTCAGGTTGCTTGGGTAAACAATCTATATAATAAAAATGAATTGCTATTTGTGTTAGTCTTGCTAAAACTCGAGAACGGCTGAACCGATTTGGATGATTTTGGTCTTGAAATATTCCTGAAAGTCCAAGGGAGGTTTAAATAGTGTCAAAATATATGTTACGGGGATGAGGCCGCCGAGGGCAACGTAACGAAGTTCGCCGGGATTGCTAGTGTTAAATTAAAATTAAAATACAAAATTAAATGAAAAGTAAAGAGTAAATAAAAATAATGTTCCATGTGTGAGGCTTGGTGGCTTCCATGCCATCATCAGAAAGCGGTGCGCATCGCTTTTACACCGCCTTCGAGGAAGCACCAACAGCATCCTTAATGTTTTTGCGGACAGGTGGGACTCTCCGATGCTGAAGCACTGGATTCGCCTCCAAACGTTTGTGAGGTAGGCTCAACCAAACCACACTCAGTATTGGTCAGTCCTCCCGTCCAATTTTTGAGTTTATGTTTAATTTAATATAATTTTACTAACTTTTAATTATTTTTGTATTTTACTAACAAAATTATGGGTCTGTACACTGTGTCTGTTACCAGAAATAAATTATTATTTATTTAATAAATAAATAAATGCTGTACTCACCGCCAACTGCCGATACAGCAGCCGCAGCTCATCCAGCGGCGGGTAGCTGTCGACGGCGAAGGCGAGCGTGTAGGCGCGCGCGCGGCGGGCCAGCGGGGGGGACGTGAAGCGCGCGGGGCCCGGCCGCCCCGACACCTCCACGTGCTGCCGCGCGCGGCCTAAGCTGTTGTCTGCTACGCAACTGCGGGTAAAAGGGTAAAAAAAAAAGTAAAGTTAGCCTATAAGCATCCCACTGCTGGGCAAAGGCCTTACCTCAAATATGAGGTAGTATGAGCCATACTCCACCACGCGGGCTCAGTGCGGATTGGCGGAGGGGTGTTTGCAAGGCAAGCGACAAACCTTGCTGTCAGATTTTATCGAGCCGCCCATAGGGCCTCTGACTAGGCTTAACGACTAATATCAACCGATATTAGCCGGGACCAACTGCTTAACGTGCCTTCCGAAGCACGGAGATGCTCGTGATATACGTCAATTATATGGTCGGAATGGTCACCCATCCAAACACCGACCGCGCTGTAAGTTGCTTAACTTCGGTATCACTACCAAAGCGCTGCCACCACTGCGCTACGAGCACCTCTTTAAAAAGGTAAAAGGGTAAAAGAAAATTTAGCGCCAGTCTTCATATAAATTAGGTTTGTAATTCAAATTAATAAACCGTTTCTCCGATGGCCAGACAGGTAGCGCCACCTATCGAGAAAATTTAAAAGCTATGAAACCTATGTTCCGAATGAGACCCCGTGACAACATTGAGGGCTAACGCGTATGAATACGCCGCTAGGGGCGCTTGTGTAGCGTGATGTCTCCGAAATGTCAAATGTCACTGTTTGTGGGTTACACATAAAATTAATATACCTATCGGAAGAGAAGGTTTAGGTAGGTATTTTGTTTTCAAAAAGCGCACAATCGTTAATATTCATCCGCTGGTAACGAGGTAAGGCCTTTGCCCAGCAGTGGGATGTTTCCCGGCTAACTTAACAAAGCACTATAAAAATTAAAAAAAACTTGGTTGACTTTATTACTAACCTGTAGTTACCAAAGTCCTCTGGTTGCACGTTGGCTATGTGCAGCGTGTGGTTGTTGCCGCGCGCCGACATGGTCACACGTTCCGTCGCACTCAGGGGGAAGGAGTTTTGGTACCAAGACACCTGGAGTATACGAAATTATTTTAGAAAATAACGTTATTCTCGGGTGAATAATTAAGAAAAATAATTTTCGGACATGTATGTATTACTATACTTGTACTCAAGTACGTGTGTATTATTTGACACAAAGGCACATAATTATAAAATAAACCGGTTAAGTGCGTGTTGGACCCGCGCACTGAGGGTTCCGTGCCACCCTTAACTAAATTCAGGGTCCACTTACTTTCACTTAACGAAAACATCACAATATATTGCGACAGCAAAAATAACTTTGTTTTTCATAGTGTTTGTATGAAAGACAAAGTTATATTTGCGGTTGATAAAAATGTGCAATATCTCAAAAACTACTGGTTCGATCTCCTTCAAACCAATTTTCGTTGCAAGTTTTTGTTGAGATCTACATTATATATTTTTTTCAAAATTTTCATTTTCTTAGTTCAAAAGTTAGATGGGGCCCCCCCCCCGTCCCCCCGGACGCCCATTTTACCACTTTGGAAGCGGCTATATCTCAAACCTTACACTTTTAGAAAAAATGGTTTTAGAAACCTTAACATCATTTTAAAAGACCTATCCATAGACACCCCACACGTATAGGATTGAGTAAAAAAAAATTTTTAGGTTTTAGTTTCATGTATGGGAGCCCCCCCTTAAATATTATTTTTTCTAACTTTTTGTATCTGAATCGGAAAGCGGTGAACAAAATACACCTACCTACCAAGTTTCAGCTATTTGATGCTTATAGTTTCAGAATAAAGTGGCTGTGACATACGGACGGACAGACAGACAGACAGACAGACTTGACGAAACTATAAGGGTTCCGTTTTTGCCATTCGGCTACGGAACCCTAAAAAAGAACAAATAATTTAATAAAATAGAAAAAGGGTACACATTAATTTAGATTATGTATGATTACTCCACCGACAAGAGCGAAGCTCTTAAGTTTAAGAAGAAGATGATGGACGTACATCAATTAATGTTATTATATAATATTAAGAGTCGCCGTCTTTAAGTCCGTAGCTGACTATGATGGCCAAATAAAAAAGAAGTGTTTCGCACTTTACAGTCCAAAGTGACTCAATTGTCTCTCGTCATCTAACTACTTAGGTGTCTGTGAGATTTTCGAATCAGAGTTTCAGGTGTATAAATAATGTAATATCAATACTTTTGCCTGAATTTACTTTTTATTTGGGGTTAACACATGAAAGCAATATAGATATGCCAACTTCTGTGTGCCTCACTCAGCAGGGGCCCACTGAAAACCAGCGTAAGGTCCCACACACACACACACACACACATACTGCGGCACGCACTGATTGGCTGGAATATTCGTCCAAGGCTAGGATGGATACGCATTCATCCTAGTGTATTTTTTCCTCTCGTTTTAACTTTTTTGTGTTATTTATAATTTTAATTTTGTCTTTGCTTGTAATTTATGTGTAATATTGTGCATGTGTGTGTTGGTGATGTTAAATGCCATTAAATACTTTTTCTTTCTTTCTTTCTTTCTATATGTAACTCACCTCAGCAGGTGGATCAGCTAACACCGTGCACAGAAGCTCTGCCCTGAACCCTTCGCCAGTGTGCACCCATGACCGCTCCACTGTGATTTCTGGGGGATCTGAAACAGTGTTATCCGATACTCGTATCATTGTCAAAACATTTAAAAACACTGGTTAAGAATTTAAACGAGGGATCGAACGCTCTGCGTCGCGCCTGCATTGCTGCAAACTAAGCGACGCTTGCGCAGTGCAGAAGCCCAAATCATTAAATCATTATCATCATTATCAGCCAAAGGACGTCCACTGCTGAACATAGGCCTTCCCCACAGTTTTCCACATCGACCAATCACAAGCGGTCTGCATCCAGTGTGATCCTGCGATCTTTACAAGGTCGTCTGTCCATCTTGTCGGTGAACGTGCTGCGCCTTTGGTCGAAGGATCTCCAATCTAGAACTTTTCTGCCCCAACGGCTATCAGTTTGAGGAGATACGTAGAAGAACTAAGGTAATGGACAAAGCCTTGATAATCAGTAAGCTCAAGTGGCAGTGGGCAGGGCACATAGCGCGAATAACTGAATCACAGATAATACAACCTAATTAAAGTCTTAGGCTCTGTTCCCATTATTACCGGACCGGTGTATTTTCCGTGAACCAAGTTCCAGACCAGCAAATTTGTCGTGAACCGACTTCCAGACCGGTAAATTTGCCGTGAACCGACTCCCGGACCTTGGTGTTTAACATAACGCCGAAACCGGCAAAAATCCGGACAATCAGGTAAAAGTGACTAAACGCTCGGTAAAAATTCAGTATTTCTGTCAGATCCGCCGTAATGTGAACAGCTTCATATTTAACGTTGGTTTAGACCAAACGAACAAAGAACTAGAGCTAGAACTAGAACATTATTTCTTGATCTTTTATCGTAAACGGAAGCTCGATAAGATAGATGAAACAACGAACGAATGCTCTGAGTCTGTTTACATAATTTAATGAAGTGATGAATGAAAAAAAATTTTAATGAAGTGGGGACGAATGAGCATTCGCTCGTCTGATGTTAACGTCTTCCGCTGCCACACTTTGTTTGAAATGTTCCTACCAAGGATAGGGACGGGGGAAACTCACATTGTAGCCCAGAGTATCGAATACACACTCAAAATTACTTACATAGAACTTGCAGCTGGAACTCAGTCACAATCGGTGGCCCGACGCCGTTGTCAACCGTACAAGCGTATCGCCCACTATGAGTTCTTTCTAGACGAGAGAGCTGGAGCTGTGGACCCTCACCGAGCCGGGTGTTGCTGTCATTCTGGAACGATACCTGGAAGTAGAGAGGGGTTATGTTAAAGGAAAATGTTAGCTCTCTGGTTGCTACCCAAGAGGTCCCGGGTTCGAAACCCGGGCCGGGCAGAAATTCGTGTCGTGAACATATTCGGAAACAGCCCGGAGTCAGGTGATGACACCCCCGTGCCTCGGTGTGCACGTTAATATTTAAAAGGCATTAAGGTTTGTACTCTATGATTCCGGTGTTTCAAAGGTAAAAGCTAAACGCAAAGTTACTGTTCGAAGGAATTGAGGAAGGTCAGTTTGTTACTTCTTATCGGCGTTTAATAAACTGCCCAGGCGTTCAATGAACTGGCTAATTTTACCAGATGGTTAAGACATATCCACACCAACCGCCGGCATAGCTGTCATGTCGCAACGGCATTTTCCAAAGCCGTTGGCCAGTTTCATTGTCATTATGCCAGTTGTTCCATTTAAGATACTTGAAGACAGCTGTCACTTTAAAGGCTGATCCATCTAAGACACTTGAGATCAGCTGTAACTTTGACAGCTGGTCTATTGTAGACACTAGCTGTCACTTTGACAGCTTGTACATTTATATACCAGCTGTCACTTTGACAATTAGTCCATTTTAAACACTAGTTGGCACTTTGACAGTTTGTCCATCTAAGACATCTGAGATCAGCTGCCACTGACAGCTGGTCCATTTAAGACACTAGCTGTCTCTTAGACAGCTGGTCCATTTTAGAAACTAGCTGTTACTGACAGCTGGTCCATTTTAGACACTAGCTGTCACTTTGACAGCTAGTGCATGGACGCCACATACTCTTACTAATCTGTGATGGACGCTCTATCGGCAGGGAGGGGTAATCGCTCGTTCGTGTATGTCACTCACCAGCTTCTGCCACGTGACGCTGGGCACGGGGTTGCCCGCAGCTCTGCACTCCAGCACGGCAGCGCCGCCCCGCCTAGCGGCCGCGTGCCGCGACTCCGGCGCCGCTCGCACTGACGGGGGCACCAGCACTTCCACCGTGTGGACCTGATCGCGGGCCACGCGGTCGGATATCTGGCATACGTAGTCGCCTGCGTCCTGAAAAAGAAAAAATGTGTATGTGCAGCAAGCAGCAAGGATGTATGTGGAGCTAGGGAATGGAACTCGCTGCCTACTGAAGTTTTCACTAAAGAATATGACCTAAGTCTCTTTAAGGCAATAGTGAACAGGCTGCTACTAAGCATATATGCACCATCCTAGACCTCATCTACACCTGCAGGCTTAAGATGCACGCCGTGATAAAAATTTATCGAAGCATTTTAGCGCGTTTGTTTGTCAAAAATCGACATACCCGCAGTTGCTAACATGGCTGCCATGAAAGTCATGTCGTACTGTCAAAATTCGAAATATGACAAAATTATCATTGAACCCTACATCCCACACATATTTTTATCGAATTTTGACATTTCGCCGTGTAACATTATCGTCCACCATTAGCGACGACGACAAATAAAAAACAACATATTTAGAGCAAAAATATATGACTGAGCCGTGCCATATTTTATCCTAGGCTCTCAAAAAACAATAAAGTGTAAAAATATTGAAAAGAAAGTCCCCGTGGAACATTTTTTATCCCTAACATATTTATTAATTTGAATTCATTATCTGTGGGCAATATTTGATATACTCTTACTAATCTGTGGGCAATATCGAGTCAATCTGTCATTGTGTCAAGTTGATCATTTTGAGCCAAATCTGACATAAAATTGAGTGAATGGTTAGAAATTGACATATCTCGTTATCGTTGTGGATCAATTTGTCCAATGTGGTTGGCATGTTAGGGAATACTAGCTTTTGCCCGCGACTTCGTCCGCGTAAAATAGTGACTTCTTTCTCCCGTTTTTTACACATTTACCACTATATCTTTGCTCCTGTTAGTCGTAGCGTGATGTTATATAGCCTATAGCCTTCCTCGATAACTGGATTATCCAACACAAAAAGAATTATTCAAATCGAACCAGTAGTTTTGGAGATTAGCGCGTTCAAACAAACAAACAAACAAACTCTTCAGCTTTATAATATTAGTATAGATGATAAAATAGCATAGATCGACTAATTTTGTCATGTCGATCGAAAGAAATAGTGTGTCATGCATGTTAGGCCTACTGAACACCGGGTGCGATCGAGGTCAAATACTCGTATCTGCGTAGCTGAGAATGAAAAAAAACCTAACTTTATTGCAAAAGAGTCCTTTGCTGTAAGTTTTATTTTACACGCGCCAAGGTCGAGCTGTAGTTACTCTACAATTATTTGCAATATATGGATCATTGTTCTTTGCGTTTAGCTAGATAGAGTAATTGTCAGTAGAAACAGTATAATATAAATAACTTGATGACCAAATTTAAGACCTAGGCTTTTATCGGTGGAGGTTTTTTCCAAAACTCCAAATTAGGGATGATAGAGTGGCGGTTTTCCTCTTGCCTTCCACACCTCAGTTTAAGAACCGGGGGTTATCCGCCCCAGTCAAAAGCCTTTCCTGATGTACTTTATCTTCAGCCTTCTGCCAGTGCTGATGTTGCTGCTACCCAACACCGGTACATAACTTAATGATACCATATATCTACTCTAAATTTCAAGTTTCACAAAGTGTAACGGAATCCCTTTGGTGAATGAAAAGCAGTAGCTTGGATGATTGACTTACTCACATAAACAAAAGAGCAAGTCGCAATAAAAGGAAATTATGAAAACCATATCACGTTTTTAACGGTCAAGAAAAGAAACATGCTAAGTCCGCATCTTAATATACCTAATTAAGTGCTTTATATTCATAACGCGACCACTTTCAAGAGGAAACGTATTAAACACCGCCAACGTATGCAAAAACAGCTACAAATCAGCCTGAAAACTACATTTTAACGCTGCATAATCCACCGCTTGATACGATTAGCAAAAATTATTGCTTAAAACCTATTTTTCAGCGTTACAAACAGCGGAACCATCCCTAAACGGTAATTGGTTTGAAAAAATATGATAATCACCGCATATAACCTTTTTTGCGGGTTCCTTCTCGTTATTTTTTATGTTGGCAGCATTGGTACTTTCGCGCGCAATTCGGCCATCTTGTTGTGACGCCATGTTGATTTTTTCGACAATAACAACGAATTTGGGTTGCAATTTGAGGTAATTTTGCGTATTCATACGAAAAGAAGTGGTCGGATTGTGACGCTGTGGTCTTTTCGAGTAATTTGCAATATTTTAGCATTTTTCATGTGGCCGTTATTTCTTATTTTGGTCGTAACTCTTTTGTGATGGAAATATAATTTTTGTGGCATTGTGTACAGATAGCGGTACTTCATTTCGCAATTCGACAATGGAGTAGTTTAAATAAAATAAAATGGCTCTTGTCTAGACTACACCAGTCGTGGCATAGACCTGTGAGTTGTTACTACTACGTATAGAGAAGCTATGCCAAGCAAAAAATGTGTCGCAAAAAGATGACAAGATTTTGACGTTTTCGTTGAAATTTAAAGAAATAGAGTGCACATGCTATTTCGGCTTGGAAAAGAAAAGGATAGAAATGGGCAGACTTTAAACAGCTGCTATGCTGTGTCCTCTTCTATCGCATGGGATGGTCGGTTGGG
Source organism: Pyrausta aurata (assembly GCA_963584085.1). Lineage (NCBI taxonomy): Eukaryota > Metazoa > Arthropoda > Insecta > Lepidoptera > Crambidae > Pyrausta > Pyrausta aurata. The sequence goes on from OY757281.1 coordinate 5,481,610, forward strand.
ACCTCTCAGTCGCACACATTCACTCGGAGCAATATTTTACTTTTTTAAATTCGACAACCGCAATTCTGGACTGATTTTTCGCAGGCAACCCTATACCACCGTGTTCAGAATAAAATAATCTTTAATTTCATTAAAATTTCATTTAATAAACAGACCGTTGCAAAATTAGTTGCGTAGTACAGATTTACCTGTTTATAATTTTTGTGGCATTGTGTACAGATAGCGGTACTTCATTTCGCAATTCGACAATCGAGTAGTTTAAATAAAATAAAATGGCTCTTGTCTAGACTAGACCAGTCGTGGCATAGACCTGTGAGTTGTTACTACTACGTATAGAGAAGCTATGCCAATATGCCAAGCAAAAAATGTGTCGCAAAAAGATGACAAGATTTTGACGTTTTCGTTGAAATTTAAAGAAAGAGAGTGCGCATGCTATTTCGGCTTGGAAAAGAAAAGGATAGAAATGGGCGGACTTTAAACAGCTGCTATGCTGTCCTCTTCTATCGCATGGGATGGTCGGTTGGGACCTCTCAGTCGCACACATTCACTCGGAGCAATATTTTACTTTTTTAAATTCGACAACCGCAATTCTGGACTGATTTTTCGCAGGCAACCCTATACCACCGTGTTCAGAATAAAATAATCTTTAATTTCATTAAAATTTCATTTAATAAACAGACCGTTGCAAAATTAGTTGCGTAGTACAGATTTACCTGTTTATACCTGGCAACCTAACGTTTGCATATTCTATTGGCTTCATACTTTCGATTGGTATAGAATTTATCTAATAAATAATCATACCGGTGAAATGTTAAAAAATATTTTTTTTAAATTATTAATTAAACATACTCTGGACTGAAATTTGCTAGGCAACCCATATGGATTATATTTATTGACATATTAAATTAAATACGTTTCATTAAATAAGCATCTCGTTGAAGGTCGTTCTATATCGGGATCTTAGACTATTTGGACATGTTCTAAAATATTACAATTAAAATACTAATTAAGTATATAATGTTCCCTTAAACAACCTTTTTTACGAAACCATCAATTCTAATGTTAATTTATGGGGTGCTAAGGGGATTGCGACCTTTTTCCGTCAATTTCACGGCATGCCTCACTGGGCCGTCATTCGGTCACAGATCATGTATCTAAGTAGATGATTCACGTGAATGTTCTTATAAAAATAACTTCCAGAGCGATCAAGTGCAACATATTTTTTTAAAGTGTAAAAAAACTGTCCTAGGTATATAATATAAATTGCACTTGTAAAAAGCAACCGTGACTCTGTGACAGACGAGGAATCGAACCCCGTGTCTTACGCAATAGGCATACGCCCGGATTATATCATAAAGTTTGAATAGTGACAAAACACTATAAAAACAAAAATCAACTGTCCTAAGTATATTCATCAAAAAGGTGTCAGAGCATGTCTCTTAAAATTATTTTGAAACTTTAGAATCGACATTTAATTAAATCATTTTAGCTGCACCGGCAGCCATTTTGGCGATACGTTTGGTGTAGTGGTTAGCACTTCAGACTATTATGCCAGCGGCGAAATGTTTATGTGATAAGCACAAACATTTGTTGCATAGTAATGGATGTTTAATGTATTTAAGTATTTATGAGAAACGACTCCGTCATAATTCTTTTCTGGTACTCGTAACACCAGGAAGAAGACTCCTCAGTTCGAAACCAAGGCCATTAGTGTGTTGTCTGGCGCATATTTAATTTTAACAATATTTATTATTAATATTAACGATAATTTACTTACTATTTACTTTCTGTAAAAAAGTTACGCATAGTTTTCATCAGCTGTAGTAACTTGCATTGCGTCATCTATGTTGATATATGCCTATGATTCCGACCTTACAAGAGTCGATGAGCCGATTGAGTGTCGTAATAAAAACATTGGCTGGGTAACGTATAAATTTTGGGGTAATCTGGACTCTTTAGGGGTAGCCATGACTATTTAATGACCGCGTGTAGCATGCTACATTTTTGGGGAAGTTTAACTTTAATTCTAAAATAATCCATATTTTACGTTACGTTACGATATCACGCGTGAACGGCTGGACCGATCTCGCTAATTATTTTCTTATTGTGTTTGTTATTGCCAGGAGAAGGTTCTTATAAATGAAAAAAATAAAAAATAAAAAATAACAAATAAAAAATAAAGGGGGGGGGGGACCGATTTTCATGATTTTTACTTTGTTAGATTCTTCTCCGTCCGGATTAAGATAATAGAGCAGCTATTAAAATTACAGGGCTGGAGTGGGATGGGCCCGCTAGTATATAAATAGATATAAATATTTTGCAATCATCACCCACCATACATTGCTCTGATCCCAATTATAAGTAGCGGTGTACCATTTACAAATTAATAAATAAAATAAAACTATATAATGACTATTATTAATTAGGTGAACCGCTTCATTGAGACTTCGCCTGCGGGGCACAGGGGGGGGAGGGGGGGGGAGCGCGCGGGTTAGTAGCGAGGTGCGGGCGGCGCGCGGTACCCGCTCTCGTCTCCCCCCGCGCCCCTGTGCCCCTCAGGCGAAGTTTCAATGAAGCGGTTAACCTTTAGTTTTATGCCTGATTTATCAATTAGTCAGTTAAGAAATATTCGTCGAAAAAAATACAATGTGATGTGGCTAATTTAAAAAGTCACTTTTGTGAGCAAGCATATAAGTAACTGACATTTTAAACTTAGTCGCTTAATACTTTATAAGTTTTATCTGACGTTTGAAATATCGGCCCTTAGTGATATTAATATTTTCTTTTTAAGACATCAATGTTAAATGCGGCTTTTAGACGTGAATTTTCAATTTCAAATAAGACGTTGATTGAAATTTTATCTGATTATGAAATCTTGAAGTTTAATTAGATTTCGAAGAATCAATTCTGTTTCACCTTCTTAAGATTTGAGATCAGAAATTAATGGAAAGATTTCGTCCCTGTTAATGTGAATCTCGTTAATCTATACTAATATTATAAAGCTGAAGAGTTTGTTTGTTTGTTTGTTTGTTTGTTTGTTTGTTTGTTTGAACGCGCTAATCTCCGAAACTACTGGTTCGAATTGAATAATTCTTTTTGTGTTGGATAGTCCAGTTATCGAGGAAGGCTATAGGCTATACAACATCACGCTACGACCAATAGGAGCAAAGATATAGTGGTAAATGTGTAAAAAACGGGAGAAAGAAGTCACTATTCCACGCGGACGAAGTCGCGGGCAAAAGCTAGTTTAAAGATATCAGAATAAAATGAGAGATGAAACACCTGAGTGAGTGATGAGTTTTGAGTTTATCTTACTTTGGAATTAATCTTTTCGTTAAAAAAGAACGTCATTGTTGTTTACAATATTTGACAAGCAAAACAAAACGGACTTTAGCAGCCACCAGTCTTTCATTATCAGCCAAAGAACGTCCACTGCTGAACATAGGCCTCCCCCACGGCTTTCCACAGCAACGGTTGTGAGCGGTCTGCATCCAGTGCGATCCTGCGATATTTGGGTGAATATCCCAAGCGTAATTTTTTTGCGTCCGGGCTGAGAATCGACATGTACTAAAAAGATACACTTTTGTAATTTTTTTTCTTGAAAGTAAACTTTTGTATCCATACCAGGCCATAAATATAAATTGTATAAAATATTTCAGTTACCTGAAAAAAATTAAATTACCTCGCAATTCTAAGTTTGGTGGCTTGTCCGCAATCCGTTTTGCTGGATATTTCCCTCAGTCTAAAGAAAATTACAGGAAATTTTTCAAATTCATTTATTTTATTTACATTCGGATTAATTTTCCCATCTGCTGTTAGTGATATTTTCATATTTGGTGCGTTACCTAATCCTAGAGCATGACAAGAAGGTCTGTCCGCGCGAAATTAACAATTTTGGTGGCATTTATGAAAGAGACAACCTAACCCGCATAAACGAACAAAAAAAAATATTGTTCCCGACTCTCACTCCAGTCAGCCGGGCACTCACGCGCAGTGAAGAGACAGGTGCGCTATCTCGTTGCGTTTTCCCGCCAAAAATTAAAGTATTCCATTTTTTTTCCTCCGGACAAAAAAACAGCAATTTTGGTGTTCCTGTTTAAATTACTTTTTAATAATTAATTTGTTGTGGCAATGCAGTGTTTTATGAACGCATGGTGTGCTTTTAAAGTGATATAAAGTTAGGTAGAATATCCGAAACAGTTTTTATTTTACGTATTTTTTTATATAAAATTTCAATTTTGGTGGTGCAATTTTGGTGGTTTTGGTGGTAATTTGGTACACCAAAATTGCTTAACTAACACCAAAATTAGACGAGATCGAGAAGTTCTATTGGCAGTTGTACACCTCAGTTGCCAAACCCGTTGATAGCCCTGTCAGAGACCCAAGAGCTATTCTAACCCGTCACTACACCAAAGACATCCCAGAAATCAGCCTCTACGAGATTAGGATGGCCCTGAATCAGCTTAAAACAACAAGGCACCTGGCCAGGACCGAATCACATCAGAGCTTCTGAATGCGGGTGGAACACCTTCAGAGACTCTTTAATTCCGTGCTGCTAGAGGGCATGATGCATGAGGCATGGCACAGGAGTGTGTGGCAAAGGCGGCAGTGGCAAAAGTCAATGGCGAATCATACATCTCCGGTTTGCCGATGATATAGTCGTTGTGGCAATGACGCTGGACGATCTTGGCACTATGCTCGAAGATCTTAAACGAGTATCCCAACAAGTGGGTCTTAAAATGAACATGGAAAAGACGAAAACTATGTCGAGTTCCCGTGTTGTACGCACTCCGGTATCTGTTGGGAACACAACTCTTGAAGTTGTCGATGCGTACGTCTACCTTGGACAAGTGGTCTTATTAGGTAGGTCCACCTTTGAGAAAGAAGTCAATCGACGAATCCAACTCGGCTGGGCAGCGTTCGGGAAACTGCGCAAGAGCGTCTTCTCGTCTCAACTACCTCAGTGTCTGAAGATGAAAGTCTTTAACCAGTGTGTGTTACCTGTGATGACATACGGATCCGAAACGTGGTCTCTAACTATGGTAACTATGGGCCTCATAAAGAAGCTCAAAATCACTCAACGAGCGATGGAGAGGGCTATGCTCGGTGTTTCTCTACGAGATCGCATCAGAAACGAGGAGATACGTAGAAGAACTAAAGTAACGGATATAGCCCTACGAATCAGTTAGCTCAAGTGGCAGTGGGTAGGGCACATAGCGCGTAAAACTGATGGCCAATGGGACAGAAAAGTTCTAGATTGGAGACCCTTCGACCAAAAGCGCAGCGTAGGACGACCACCGACAATGGACAGACGACCTTGTAAAGATCGCAGGATCGCACTAGATGCAGACTGTTTACAACCGGTCGCTGTGGAAAGCCGTGTAGAAGGCCTATGTTCAGCAGTGGACGTCCTTTGTCTGATGTTCAGCAGTGGACGTCCTTTGTCTGATAATGATGATGATGATTTCTAAAATAACGGCGGTTAATCGTGGCGTTTTATTACTAAGCGCGGTTTCTCGCAACTTCATCTGGTGATTGTCTGAGGCACAGAGAGCTTAAACCATTGAACAACTTAGTTAGTTAGTTAGTTTAGCTGGGGTGTTTCCGCACTTAGCCTCACGATTGGGTCATTGTACGTTTATCCCTCCTTTTTCATTCTAACCACCCCAAGCTCTCCCAGAAGGCTAGAAACTGCCTAAATTGCTAAAGACCTCTGGGAATGTTGCCGGGGATTTGAGAAAGTTTGTCCGTTGTTCCATCACACCCATACACTCCATTAGCACATGCTGTGGTGTTTCTTCTGCCCCCATGCAACCTCTGCATAGGGGACTGTCTGTGACACCTATTGTGAATAGATGTTTGTTTAAGAGAATGTGGCCAGCTATAGTGCCTATAACCATGTGCAGTTTGTCTCTTGGTAACCGGATGAGGTTGCGGGCAAGCCTTTTCGAAGCTTCCAGAATTTCCGTATTTGTTTGCTTGCAACCTTCACCATTTCTCCATGCTGCTTCGGTTTCTGCACGTAGCCAAGTTCTTATTTGGGCCTGCGGTATGGGTAGTAATAGTTCCGGGCCATATACTGTTGTCGCCGAGCCCCTCTTGGCTAGTTCGTCGGCTGCGTCGTTGCCTAGTGAGTTACTGTGTCCTTTGATCCATTGCAAGGTTACCTCATTTGTGCTTGCTATGGATTGGAGTGCTTTATGTCACTCCCAAATAAGGACAGATTTGATGCTATTGTTTTGTAGGGCCTGGAGCACCGATGCGCTGTCCGAGACGATTTTAATGTGTTGGTCTTTTACGTCTCTGGCTGCAACCGCCTGTGCTGCTCTGGAGATGCCGATACATTCTGCTTGAATTGTATTTAGCTTGTCAAGAAGAGTAGTTGATATATTAATATTTAGGTCATTCGAGAATACTCCAGCTCCTGTACCCTGTGAGGTTTTGGATTATTATCATTGAACAACTAGTATTACTAGCTCAAGGAACTGACACCACGAACAAATAATAATAATAATAATTTATTTATTGAAAAGGACAACAGTTGATCCAAATAGAATTAGTAAAACGTAGTATCATGTATATAAATATCGTGAAAGGTTTCTTATTCGAAATTCAAATTTCAAGGAATTCGTCACAATTTTGTCGTCGTTTGTCATTTTTGCTTGCCATATAGCTTCTCTTTAAGTAGTAATATCAATTTACTGGCTAAAACCTACTAGAGGTATAAAGCGAGGTTCTCGGTACAGTGGTAGGCACACGGCACCGGTGTCACATCATTCTCCTCAAGTCTGTAGAAATGTTGCAAATGATTTTGGTGATTCCTGTGTTTGTTTTGGATGGAAATGTTAAAAATTAATCGACAAAATATGACAAATCAGGTAGGTCGATGTGATACCGTGTGTACCACTCACTAAGATACTTATTATTAACATTTAAAACCAAAAACACAGAATGTTACATTACCGTATCTGATGGATTTCTAATTTTGGTGCAGTTGATAAATTTTGGTGTCAGTTATCTAATTTTGGTGGCCTGTGACAATTTTGGTGGGTGATCAATTTTGGTGTTTCAAATATTTCAGAAATTATTATTATTATTTTAATTTCACTGACGTTTCATGTAACTGTAGACAACACTCTTGCTTATGATTAAACAAATTTAGCCGAAAAGTTATAAACTAAAATTACCACCAAAATTAGACAAAAAATCATGGTTGTTGAGATTTGCCCATTTACAAGGTCGTCTGTCCATCTTGTCGGTGGTCGAAGGGTCTCCAATCTAGAACTTTTCTGCCCCATCGGCCATCAGTTCTACGTGCTATGTGCCCTGCCCACTGCCACTTGAGCTTACTGATTCGTAGAGCTATGTCCGTTACCTTAGTTCTTGTACGTATCTCCTCATTTCTGCTTCGATCTCGTAGAGAAACACCAAGTATATATTCTTTATTCATAGCCATCAGTATTGGTTGAATCAAGATCAAATGTTCTTGTCCTGCTTCAAAGAGCTATAGAATGTGCTAAATCAGCAGTGAGTTGTTACAACTACGTATAGAGAAGCTATGCCAAGCAACAAATGTGTCGCAAATACGACGACAAGATTATGACGTATTCCTTGACATTTGAATTTCGAATATAACCGTTTGTTGATGACAAGTGGCGTCAATTCATGGCGCATGAGATTCGTTCGTGATGTCAGTTCCATACGCTATAGGTAAACCGCTTCATTGAGACTTCGCCTGCGGGGCACAGGGGTGCGGGGGGAGGCGAGACCGGGTGATGTGAGCGGCGCGGGCGGGTGTATCCGCGCCGCCCGCATCTCTCACGCCACCCGCTCTCGTCTCCCCCCGCGCCCGTTTGCCCCGCAGGCGAGGTCTCAATTTCGCGGTCTACCTATAGTAATAGTAGGAGTTCAGTGTAAATCAGTGATGAATAAATCATACCTGAGGTCCAACATCAGTAATCTGCAGGTTATATCCATCCACCAGTCGGAACCGCTCATCTCTCGTCACCATCAGGCTGGCAGCCGTCAGCACTGCTGGTCCTCGCCGCCAGAGGAGGACGAGGGATCCTGGAAGATGAGGAGGATATTAGAAGGGAAATCAAGCTATTTTATTAATAGTCCCCCTAGCTGATTTTTCGACTACAGTGGCTAGTCACAACGACTAACCGACTGCGTGGGACATATTATAGTGCATAATTGTAATTATTAAGAAAGATAATATGCAATCCTTAAATTTGAGAGCAACTAAGATAAGATACTAGGAATAATTCAAACTATAATCACTGAACTTGCAAAGTTATAATAACCTTTAACAGTTTCATTCATTTTTTGAATTGTGGTACATAATGATAGTGATGGTACATAAACAAAGTCAGATGTGTTTAAATATAGATATCTATTGTGATAGCCGGTGGTCTCGCCTGGGGCTAATCCTAAATGGTCTTCACTCTTCGCAGAATACCAGTAGTCGTGACGTGCTGAGCGAAGGCCATTTCAGTGCCAAAAATTGTTATCATTAAAGTAAGAGCAAAATGTTTAGTTTAGTTTTAAGTGTAACTTATGGGAGAAATTTTGTAAAAATATTTTGGTGCTGAATAAACGTTTTTTCTTTCTTTCTAATTGTGTGCGCAAATACAGGTGCACTCTCTGTTCCTTTCACTCTCATAGACTGATGGGACAGCAATCTGAAACGACCGAAGAGAGCGCGGGACATATTATAGTGTATTCTTTTCACTCTCTTGTTTGACTCTTATAATTAACTTATTTGACGATGCAAGAAACAGAAATAAGATTTGATCCAGGATTAGCGTAATCCTGGTTTAAATCATCATGCGCAAGTGGGCGTTACAATGTTAAAAATATAACATCGACGATACAAATACTTTGAGACAAGTATAAATATAAATAAATATGCGCCTGACAACACACCAATAGTCTGGTTTCGTGGTAAGGAATTTTCTTTCTTGTGTTACGAAGTACCAGACAACGATTATGACGGGGGCGTCTCCCATAAATACTTAAATACATACATAAAACATCCATGACTTAGGTACAAATGTTCATGCTCATCACACAAACATTTGCCCATTGCGGAATTCGAACCCGCGACGGCCGGCGTAATAGTCAGGAGCGCTAACCAATACACCAAACGTGTCGTCAAAAGTATGCATTCATTGAACGAATATCTGAACTATTAAAAACTGCAAACTCATCATTTGCAGACAACTGAGCATCGAATATCCCTAATTCTCCGGTTTATATACTATTACTACAAAAAATTGCCTTGTAAAGTAGTAACGTAGTAGCATAGTAGTAACAACCAACAATTAACATAGAAACTCACCCAAATTCTGCACCTGGCATGGTAGTAGTAATGTGTCTCCAACGACCGTTCTGAACGAGTGGCCGCGGGACAGGAACCGGGGCCCATCGTCTGCGAACAAACAGGTACAATATAAAAATCATAAATACATATGCGCCAGACAACACAACAATAACTGGTTGCGATGTAAGAAATTTTCTTCCTTGTGTTACGAAGTACCAGACAACGATTATGACGGGGCGTCTCCCATAAATACTTAAATACATATACGAGTAACATTCATGATTTAGGTTCAAATATTTATGTGCTCTATTTGTGTGCTCATCACACAAACATTTATACCTTGTTAGTAAGTGAAGGGGCAAAGTTAGTAAGTAGTTTTTAAGACACATAAAATAATAGTATTCTCCTACCGATTTTTGGTTATGGCGGCCCCTCTAAACAGAAATAGGCCAGGTGCGCAGAAGATATTACAGTGCCCAGATGTGTGCGCAATACACAAGTGCACTCTCTGTTCCTGCACCCTCATTGATACGGTGAGACGGCTCCGACATGACCAATTAATGCGAGATCAGGCGCAGGACCAACAGAAACAATTCCTTATTCAGAGCTATTTCCGAGTATTTTCAAGACAGAAAAACCCAGAAACAAATTTCGACCCGACCCGGGATTCGAACCCGGGACCTCTCGGGTAGCAACCAGCGACAAGGCAGTTAAAAAAATACCACTAATCTCATGTTTCCACCACTGAAACTCGTATTTATTTTTTTATTTTTATTTTCTTTATTAAGGAAACTCAACAGCTTTTTGTACATAGAAACATTTGTGATAATTACAAGTTAACAATGGAATCTAGCCAATAAGAGAGTTCCACGGCAAATATACAAGTCATGTAGGAATAGCAGATATAGTAAAAATAGGTACTAAACAGATTTTAAATTAGAAACTTGCCTATCTAGATACAAAACATGTAAGTTTTTAAGATTTATAACAATTTTTGAGTTTTAGATATGCATAAACAACGTAAGAAACGTAGGTGGTACAACTCAAAATTGAAAGAAAAGAAACCAACTATGATATTAAAACATTCTTACTACAAACAAATCAAAGTAAATGAATAAATGTAAATGTAACCTGGACGGCTAGGGGCAGCCAATAAGTTCTCGGCGAAGCTAGCTATACATTAGCGAGTGTGTGTGTGTGTGATGATAAGCATATTCAGACATAGATCCTAAGATAATTTAGTTATTTTAGGTAAATTAAGTAAGGGTAATTTCAGCTAAAGTAAATTAAGTTTGTAAACTCAGTTAGCCCTACGATTTTATAATCTTGGGGTCAGTAGGTACCCGAGAGGATACCTACTACTAATCTGGTAAACTAATGAGCAATTAAATTATATATTTTTTAAATATTTATTCATTCAAAAATACCTGTTGAGGTAGATTACTTTATTGATGATGCAAATAGGAGAATGCTATCAATAGATATCAAACGATTTTGGCCAACGCTCGCTTTAATGAATTTTTTGATGAATTGAAGATATTATTATATATTCACGTTTAACCAGAATCCACAGCTGCTCGACTTAATTGAAAAGAACAGCAAGTCCCATGAATTAGTATCGACTTAAGTTTTAAAACTACATCTATTCTTTGTAATTAAAAGAACAGCCAGCTTTCATTAAGTAGCTGCTAATAATGAGGGCTAACGCGTATGAATTCGCCGCTAGGGGCGCTTATGTAGCGTGAGGTCTCCGAAATGTCAAATGTCACTGTTTATGGGTTAGATGTGCGGGTTTATTTCTTATTATATTAATGTTTCGAATACTTAGCAATAGTTTTCATTAATTATGGCAAATCCTACTTACGGATCAATGAATGAGAGTGTTTTAAAAAGGAGGACTAAGAAAATAAATGTTAAATCTTTAATAACTTGTGTACTTACTGCTCTTTTCCTAACAAAGCTGGACTGTGGCATGCCGGCATGTATTTCAATATTAAGATTTAATGGGAAACTTGATTTTTTATCTCTCCATCATGACAATTTACACACCATAAAAGCTATATTCTGGACCTTACGCGACAGTGGCGCCAACTAGTGAGCACGAAAACGGTAGCCCTCATTGCACAGTCACCAAATAATCTCATCTCTTAACTACTGCAAGTAGAACTTAAAAAATATGCATCTACCCGCGCGATCTCAACAACTAGAACTGTCAGATGCAGCGGTATAAATCTTCACGGACCATAAAAGTTGAACAATAAATTATTTTCAGGCAAAAACTTGGTATTTCTCAGTCCATATGTCTTTGCGTTGAATCGAAAACAATTTGAGATGAAGTTTAGTTTGAGTTTGAGTTCTGGCAGATAAAAAATGGATGAGAAATAATATGATAAATGTTTTTCATTACTTTTCGTACCGTGAGGCTATTATAATTTTTGACTTTTGAAAACGATCGAGAAAATAGTTGTTTTTAGATAGGTACATTTATTAGAACAAAAAAAATAAAATTGAGGCATGAATAAAAAACTGAATACCTACATAAGTAGGTATCTAACATCTGCTGGGCTGGCATTTAAGTACGTAATATAAGTGGGCATTTCTACGGACACGACTGTTTGAGCTACTGGAGCAAAAAAACAACCTTAAAAATTGAATGACGTGCATGAAAAAAATCTTACTTATTTATACAACTCTTATCTTGATGGAGAGCATATTAAGAAGGCCGTCATGTTGTACATATGGCCTAAAAAAATCCGAAAGTTCAAAATCGGGCAGAATTTGGCCTAAAACGGAGTGTCCGCTTCCCAGAATTTACTCGTTTTTGTTTCATAACTTTTAAATTAATAACTTGCTCATTATTTTACCTACATTCCTGCAACAAGGGATAAATAATGAAGCCATAACAGTGTTTATATTGATTCTGAATCCTTTAGTTTTCATACAGTGACACATTAAAATTTTGTCCGAGGTGTGTGCCTCAATTCGGTGAAATTTACTTTTATTCACATAGAGCACTATCTACGCTTAAAAGAAACGCTTACTATTGATTCCCGCCATCTAACCGTTGCGCCCGAGCGGCCGAGCACTATAGACTGGGGACCTGTTGCATACAGGAGCAATTTTCAGAGGTTCGAAATCATTCGGTGGTTTTGGTATAGGGTAATTTCTGAAATCGGTGTGCCACCTCAGTGTTTAACTGCTTTCTGCCGTTATATTTAGTAGAAATTACTGTTACTCATATTATTTTTGAGTAATTATATGTATTGTGTTGTTTTCTCAATTCCGTGGATCTCAATTCCGCGGAAAAATGGACACCGAATTGTGATTTAACTATGATATTATGGATTTTGTTAATAGGCGCTATTCATTTATTCCATAAAACTATTAAGCTGGAGATTGTGTATGGCACTGTCTTATTTTTTCTAAGACTTAGGCTAATTTGAGTTGAACTCTCTTTCTCTTACAATGTACCTCGTGTGTTCATAAGTTTTGAGACGAAAAAAAAAGAGGCATAACTTTTTAAATAATTAACTTATATTTCTAAAATTTACAGTGAACATAAGTAGATAATAATCAACAATAAAATATATCGTTTATTCAAAATGTCCACCCTTGTTTTTAATACAGGCCCTTAGACGATTTGGCCAATCATCAATGGCGGCACGAATCTTTTCTAGCGGGATTCGCTTTGCTTCTCGAACAAGAGCTCGCTTCAGTGACTCCAAGTTTGGGTGGGACTTCTGGCAGGCCCTGAGCTCTAACTCAGTCCATAGAGAATAATCCAGCGGGTTGAGGTCGGGGCTGGAGGAGGGCCATTCGTTCGCCGCGATGAAGCCGGCACATTTTCCCTCAACCAAGCTTGGGTGGTTTTTGCTTTATGGGATGGTGCTGAGTCTTGCTGGAAAACCCAAAATTTGTTGTTAAATAAAGTATGAGATAGGGGTTTCACAACAGGCTCTAAGATGTCATTTTGGTAATTCTTGGCTTTCACCTTGACGCCTTGTTGACAGAAATGGAGCGGAGTGACACCTTCATACGAAACTCCCCACCATACCATCACACTTGCCGGATGATGAGTACGCGAGACATTCCGTGCTGAAGCTGGGACATCCTTGCTACTTTTGGCATAGACTTTATTGTTTTGTCGGTTGAACTTTTCTTCGACATTAAAAAAAATTCTCATCGGTGAACAGTATCTTCCTCGCATCGTGTCTCCTAAGCAGTAATGGACAACGTTCGCGTCGCAATTTACGAAGCCGATCGTTTAAAAAGTGAAATTTTCTACGGCTATACGCCTTTACCTAAAGATCATATTTCAGTATTCTGTTGACTGAAACGCGCGAAATTTTAGTCTGCAGAGCAATTTTTTTCTGAGTGCGACATGGATTTCGGCGAAGTCGCTCTCGGATGATTTTGATGTTCGCAGGCGTCCTTACAGAGCGTGGCCGACCACTCCTTTGGAGTTCTTGCAAGGAACTTGTCTCATTGTATCGTTTGATAGTGTAATACACGAAGTTACGGCTTACGCTAAAAGTTTTCACCTCACGGAAAATCTCCATTGGTTTTTTTCCCGCCTTAAATAGCGATATCACGGTCGCACGCAATTCTTTAGTCCCCTCCATCACGATAAAATTGACAGAAATAAATTTGAAAGTCAAAGGTATTAAAAGTAAACATTCCAAATTCAAAATTGGAAAAAGAATTAAATAGCAGCCAGTAATATTTAATTATTTTTTTTAACTACCAAGTTTGTCTCAAAACTTATGAACACACGAGGTAATAAACAGATTGAAAAAGTGTAGACACAGCACTTCTTCTTCTTAAACTTAAGAGCTTCGCTCTTGTCGATGGAGCAAATGCCATTCTTTTGTTTTGTTTTCCTCATTTCTTCCACTTTCAAAAACTTCAGACAGGCAAAATAAATAAATTGGCGATTTTTAATGCGCGAGTCTTCCATTTTACTAATAGTTTGTATCGTATAAATTGCAATAAGAGTGATAAAAATACACTGAAGTAAATGCTGATCTTTAGTTCTTTATTTCTAGAAATAAACATCATCATAATCATTATCAAAAGGGCGTCCTTTACTGAACATAGGCCAACCCCACGACTTTCCCCAGCGACCAATCACAAGCTCTGCATCAAGTTTAATCCTGCGATCTCTTCAAAGTCATCTGTCCATCTTGTCTTGGACGTCCTACGCTGCGTCTTTGGTCAAAGGGTCTCCAATCTAGAACTTTTCTGCCCCAACGGCCATCAGTTCTTCGCGCTATGTGCACTGCCCATTGCCACTGAACCTTACTAATTCTCAGGGCTATGTCCGTTACCTTAGTTATTCTATGAGATACATAGATTCTATGTTCTGATTAAATCTCGTAGAGAAACACCGAGCATAGCCCTCTCCAACGCTCGTTATGTGATTTTGAGCTTCTTTATAAGGCACATAGTAAGAGACCATGTTTCGGATCCGTATGTCATCACACACCTCCGGTTTGCCAATGATATAGTCGTTGTGGTAAAGACGCTGGACAGCCTTGGCACTATGCTCAAAGAAATGGATGGAAAAGACAAAAATCATGTCAAGCTCCCATGGTGTACCTACTCCAGTATGTATTGGAAACTAAATTCTTAATGTTGTTGGCGAGTATGAGTGTACCTGGAAAAAGTAGTCCAATTAAATTTTAGAAAAAGATCCACGAATCCAACTCAGCTGGGCAGCGTTCGGGAAATTGTGCAAAAGTATCTTCTCGTTTCAATTACCGCCGTGTCTTCAACCAGTGTTTGTTACCAAACATTAACATGTTAATTTCATTTTTTGTGTTAACATATCAAAGAATCAATAAAGAAAGGTACAAAAGCATAAAATAAACCATTACCGATACACCAGCAGTTATTTAACAAAACGCTCTAGGTATTTATGACTTTGATCATTCTAATACAGTATATTTTTATAGGGTTACATCAATTTTCAATTCATTTTCTCAATTCGGTGCTTTCTCAATTCGGTGCTTAACTTTTCTCATAAACCACTCAACAAAATTTAGGCAAATTGTTATTTTTAGATTCAGGATGGGGTAAACTTATTTTTTTGTTGTATAAATTATGTAAAACACCAAATTACAAATCAACCGCCGAATTGAGAAAAAAAGCACCCTTCTGTAGAAATGTCCAAGTAATAGTTAATAAGTAAGTGTTACCTTCTTTTTTTTTCTCTCTTTCTTTTTTGATCAATTTACGGCATTTTCTTTAACTATTTAAGACTTGGGATCGTCTTTTTGCGTACTACCTAAATATTTTACATTAACAGTCTACCCGTTATAACTTCATAATAATATTACCATAACAACGATATTCCGCTCCGTTATTCGCAACGGTAATAACGAGAAACGTACAAGATTAAACAATTAAATGCACCGACCGGAAGAGATATTACCCAACCCGATTGCTATCTTGTTCTTACTCTATTGCTATCGAGTTGCAATCGCCAATGACGGTTTGAAAGTACTTTGAAAGCTAAAAAACGGGCTAGTTTGATTATTTTTATTTTTCCTAACAAAAAAATAAAAATATTTTCAAAAGCATCCTGTGTCTAGTCTGGAACCTCCCAACGTCATTACCTCTCTCTCTTTCCCCTCATTTCCTCAGGTGATGACGTTGGGATGTTTCAGACTAGACACAGGATGCTTTTAAAAATATTTTAATTTTTTTGTTAGGAAAAAAAAAAAACCCGTTTTTAAAAATGTGTTGTATTGGTCAGCGACGCCCGTCTCAAGGGTGGTTGTAAAAAAGAAACTGATGACAAAAAAAAAAATGTTAATGGAAAAATCTCACAAAATTCATTTATTGTTGCGATACCAGCGAGCGAGTCATAATTACCCACGCCAGGTCGCCTCTTCGTAGCTTACTAGCTACAGCGTAGTATTTAGTATGGATACGCGCGAGCTAGGCGCGAGGGTACGAGTTTCCCCATTCGTTTTGCCATGGTTTTAAATGTTGTGAAGAGGTTTTATAAAACTTGCTTATAAATTAAAGTTTTTTTTAATAAGCATAACTCATATTATCATCTCTGAGTTGGATGACACTGACCAAAACAACACCCTGTATAGATATTATCTGAGGCTCATAACACTCATCTGAATTAAATTTCTAATTGTATCGTTTTACATAAGAATATTCACGAATGAATTGCCTGCATATCGAATACTCATCTGTGTGTATCAGTTTTTCTTAACTAAGCGAATATTGTAAACAATCTTGACATTCCTGTTTAAAGGAATTATTAAAACATAGGAAATTATTTATTTAAAATAAGATAATAAACACAAAATCACGACCTACCTGTAATAATTCATCGTGACACACTGAGACCATTTAAAATAGTGAATTTCACTGATTATACTAAGAAATCTAATTTTGAATTTTAATAATGTAGGTTATTTTTCAATATTCGATAAGCAGAAAAGTCCACTATTTTATTCGTAAGCATTTACTAAGATAGCAATCGCAAAGCAATTTCTTTTAAGTTACTTAATTCCTCATAGGAAGTGGCGTAACGACCGGAGCCGCCGGTCGGCCATATTTATTGTTACCGGAAGTCGGTTGTTTTGATCGGTAAGTTGCCAGCATTGAGTAATGAGTCTTTGCGGTGATTCGGAGGGAAATGGCTTTCTGATTGTTTGATAGGTTTTTCAAATGACTGTATCCTTAAGGAAGTTAGGAAGAAAGTAAGCACAGTAAAGATATTTAAGTTGTTTTTTTAAGAAATTAAATTAATTGAATAAAGCAAAGTTTACTAATAGGTAAGGTTAGCAATTCTTCAATTAATAGGTAAAGGTAATTAATTCTGCAAATCACTATCCATTTTCGTGACTCGAAGTCATACAGGATTTTTCATTTCATGCAATTACATACTTTTTTTTCGCAGTACAATGATAAAGTTAATGTTAAAGAGTAATCAATCAATCAAAAATCTTTGTAACCGGAAATAAACCACTCACGTCCTCACATCGAGAACTATAGGTTTACCCCAGACAGTGAAAACAACAAAAACCTTTGAATCATTTCACAAATAGCTGACGAAACAAACACTTCGCACCAAAATAACGACCTAGGGACGCCATCTTGCTATCTACAGACGTCACATCCGGTCAACATAGATACAGGTTCAAGCATCCATCTTATGGTGACGTAATTTCCGGTCAAGACGAAACAACTAAGCGTTTTAAAAGCAAAAGTATGTTACGTACATCCTTGCTTAAAATAATTATGAGTAAACGAAACATTTTCCATAATTTTTGTTTCTGTTTTTATTGTGTTTTTCACTATGTTAAACGCTCAGGGATCGATAGCCCGCCGGCAGTTGCGTGAAAGAGTGTCTGTGTCTGGGTCTGGGAGTGTCTGTATCTGTGTCTGGGAGTGTCTGTGTCTGTGTCTGGGAGAGTGTCTGTGTCTGGGAGTGTCTGTGTCTGTGTCTGGGAGAATGTCTGTGTCTGCGTCTGGGAGAATGTATGTGCCTGTGTCTGTTTCTGGGAGTGTCTGTGTCTGTGTCTGGGAGAGTGTCTGTGTCTGTGCCTGGGAGTGTCTGTGTCTGTGTCTGGGAGTGTCTGTGACTGTGTCTGGGAGCCTCTGTGTCTGGGAGCTTCTGTGTCTGGGAGTGTCTGTGTCTGAAAGTGTGTCTGTGAGTGTCTGAGTCTGGGAGAGTGTCTGTGTCTGTCAGTGTGTCTGTGTGTTTGTGGCTGTGTGCAGGAACAGTGACGGTGACAGTGCTCTGTACTCACTCCTGTTGTTGGGCTGCGCGCGCGCCGCGATCAGGACGGCAGCGAGCAGGACCCAGCCCGCCTCCATGGCGACCCGCTAGCCACCACACCCCACCATCTGTTGACAATGAAACATACATTTTAGACCAGTTAGTACCAATCCCGCTATGTACCACTCATGGAATACATACTTAAAAGTGTCGCTAGTTCCGTAAACAGATTTGCAGACAATGATTTAACTGCTTAGTGAAGCTTTTCATATCATTTTCAAGAACCATTTCAGACGGGCGGGTGTTAAAATGAGCTTGTTGATTCATGAAGTACATTTAGAACCTGACGCTGCAACAACGCTGTGCTTTCGTCTGGGTCGAACAGTTGGTATTTACCAATTATCATCGAATCTATCGCCGTTTGTCCCAAGCGGCGTGACCGTTTCACCCTTAGATGATGTTTCACCGGCGTTAAAGTGATCCAATATGTCGATTCACTAAGCAAATGACAATGCTGTCATCTAAAACGATAATATAGTTTGACGATTTTCTTTTACTTCAACATTGAGCAGCATTTAGAACCTTCAAGCTATTCTGAAATTCAAGCTCGACGTCGAACACAGTGGTTATGTTGCTCTTAGTGAATTGTCCCCTGTGTGCGTAGTATTTGACACGTTTCTATGGACTTTGACATATTTGGCAGCTGTCAAATAACGGCTTCGCAAGCTGCAGCCTCGCCGTTGTCGATGTCCCAGTAAAGTAATGTTAAGTAGTATTAAAAAAAATAAGGTGAAAGTAACCAATTTTAGCAGAAAATGTTCAATTCTTGTCCTATTTGTTTTTAAACATAGCATTTATACAGAGTTTTACAAGCATTTACCAAGCTTCATTTTATCTTCTCATTAAATCAAAGACGCTCATCTTTATTTAAAAAAAATTCTGAACAAACAATAAATGCTTTGATATTACGGCTATCCTAAACAAATATATTGTAAAAAAAAAGAAAACTTTTCCAATTTCAGAAAGTAAAACTCAATTGAAAAGATCACACACAGGGCGTTAAAAAGCTGTGTAAATATTCGCAAGTCGGGATCTGTACCGTTACCATGAGTTTTCGACGGTTTTACTCGCTAGCGACTACGTAAAAAAAGTTTATGGAAAATTGCACAGCACCCCTAGCGGTCACTTGCAGAACTATAATTTCCCATACAAAAAGTTACGTCGTCGCTAGCGAGTAAAACCAGCGTAAACTCATGGTAACGGTACTGATGATGAGATCTTGTAGTAATCGCGGGAAACCCTCAAATTTTGAACGAACGTTTATTATTTTTGTACGTGTCTTTATGTTTGACTTTACTTCTGATAGTCACCATTGTGTGGAGCTGAGCTGATGGTGGAACTCCTTAACGCTTTCAGTAATTATGACGCCAAATAGGAACTTTGTAGCTTATTAAAAGTAGAGTGTAAAGGTGCAAACCCACACTAAATAATCACAAAAATTTGCAAATAAAATTAACTTTAACAAAAAATACCGAGTTCAAAAACTGATGCGCTTAAAAGTCTACAAACTCTTGTCTTATTATAAGAATTTAAAGAACTCCAATTTAGCCAAACAATTTCTTTTTGGAGTCAGTACCATCGCATTGGACATCTCAAGCATCATCTATCAGGGCACCGACTCCAAAAAGAAGGATCGCCTCAAATGGAGTCCTTTCTTTTATTATATACTAGCGGTCCCAGCGAACTTTGTTTCGCCCCGGCCCCGTCCCGCCCCAGCCCCGGCCCCGTTTAACGGGATAAAAAGGATCCTATGTCCTTCTCCTGGTTCTAAGCTACCTCCCCACCGTTTCGCCCCGGCCCCATCCCACCCCAGCCCCGGCCCCGTCTAACGGGATAAAAAGTATCCTATGTCCTTTTCCTGGCTCTAAACTACCTCCCTGCCAATTTTCAGCTAAATCGGTTCAGCCGTTCTTGAGTTATAAGTGGTGTAACTAACACGACTTTCTTTTATATTATAGACTAGCTGTGCCCGCGACTTCGTCCGCGTGGAATAGTAACTTTGGGTAGAATTTTTGAATATGGCTAATGATATTACAAATAAGATACTTTAGTATTAGTATGAGTACGCAAGATATAAAGTATTAATAAAAGTTTATTAAAGTACATTTTTAGGGTTCCGTAGCCGAATGGCAAAAACGGAACCGAATTGAATGAGATCGAACCCGTAGTTTTTGAGATATTACACATTTTCATCAACCGCAAATATAACTTTGTCTTTCATACAAACATTATGAGAAACAAAGTTTGCTGTCAAAAATATTGTGATATTTTCTTTAGGTGGAATGTAAGTGGACCCCAAATTCAGTTAAGAGTGGTACGGAACCCTCAGTGCGCGGGTCCGACTCGCACTTAGCCGGTTTTTTATAAACTACGTTTTTACCAGAAAACCTTTTATCCTCCTTTTCAAGCCCATACAGACATTTTTTCGCATTAAAAATTAGATTAGAGATGATTAGAATTAGCTCTAGACTATGTGTGTGCCAAGTTTTATTTAAATCGGATAAGTAGTTTTGGCGTGAAAGCACGACAGACAGACAGTTACTTTAAAATCTATTATATAAAAATGAAATGCAAAATGTGTTGGTAAGCGCATAACCTTAACAACGCCTGGACCAATTTGGCTAATTTTTTATTGTCAGGAGAAGGTTCTTATGAAAGAAATATTGAAGTAACTGCTTACTTTCTTAGCGGGGCGGGGGGTGAAACAAAGTTCGCTGGGTCTGCTAGTTTATAATGATAATAAAATCTAAAGTAAGGATTAATCTGCATAATTAATCAAACATCATAGAAAAAGATTCATCGTTTAATCTTCTTGTTCCACTGTAGCAGCTTTGGCACGGGGAATGCAACAATATGATACTGGAAGAACCTTCCTTACATGTTGACGCTCAGCGGCCAGGTTTCAGTTATCATAGATGCCCCTCGCTCTCTGAAACAAAATTTTGGTCGTGGTACCTATGTATTGGTGGCATTTCTAAAGACTGTGTGGCTAAGATTATGATCTGGATAAGAAATATTGTTTATTATTTGCCTCAATTTCTGAATATGAACTGCATGACAGGAGATTTTCTAAATTCAACTGGAAGAAACTTCGTTCCTCCTCCTCTCCTCTTCCTCTTAAAGAAGATCTTAACTTCTTCATTTCAGTATATTTATCAATTATTCAATAATTATTCTGCAATCCTACCAGTTGAATTTTTGGATGAACAGAGTTCAGGTGATTAGGAAAAGCAGTAACACTACTGGCGGGTAAAATTTTAAAAGTGTCATCTACATACCGTTTATCAAACTTTGGTGTTACAGGTGATGGACTCAGGGCCCTTGCTATCAGCAACAACGTGATACTGGAGACTGGAGAGGCCATTGCGCCACCATCAATGTCTATATAATATCACTATTGCACTTAGGCAATCTTCCATGCTTTTAATTCCAATAATTCAATTATTGGAATGCTTTGTTTGTTTTAGTATATTGACTTGACATTTGACAATGACTTTTTAGACATACTTTTTTTTAAATATAATCTGTTTCGCAATGGTCCGATTGGTTTGTTTCTATGAGTGCGTACGGCGACGACCGCCATGCCCTCGTAGTCGTTGTAGTCGCGGCGAAAACGTTATTATTGCTGACGGCTCACACGACAACCTCGGCGACCCATGTCAATAGGTGGGTCGTGATGTGCGCTTTTTAAATTTATTGTTTTTATTAATTTCTGTAGCTTTACTGCCTTTTTAATAACTTTCCAGAATAGTAGAACGAAAATGAACGCTCCCAAATGGTCACAAGGCTGTTCCACTTGACATAAAGACCACAACGTACACGCAGTTCGCGGACCCAGTGGAATAGGAAAATGGGCGCTCGTAAGGGCTGACGCGGTTATCAAGTGGTATGCACCCTATGGTAGATGAAGTGACACTTGGTGCGTTTTGTTCTACTGAGGTTTTTTATTTTACATATAGTTCGATTTTTTTACCATCGCACGGAAACTCTTTTATTTACAGGTATTGTAAGTATCCTAAATGTTGGCCGATGGCTTAAGCTACCACTGTTCAAAATTTCATTTGAATTGGTTCAGTCGCTTCGGAGTTTATCGCGAGCAAACAGACAGACAAACAGACAAACAGAGAAATAAGAAATTTGAAAAAAATCTAGATTAGTCCCATTGCACTTCTTACATCCCCCTGACTCGGTTTTAAGCATTTTCTTTTATTGTACAGAAATTCGACCTCTACAATTTTATTATATGTATAGATTGTTTATTTGGTTCTAGTTTTACTTTATGGATTTAAATAATTGTAAAGAAAGAAAGAAAGAAAAAATTTATTTGCTTATGAATTTATTTGCTTAAATAATTGTAGATGGATAGAAACTTTTTTAAAGCCCCTTGCAAAAGAAACAGTTTTAATACAGAAAAGCAGAGATGTTATTAGTACCAAAATCATAGAGTGCGTATCTAATGAAACAATTTGATTCAAAATCAATATTTTCATTTCCTCCCCTCGATCAATCATAGCAGATAGTATACCAATACTTATCAATCGTGCGTAAGCTCTTTACATCTGTTTGTTAGCAGCCACACACTGACAGATGGTTAAGAATCTATATATGGAGCGGCGGCCATTTTGATTTCATTTTCAATTTAATTTTGCATCGATTTACGTTATTTTTTTTGGGAATCGTGATTTGCAAGTGTACATAGAAGCTATGAGAATTCGAGAAAAAAAAAGTTGGCAGAAAGTTTTTGAAATGAAATGAATATTTTATTTGCCTCTGGAAAAGGGTACATTTTTGTGGGTGTTATGTTTATTACAGTTCAGCTTTTCCAGCTATCAGAAATAGCATGCAAATATTTTACAAACTTATCGAATTATTAGTAAGAATTCTAGAATTATCATCAAAATGTCGTATTAATTACATTACAATTAAATTAATAAATTTTTAGTTTTTATTTGGTTTTAGTTCTGGATTGGTGACCCGTTAATAAGGGCGCGCCGTAGGACGTCCACCGGAAAGATGGACAAACGGCGATGACGAATGCTTTCAACTGGTCGCGATTAAAATCCCTGGGGCAGGCCTCAATTCAGCAGTGGACTTCCTTTGGCTGATTATGATGATGATGATGATGGATAAACATACTCTAAATAGGTACTAGGTAAGGTAGCTAAGTACTCTAAATAGGTACTTATTTTCTTAGGCTTGATTGCACCATTTTTTTATTCTTTATTTCACAGACTAAAGAAAGTACAAATGACGGACTTAATGCTTAAAGCATTCTGTACCAGTCAACCATTGGGTGAGGCTGAAACGATTGAGGCGGCGTAAAAGAACACAAAAAGTAACAAATTAATATGATACTACTAATATACCTACTTAAATACTACCATACTAGAAATAATTTAAGTTTTATTTATTCACTTTTATTTTCCGTATTAATCTAGCACTGCCGATAACCGCAACTATTTCATTTTCAACACCTATGGGTTGACTGGAAGAGATCTCTTTTAGGGATAAGCCCACCTTTGTTCACATTGTGACTTCTTGTATTTTCTGTACAGCTCATAAGTGCAATAAAGAACATAAAAAAATATCCCTAAATTTATCTATACAAGCTTACAGAGATTATAGGGGAAGCAGAAAGAGGAAAAACCTTGACTTTCAAGCATCAAGTGGTAATATCACTGAGAAAAAGCTCACGAATTGACTTTTATTATCTGATTTCATGTAAAAATACCTTACCAATGTATAACAATGAAAATAAAACTTACAATAGACTAGTTTCCACTAAGAACTAATCACAATGTTGGTTAGTTTCTAGTGATTAATTATGGTTTGAAGATAGCATAAAACGATATAATAATTAAATTTAAATTAGGATTATTAATATTTTACATAATTTAGTTTGTCTAAAACGCACATTTAGTCATGTGACCGCAAACGCCTGTCAGAGGAAGTGACGTCATGCCTTGTGCGATGGCGCGCTTTTATTGCTGTCATTGACAACTCTTCATAGTATTTTGCTGTCAAAAAGACTTCAAACTTCCGCCCGTGACGTCATTTAGTACGCCATGACAGTTCGAGCGTTATTGTGACCCTTTAAAATTATTTTATTAAAATCATAATTAAATAATGTAAGTGTTAAGTATTTTTCAAAATATCAAGGAATTTGATCAATATATTTACTAAAGTAAGATAATATCTAGTTTTTGAAATTTAGTTATCTAGCCTATTACAGCGAGAATTGATGTCTCAACGCGAAATTATCCGATAACCGTAAAATAATTCCTTAACATCCCTTCGTTGGAAAATAAATACACCAATAAATAATATCACACAAGCATACCCCAAGTATAAAATGATTGATTCACGCAAGGGAATTGCGATGCTGCAATTTAGGGGGGAAATATCATTAATATCTATAAGACAGGTTTGCGTCAAAGCATATTTTTGTAAATGATCGGAAAAAGCAAGTTCGATCGAAACCGCTAGCAGCTTAAGAGGATCGTGTGCGCGCAAGCTTCCATACAAAAAGAGAAAACGTTTTCCACCCCTTAAACGTTGTCTGATTTTGTCATTTTTTTTACATATGAGAGATATCTTAAAAAACTATGCTCGTAAGCTTTTATTTTTTGAAATATTGTATGTTTCAGAAAATATAAGGACCTAAACATACACTTTTTTGACTTAAAAATCTCTTCGGAAATTCGTCCATTTTTAACTAATCAAGCCTTCATACAAAAAATAGAAGACGTACAAGCGTAGTTCAGGATGTACGAAAAACGAATGAGACCAAATTTGTCTCATTCCGTAAAGGTTTACGGGTAGGAAAACGTTTTCCCCGCAAGCATATTTCGACCGTTGGCGTTCCAAATGTATGAAAACTCGCGCTGCGCTACGCCTGCACACGATCCTCTTAACAACATGTGGACAACTGGAATTTATTTTAAAAACTCTTTTTGCCTAATCTTTTAAAAGGCTCTAACTTCTAACATCAAACTACCCTTGAAAGGGGCCTACCGCACTAATATCGAACTACCCTCGAGGAATCAATATACCGCGCCTTTCACTCGGGTGGGTAGAGAATAGCCTGGTGTAAGCGCATTATTGCAGTTTTAGGGTTGACAAAAGTAAAAACATAAAGTTTTATAATATAAGGTCAAATCGTTTAAGTGATAATATTTTAACAGTGTCTTTGTATACACCATAAAAACAGGAAACAACCATATTTTTTTGGAAAATTGAGATTTTCATTTTTATTATTTTTCATAAAAAAGCATTATAATTATTTAAAACAGCACCCTAACAATTTAAAAAGTTTACTTAGTCATCGGCTTCACCTCTCTCAATTCAATGTCCAAACCTTATTTTTCTCTAATCTTAACCTTAATTAATAAAAAAATAATATCTAAAAAAATAATTACCTTAGTCTCCAACTTTCTCAAAAACTAGCGGATAAAACTAAAAGTGTTTTCTACAAAAAAAAATACTGTGATGAATCGACCCTTTAAATATTATCACTTAAAACGAGGTAACCTTATATTAAATTGCACTTGTAAAAAGTAACTTTGTCAGACCAGGAATCGAACCCTGTTTATGCTGTCCGGGCGCATGCCTATTTCAAAGACGTTGTAATAATAGTCTCCCTAGTAGGCATGGCCGATTCAAATCGTATATAGATATTGAAACGTATATTGGATCAATATCGTGATATCCGATATCGCCCCGCATCAAAACTATATATTTTCAAAACACTATATCGCCGCATCGATGTGATACGATATGCCTCGATATTCTTGATTCATAGATATAGGAATATCAATCTGTATTCCGATGCAATACGGTTTAGCTTAGCTAGGCACTTGCGCTACGATGAACAGATATGAATACGAAGAACAGGTTTTTCATACCCCTTAGACGGGGCCGGGGCTGGGGTGGGATGGGGCCGGGACTGAGGTTGGACGGGGCCGGGGCTGGGGTGGGACGGGGCCGGGGCTGGGGTGGGACGGGCCGGGGTTGGGGTAAGACGGTGACGGGGTTGTTGTGATTCGGGGCCGGGGCTGGAGTGGGACGGGGCCAGGGCTGGGGTGGGACGGGGACGGGGTTGGGGTGAGACGGGGCCGGGGTTGGGGTGGGACGGGGCCAGGGCTGGGGTGAGACCGGCCTGGGGCTGGGGTGGGACGGGGCCGGGGCTGGGGTGGGACGGGGCCGGGGCTGGGGTGGGACGGGGCCGGGGCGAAACGTTGAAGAGGAGCTTATAACCAGTAAGACATTGGATACATTTATCCCGTTCGACGGGGCCGGGACTGGTGCGGGACGGGGCCGGGGCGAAACAAAGTCCGCTAGTTTTCGATTTAATTATGTAATAAGTTCATAATCCGAACAGATTTAAGAAAAACAACAACAATGATATCATATTATGATGCGATATAACTGCATACTGTTTCAGAAAAACATATTTTTTTGATACAATGATACAAAAAAATACACATCGATACGCCAATATATAGTTTTCAAAATATCGTTTAAGATTCAATGATACGAAATACACATCGATACGCCAATATATAGTTTTCGAAATATCGTTTTAGATTCAATGATACGAAATACACATCGATACGCCGATATATAGTTTTGAAAATATATAGTTTCAATATCTGATATCGAATATCGATATATAGTTTTGATTCGATATCGAAAAAACCAGATATTACACACGCCTACTCCCTAGCCGATTTCGACTACGGTGGCCAGTCACAAGGACCAACCGACTGCGCGGGACATATTATAGTGCACAAGTGTGTGCGCAAACACAGGTGCACTCTCTATTCCTTTCACTCTTATAGTCCGATGGGACAGCAATCTGACACGACCGGAGAGAGATCAGGCGCAGGACCAACGGCTTAACGTGCTTTCCGAGGCACGGGGGTGAAACACCGCCAACTTCCAAACTCCGGGCTACCCTGAGAATTTCTGAACAGACAAATCCAGGTATATTTTTGGCCCGACCCGGGAATCGAACCCGGGACCTCCGGCGCAGCCGTCGCTTTAAAATGCGACCCTCTTACCGCTGCGCCACCACAAGACGTTGTAATCGTTCATCAAAGCACAAGACACAGGGTTCGATAATATGAATTGCACTAGTACCTACAAAGCAATTGTATCATACAAGGAATCGAACCCTGTGCCTTATGCTATCCAGCTATAGCACAAGACACAGGGTTCGATTCCTTTCGACACAATTGCTTTTTACGAGTACATTTTATAATTATTAAATTTGTATGACAAAACATTATTAAAATAATCAACAAAAACAATTATATTTTTTTAGTTTTACAAAATTAATTGCATTCCTTGCAAAGGGCGATTGCTCAAAGGAATATTTTGTAGTAGGTAAATAAAAATTCAATCATCGCATTTCAATTCAATTTTTCAATTTTAAAGAAAGGTTTTTTAGGGTACCGTTTTTACCGAAGATTTTTTGAAATCTTCATAATTGCAAAATTAATTTGCAGTCTGAGCTTAGATGTCAGGTTTTGGCAACCCTACCCCTAAACCCATTATAGTTAGTCGACTGGTGCGCAAATTGGATGCGCAAGTGCGTTCACGACGAAATAATAATGTTTTTGTATGCACGCCGTTTTGAGCCGCTAAACGGATTTGGTTATAGAGAGATTATAGAAAAAAAAAATGGTGGGAACGATTTTTTTCATGGGTCACATTTTAAAAAAAATAATTCATATCAATTATGTAGTATTGGTATTAGACTATTTTCTGACTAAAAGTTTCTGCTAACTACATCGTATCATACAATGAATGTGCTAGTAGCGTATCAGGCAAAAAAAATTGGTTGCCTGTAAAGTCGGTATACGGGCGAAAGTTTGACGTGACAACGACTTTTGATGCCTGTCTCTCTCGCTCTTAGGCGGGCTAACCATGCCCGAGTGGAAGGGACGCGTGCCTCTCACTCGCTCTCATTGTGAGCGCATAACGTGAGCGGAGCGTAACGCAGTTTCTTGAAGTGTCACCCGGCAAACCAATTTATAAGACGTTGTCACGTCAAAAAACTTTGTATTGAAAGAAAACTAGCTAGACCGTTCCGTCACCGACCAACACCGTCGCGTGTCATGCACGGAGCGTGTCACCGGTAAAATATGCTGTGTTAGTATAACGGTGAGACAGAACGCTGTAGATCCGTTCAGTGGGCAAAGTAGAGCGTATCGTGTTGCTTTTCGTGTCTGATACGCTCCTAGCATGGTCAGGGGTAGTATTATATTATCTGTGGTCAGGGTATGGTACGGTGCAGTGGGCTCAGGCCTTAATTCCAAAAAATATAAAACGCAATGTAAACATCTCTGAATGCTTTTGTATTATTTACTAGTAACATTAGAAAGATGAAAAGTTTGTTGAACGCGTTAAAAATAATGTATTGTATTGGATTTGTAGTCTTTTCAAGGAAGACTATAACAGCTATAATTAAAGCTTAAAAAAACGGCCAAGCGCGAGTCGGAGCCGCGCACTGAGCGTTCCGTACCACCCTTAAACTGAATTCGGGGTCCACTTACTTCCACCTAGCGAAAATATCACAATATTTTTTCATAGTGTTTGTATGAAAGACAAAGTTATATTTGCGGTTGGTAAAAATGTGAGATATCTCAAAAACTACTAATTCGATTTCGTTCAAACCAATTTTAGTTGAAAGTTTTTGTTGAGATCTACATCATACATTTTTTTCAAAATTTGTTTTCACTTTCTTAGTTCAAAAGTTAGATGGGGGGGACGACGCCCATTTTACCACTTTGGAAGCTTCTATATCTCAACCGTTAGACATTTAAAAAAAATGATATTAGAAACTTCAATGTAATTTTAAAAGACCTATCCATAGATACCCCACACGTACCTATAGGTTTGAGTAAAAAATTTTTTTTAGGTCTACCAAGTTTCAGCTGTGTGATGCTGATAGTTTTAGAACAAAGTGGCTGTGACATACGGATGGACAGACAGACAAACAGACAGACAGATTTGACGAAATTATAAGGGTTCCGTTTTTTGCCATTCGGCTACGGAACCATAAAAACGATAATTGACTTCTAAAAAACGAGTTAAATATGAAATCCCGAAAAACATTCCAAAAAACACATCTAATAAAATTACCATCCATTTTAACCCTACACTCGCTAACATGCCAAAAATGACCCCACGCCAAAAATGTCCGAAACAAAATCCTAAGGGATTTACTCGTAATACCCTATGACAATTAGTGAGGGGACAATGCTGTGTTCCCTTGGGACCGAAATATTTCCAGCTTAATCGCTTGGTTAATAGAATACTGACCTTTGACGCCATTTTGAAAGAGTTTCTCGGAATGTGTTTATGTTGTGACAACGGGTACGCGAAATGAAAAGAAAATTAAAAAGCGAAGCAGACTTGTTTTTTTTTGCTAAAAAGAGATATGTATGGTTGGTATACTAAACTATTATACCTTAATTTTATTGCATGGATTAAATAAAAGATGGATTAAATATATATTTTTTATAGTATCTAGGCAGCCATTTGGCCACAATCTCACCTGATAGTAAGTGATGATGTGGCCTAGGTAGGATGGATCATGCCTGACCAGTAACAGCCTATTCACTCTTTTCTTGAATTCGTCCAAATTATTATGAAATTAAATTATAATTAAATTATATTTATCGACAAAAGAAATAAATTCTACTTTGTTTACATTCATATAAATGCGAATTATAAAATAAAGCCGAGAAAAAGAATTGTTAGTAAACAAAGACGAAACGGATATTAAAATGATAGCAACAACGAAAACATCTTCATGTGATATGTCGCCCATCGTATTTCGGCTTTCAGTGTCAGAAGTTATGAGATCTTCCATACAAAAAGAGAAAACGTTTTCCACTCCTTAAACGTTGTCTGATTTTGTCATTTTTTTACATGTTCGAGATATTTTGAAAAACTATGCTCGTACGTTTTTATTTTTTTTTAAATTGTATGTTTCAGAAAATATAAGAACCTAAACATTCACTTTTTAGGGTTCCGTAGCCGAATGGCAAAAAACGGAACCCTTATAGTTTCGTCAAGTCTGTCTGTCTGTCTGTCTGTCTGTCTGTCTGTCTGTCTGTCTGTCTGTCTGTCTGTCTGTCTGTCCGTCCGTATGTCACAGCCACTTTATTCTGAAACTATAAGCATCACATAGCTGAAACTTGGTAGGTAGGTGTATTTTGTTCACCGCTTTCTGATTCAGATACAAAAAATAAGAAAAAATAATATTTAAGGGGGGGCTCCCATACATGAAACTAAAACCTAAAAATTTTTTTTTACTCAAACCTATGCGTGTAAGGTGTCTATGGATAGGTCTTTTAAAATGATGTTGAGGTTTCTAAAACCATTTTTTCTAAAAGTGTAAGGTTTGAGATATAGACGCTTCCAAAGTGGTAAAATGGGCGTCCCCCCCCCTCTAACTTTTGAACTAAGAAAGTGAAAATTTTGAAAAAAATATATGATGTAGATCTCAACAAAAAATTGCAACGAAAATTGGTTTGAAGGAGATCGAACCAGTAGTTTTTGAGATATTGCACATTTTTATCAACCGCAAATATAACTTTGTCTTTCATACAAACACTATGAAAAACAAAGTTATTTTTGCTGTCGCAATATATTGTGATGTTTTCGTTAAGTGAAAGTAAGTGGACCCTGAATTCAGTTAAGGGTGGCACGGAACCCTCAGTGCGCGGGTCCGACACGCACTTAACCGGTTTTTTGACTAAAAATCTCTTCGGAGTTTCAACCATTTTTAACTTATCAATCCTTAATACAAAAAAATCGAAGACGTACAAGCGTAGTTTAGGATGTATGAAAACGAATGAAACAAGGTTTACGGGTAGGAAAACGTTTTCCCCCGCAAGCATATTTCGACCGTTGGCGTTCGAAATGTATGAAACTCGCGCTGCGGTACGCCTGCACACGATCCTCTTAAGCGCCAAGCTTCTAACCCAACACATAGCTCACAAAGCCTCTTCAAAATCTTTACAAACTCTACACCTTAATAAAAATAATGTGGCTAGCCCGAGCTTATAAATTCACAGCCGTGAAATTAAAATAACATTATCAGTACCTGTACGAGCTAGCATCGTACTTTCTACAACCACGACGTCAGCGACCTACATAGAAGCGGCCGACCGATGGACCCAAAACCAGCCCCGTCGGCACTCACACCGGCGGCACACATCGTTATACCTATACATGTTGACATACCATAGAATATTATAAATACTGTAACATTATTACCAATAAATCAGATATCAACCGTCCGTGTCGGTGATCATTTCCCTCCGCTGCGGCCAAGACACCCTTCGCCGTCACTATGATCAGTCTGGTGAGTCTGCCAGACTGGCAGCGGGTCCACGCCACCTACCTACCGTCCTGCCGCTGCTACCCTGGGCGACCTGGGAGCAGCTCTCCTATCACCACCTTCCTTATTATATCTACGTATCTATTGTTAGGCGGGCTAGGGCTCTAGGGACTTAGTATCTTAGGGAAAGGGATATCTACGCCACTAGGGAGTTAGTTTCCATCCTGACCGTTTATTAGACTTAGACAGACGGGACTTCTTCCCGCCTGTACAGTACCTACTTTATTGTCCTCGGAAATGATATCATTTTTTCTTACAAACATTTCGCCCCAATTGAAAGAAGATTGAGGTCGTCCCAAACTACAATATAACTACAGGTTAGTGCGTACAATATATTATTTTCTCTAATGGTCTTCGTATGAATGTTTAATAATTGATAGCTCCTCATTATGGTGTAGGAATATATTGCTTTCTGACTTTGGACTCGTGTTCCCACCCGGAGGGTGCAAACAAATAGGGTGTATAGGGGTGGCAAAACAAGTAATTTGATAAATAATTAATGGTATAAACTATAGTCTGTTTTGCTTTGCTCGTCCAATATTATAAAATAAATAATGTTGACATTACTTTTTAATGCAAAAAATCATTTTAAAATAAGATAAACACAAAAGACACAACCTACATAGGCCAGTCGTCGTTGAACACTGAGATCTTTCTAAATCAAATAGTTTTTTTTACTGATATTATTATACAAGTTATAAAAAAAAATGCACATGGTCGACTAGCAAAGAAGAACGGTTTGTAGAAATGTTGTTGATTTTACGCATCGTATCAATTATAAGATAATTTTTTTTCCTTCTATTTCCATCATTCATAAATGGTCTTTGAATAATTTAATTTAATGTCTGATTAAATTTAAAAACAGGTTGGAATTTAAAAACATTGGAAAGGTGAAAGATCTTTATAGTTATTTGGAATTAATAAGTAGTTTTTAGAAATCCAAACTTATTTTGAAAATAAAACATGCTTTTGGTTTTAATGCAAGCTTTTTTTATGTATCCAATAAAATCTTCTTATAAATATCAAATGCTGGCAACCCTATTTAAGTAAGGGATTCCCTTCAACGGTTTAGTTCAGGGCGAAAAGTCAAGGGCTGTAACGTCCCCTGTATATTTAGTATTCTATTAGCTGGAGACAAATACGAGCAGTTTAGGGTTAAAATTAGTTGTACGCGATAATTTGTGAGAGGAGTGATTAATTGAGTTGAGATTGTAGACCTTTAGCGTTTCGGTTTTGTAAAGAAATTACTATTTAAACGTTATTGCAAATACCCCTCCACCAATCCGCACTGAGCCCGCGTGATGAAAGAAAGAAAGAAAGAAAATACATTTATTCGACTGAGAAATAAACATTTAAAACATGCAGAGCTGGGTAGACTACTCGAGTCGAAAAGGCACTCGCTCAGCATAAGTCGTGGCAGCGGTCGTGATGGAGTATGGCTCAAATAGTTGAGGTAGTTGAAGTCCGCAAATTGAACAGCTCCCAGTGCAATAAAGTTTAAGTCAAGTTAGCCTGTAACGTCCCACTGCTGGGCAAAGGCCTTACCTCAAATATGAGGTAGTATGAGCCATACTCCACCACCTTATGATTTTTGTGGACTTTTATTACACCATAAATATTTTTTGGTTTCATCTCACCACAGTTCCTTGCTGTTCGCCAATAACACATAATATCTTAAGACACCCTGTGTATCAGAACGACCGTGTGGGCCACAAATGACAGTGGAAACATACAGGGTGATAATAGGCTAGTTTACACAAAGAACAATTCACAATGTATAACTATGAATCAGTTTGAGAGATACTCCACCACACGGGCTCAGTGCGGATTGGCGGAGGGGTGTTTGCAAGGCAAGCGACCAACCTTGCTGTCAGATTTTATCAAGCCGCCCATAGGACCTCTGATTAGGCTTAACGACTAATATCAACCGATAATAGCCGGGACCAACTGCTTAACGTGCCTTCCGAAGCACGGAGATGCTCGTGATATACGTCACTTATATGGTCGGAATGGTCACCCATCCAAACATGACCGCGCCGTAGTTTGCTTAACTTCGATATCACTACCAAAGCGCTGCCACCACTGCGCTACGACCACCCCATTTTTACGTTATTTAACAAATAATTTTATATATAATTTGTTGGTATATTTTGAAATTAAAACCAAACATACAGTGATTCAACAAAACAAACTTTTCTAGACTCAAATCTATTTGAAAGCACAAACCATCCCCATTCATTCTCCCCCCTCCCTAGAGAATTGACGCCATATTGGTTTAAATGTCAAATTACGACCGCGGAACCGACCCTAAAATAACGCACGCAATTGAATGGCGTTCTAGAAGTTATAAATGCTGGGTTTATTCAAATGTTTTTAGTTTGTTGTTT
This sequence comes from Pyrausta aurata, assembly GCA_963584085.1. Classification (NCBI taxonomy): domain Eukaryota; kingdom Metazoa; phylum Arthropoda; class Insecta; order Lepidoptera; family Crambidae; genus Pyrausta; species Pyrausta aurata. Next base: position 5,515,545 of record OY757281.1, read on the forward strand.
TAATACATAGGTTTGATTTTTAATTGCTTGTTTATCTCATCACCATTAGGCTAGGCTCTTGTCGGTGGAGTATCTACTCGTATATATGTATATAAAAGAAAGTCGTGATAGTTACTCCACTTATAACTCAAGAACAGCTGAACCGATTTAGCTGAAAATTGTCAGGGAGGTATTTTAGAGCTAGGAGAAAGACATAGGATACTTTTTATCCCGTTAGACGGGGCCGGGGCTGGGGTGGGATGGGGCCGGGGCGAAACGGTGGGGAGATAGCTTAGAACCAGGAGAAGGACATAGGATCCTTTTTATCCCGTTCAACGGGGCCGGGGCAGGGGCGGGACGGGGCCGGGGCGAAACAAAGTTCGCTGGGACCGCTAGTTTTCTATAAAAACTCATCTTGATTTCCTCTTGCTTTTTACACCCCATGCGCCCGGGTAGCGTTAGACACAGGACTCAATTCCTTGTCTAACACAGTTGCTTTTTACAAGTGCAATTTATATTACGGAGCACCGCTACAGTAAGTTGGTATAGAGACAAAACACTATGAAATACAAAAATACATAAAATTGAAAATTTATTACAAGAAAAAGATCAGTATTGTAAATCTCAACTTAAAAGTAAGCAATTGTTTAGAACTTTAGAATGTTTAAAGTACCTACGCAGGAAACGGTCGACCCGCCATACATTGCTTGCCCCAAAAGTAAAAATCCATGCGTCACGACCAAAACTAATTTTATGGGTTCGTTTCTTCGCCTTTTAAAATAATATAAAGTAATATAAGCCGTAAATAGCGGGGTTTTCACATAAAACGAAATAAATTGTGTGGGGTCAATCCACAGAACATAATGGGTCAATCTCTTGCACAGGTCTTTCTAGATCATAGCGCCATCTGTGTCGAAAACCCGCAATCTAGGCCACCAAAACTCAAACATAGAAAACTGCCCCGCTAGGGTGCGTGACGCGTGAAAATTACGATGACGCAAACAATAGCCAACGAAAAGAAGTTCCTTGTCACAGTTTTTTTTCGAGTTTTAGGAAGAGGTTGGTAGGTTTAAAGGTTAGTACCCATGGAAGGCAAACGTCATCTTCCTTCTTAAAATAGCGATTGCGAGCGCTTACTTATTTAACTAACTGCCACATGACACAGTATGACACAATATGCCATTTCGTTAAGCGTTTCGCGAGATATTTATATATATTTTTATTTATTCACGCAATATTACAGTTATTAAAAAAACGGTAGAAAAAAATACTGTTTTTCTCTTTTCATTCTTAGACAAAAAGTGGCCAGCGGTTCTATCGGTCAAAGAGTTTTACATTTTGACAACAAAAACACTGTCCTCCTTGGCTACAACCTATTTCTGAGGAAGTGTATAAATATTAATTAAACTGTGCTACTCTGAAACAGGTGCGCGCGATGGGCTATGAATTATTATAGGGTATACACACGGCTGTGTTTTTGGATAGGCAAAATATGTTTTTTTAATCATAACACCAAGACCCATATAAATCATCATTTTCTACGTCGTCTCGTGGTCAGTGTGCTGTGGTACCACTGTTGATACTGATTTCTATTACAAAAGTGCTTACTTATTTATTTGGAATCAGATAAATGTATGTGATTGGTGTCTATATCTATTTATTTATTAACTAGCGGTCCCAGCGAACTTTGTTTCGCCCCGGCCCCGTCCCGCCCCAGCCCCGGCCGCGTTGAACGGGATAAAACGGATCCTATGTCCTTCTCCTGGCTCTAAGCTACCTCCCTGCTAATTTTCAGCTAAATCGGTTCAGCCGTTAGGCAGGGTACGCAAAATAAGTAACTTTTTTGGTAGATTTTTTACACCTTGTGTCCGAAAAACCCTAATATCCGAGGAACCCTACTTTTGTTCAAAATTAAATATAGCTTATATTACTCGTGGATAATGTAGCTTTCGAATGGTGAAAGAATTTTTAAAATCGGTCTAGTAGTTTATGAGCCTATTCATTACAATCAAACAAACAAACAAACAAACAAACAAACAAACAAAGTTTTCCTCTTTATAATATTAGTGTAGAAGTGTAGATATGTATATTCCGACCATATTAGTGACATATATGACGACCGTCTCGGTGCTTCGGGAGCCACGTTAAGCCGTTGGTCCCGGCTAATATCGTTTGATATTAGTCGTTAAGCCTAGTCAGAGGCTTGATAACATCAAATTCAAATTCAAATTCAAAATCTTTATTTCAATTTAAGTCATGAAATGACACTTATGAACGTCAAATATAAAAATTAAAATAAATGTGCGAAACATGTCTCCTTATCTTTTGGGCCCTACCAGCGCTTCGAGACAGAACACAGATAATAATTAGGCAAGTGCTGAGAAAAAACGCCGACATCTGACTGCAAGTTGGTCGCTTGCCTTGCAAACACCCCGTCACCAATCCGCACTGAGCCCGCGTGGTGGAGTATCTCTCAAACTGATTCATAGTTATACATTGTGAATTGTTCTTTGTGTAAACTGGCCTATTATCACCCTGTATGTTTCCACTGTCACTTGTGGCCCACACGGTCGTTCTGATACACAGGGTGTCTTAAGATATATGTGTTATTGGCGAACAGCAAGGGACTGTGGTGAGATGAAACCAAAAAATATTTATGGTGTAATAAAAGTCCACAAAAATGATACGGCAATAATTTTATTATTATATTTTAATCGCAAAGTTATCACCAAAACGTCACTGTTGTTTAAATGGAGATTTGCAGCTTAACTATTGCTTTTGATTAATTCCAGTCAGACAAATCTAAAATAATATCAAATACTAGCGGCCCGCCAGCGACTTCGTACGCGCGTAAAGTTTTACTCCGTTTGGTTCCCATAGATAGATCGTAGCGAACATTTTTATATGCCTATACGCATTAAACTACTTCTATAGCCTTCCCTCATAAATTAGCTGTCTAACATTGTAGCTAAAATATTTTATAACCGGACTAATAGTTCCTGTTATTAGCGCGTTCAAACAAACAAACAAAAACATCCAGTTTTTAAATATATACGTGAAAATGCGTAAAGATAAATGTTCTATTTTATAAACACATAACACGCAGCCCGGTTTTTAATCTGGTCAAACTTACACGGGGATAATATCTTTTTATTTTACAACGAAATGGAAATACTTACAACGCCTATCGTCAATCGTATATTTCTTTCGGGAGCTAATGAAAAACCAGGCTATACTCCGTGCGCTTACACAGCATCATGCCACATACAGGCTTTGGGAGAAGCAAATTCCTTCAAGTCTTCTCCCGCTACCTTAAGAGTTTGAACTTTAGCTTTGTTTATAGTCATAGCGATTACTCTACTTTCTTGAATTCAAATCGTGAATTCAAAGGGTTAATTCTATGTAGGGATCTACCCCATCATCATCAATATCCAAAAGCCGTCCACTGCTAAACATAGGCCCCCACGAAAAGTTTGCAAAAAAAAAAGATTGGACACCCTGCGACCACAGAAACAGCGTTGAATGTCCACCGACAATATGAACAAACGATCTGCAATCTACACTGTACGCAGACCGCTTGATACCTACCCTGTTTAAACACAAAAAATATTATTTACTGTTTTAAGGAATAAAATCTCTTCTCGAGCATTTTCTCGAGAGCAACATCAATAAAAAACATGTGTCAAAACATTGTGTCTCAGACATGTCAAATGATTGACAAAAATGATACACAAAATATTTTTATCATTAGCACTAAAGAGTTTTGATATCAACTTCGAAGAAAATCACCCCCATAATAAATTTGTAACCCCTTTTCACCCCCTTAGGAGATTAATTGCAATAAAATAAAAAATAAATCTTCCGTCAAATTTGTAAAATAATGTGTATGCAAAATTTGTAGTAGATTAGACCAAGGGATCACGTTGTCCCATACAAACTTTGCACCCCTTTTTGACCTCCTTAGGGGTAGAATTTCGAAAAATTCTTTCTTATCGGATCCCTACGTCATACAAAGAACACACCCTCCCAGTTTCAGGTTTCTACGATCAGCGGTTTAGGCTGTGCGTTGATCCATCAGTCAGTCAGTCAGTCAGTCAATCAATAAGTCAGTCGTTCAGGACAAAGCATTTTATAGGTATAGATAAAGTTTACGATGAAGCGAGTTCACCTCGAAAGCCTGTCGAATGCGACTCAGAGGAATGAATGTCAGAACAAATCAGCCCCCAACAATATTTGAATTTTCTAAGATCTAAATAGGAGACACTTCGACCAAAGGCGCAGCGTAGGACGTCCACCGACAAGATGGACAGACGACCTTGTAAATATTGCAGAATCACACTGGATGCAGACCGCTCACAACCGGTCGCTGTGGAAAACCATGGGGGAGGCCTATGTTCAGCAGTGGACGTCCTTTGGCTGACAATATGAAGATCTAAACTTAGACAGCTAAGCAAAACAGTGCTTTTTTGCAAAATATTCAATACTGTACCGTTACCATGAGTTTACGCCGGTTTTACTCGCTAGCGACGACGTAACTTTTTGTATGGACAAATTTTAGTTCTGCAAATGACCGCTAGGGGCGCTGTGCATTTTTTCCTAGACTTTTTTTACGTAGTCGCTACCGAGTAAAACCGTCGTAAACTCATGGTAACGGTACTGGAATAAATAAATAAATGTAGAGACGATAGTTAGCATCTATCGATATAAAACTACACATACGTCCCGAGCGGCGGGTTCAGTGCGCTGGCGCAACTATTTCGACACGTGGCGGTCACGTGACTCGACATTGATACAGCATGCTAGAGGGGTGGGGGCAGCATGTGAGAAATGTTCCAGTTACTGGTATAAGCTTTTTTTGTTATTTCTATAAAAATATGCAATGAGCAGTTTTCTTGTCATGAGGTGTTTATATCATCCAGAGATGGCGCTAGCGTCACTTTAGGAACTAACTTTTGAAACCTCATTTAAGTTTTATAACTGAGGATAAATGCTTTTCGCCAACGTAAATATTAACAGTAAAACAATATTTGTGAAAACCTTTAGTACCTAAAGGACATAATAATGCCAAAAAATAAGTGCCTTAATTAATCCATAAGTCATTAACGCATTTTACAATATTTCATTACTCACTTTTTTTCTTTGTCTATGGTTTTCCGCCATCGTGAAAAAAATGTTCCTAAAGTGACCCTAACGCCATCTAGTGAGAGCTGTAAAACGATGGGAGAAAACTGCTCATTGCATCACATAATTTAAAATGCATTTTTTTTCTTAATGCATGTTTGCTTGTTTGAAAGTGAAAAGATTTGGTTCTGAAGTTTACGCGAATACTTACCGTGTTTTAATGAGTACATTAAAACACGGATGGTAGTTTAATTTGTCATAACTTTTTAATGACAAATAACATCTTAGTCTGCCTGTGACCACGGACACTGTAAAGCATTGGAAACGTCAGGCGTTAATTAAAAAAAATGTTCGCGAAATCGATCCGTAAAGTGTGTTTTAATTAGTGAAAAGATTAATAATAACTAACAAGAAAAAAGCTAAGACATGCATATTAAAAAAAACTTACTCTTAAACCTTTGGTTGAAATATTTGTTGTAGATATTTTCTACCTGCATGTGATAAACTCAATATTAAACGCATTATTTACCAATCAAACTTTTAAACCATGAAGAAAGATGGTAGGTACTTTCTAGGACTTGTAAAATTATAATTATTTAAAATGGCTTTAGTAAAGTCTAGTCTGCTGAAAAAATCAATGTTTTTCCTACATAAAGACCGTAGTGTCAGCTTAAATTAAGTTTCTGAAGCAGCAATTTTAAAAACCTTTTTTATACACAATATCTAGCATATGTACCTCCCCCTAAAAGAAATACAAAAACGTTCACAAAAAGATGTCTCTACCAGTCATCCCACCAGTTTAAAAGCAGCAAAGGGTTAAAACGTTTTTTAATCTACCCTCACTTCCCACGGTCACAAAGATAATAGTTAATTTGTTTTGGCGATTTGCAATTGTTAAAAGATAGGGGGAGTCTGTGAGTATTAAGCTTTTTGATCTTCCATTTGTATGTGTTTAGTTTTAGAGGGTGGGAGTTTTAATTGTAAAGAGAATGTTTTAATTAGTTCCTTAGAGAATTAAAAGAGTAGTAGTAATATTCCACGTATCGTGTGGAAAACAATTATTTCTATCAAATGAAAGTCAATTTGCAATATAATTTAGTTTTAATGATAGGTACCTCTATACGCAGAGTGGAATCATACAATTTATTAAAAAAGTAAATTGTAATATTTCGCCATTTTAAAAAAATACCGTATAGTACACAGTTTTACTTAAAAAAAACGAAACTTCCCAATAATAGTCGCCAAATCAACATAGAATATAATGGAGTCTTTACGTCATTTTCTCACCAAAAACCACAAACAGCAATGGCCATAGACAATCCAATCCATAGACTATAGACCAGTTATCGAGGGTTAGTTAACATGACATTTCGAGATTAAATCGCGTGTGAAAAGCATCTGCCCCTTGGACGATAAATTCAACTTGGCGCGTGCACTGTCGTGCGCCCTAATGCATTTTTAGGGATGGCACTTTGTATTTTATTTTGACAATCCTACTACTATTATAAAGACGAAAGTTTGTAAGTATGGATGTATGGATGTTTGTTACTCTTTCACGTAAAAACTACTGAATGGATTTGAATGAAACTTTACCACAATATAGCTTATACATCAGAATAACATATAGGCTAAAATTTTTGAGGTTTCTAATGTGAGGTCGTAAAAAAACACATTTTTTGCGCTACTAGACGGGACTAACCTGAAGTCCACGCGAACGAAGTCGCGGGCAAAAGCTAGTAAATTAATAAATATGCGCCAGTCAACACACCAATTGTCTAGATTCGTGGTATGGAATTTTCGTCCTTGTGTTACGAAGTACCAGACAACGATAATGACGGGGGCGTCTCCCATAAATACTTAAATACATATAACATCCATGACTTAGGTACAAATGTTCGTGCTCATCACACAAACGACCGGCGTAATAGTCAAGAGCGCTAACCAATACACCAAACGCGTCAATACACAATGTCTTGCATGTTCGTTTATACGTGTGTGTGTATACTGTGTATTACACATTTTCTTTTTGGAAGGTTTTTTATTGCAATATAGTAGATACCTCGGGTTGAACGGGAAATTTTATAATTTGAAGATAATGTACCTAATTTATCTAATATAGTGTCTAATATAAATATGGCACGTCCAGAAACAAGTTAAACGATCTATATAATTGAAATTATCGAAATATACTACGTTATTCGAGTGTCAAATTTTTAGTTTGTTTTACGTCCGATAGAGGCGCTGTCAAATCCTCATACAAATGATTACGTTACTATACGAATACTTTGACGCAATTATTCGTGATTGGGGTACCGGTAATACCTATAATACTTTCTAAATACATGTGTATTATGAAGATAGGTAAGGTGTTTTGATTATATTTATTTAAACATAACCTCAATTTGTACAAAAGAATGCCATAAGGCACCAGTCCGGTGCCTTATGGCTTATGGCATTCTCTACCAGTCATACCTTTGGGCTAAGCAGAAATGATTATATGCACTTAAAAAAATATTTTTTTATCCATTTTGCCAGCCCTACTTATACAAACGGCAGCATAATTTCCTGCCCAAACCAATAAAACACTTCCTTGAAATCAACTATATTATATCAACATAAAGTAGAATTTCGCTTGTACGATTTTTTGAAGATACGTTCATAATATGAATTAGACAGCCACCAGCGCATCAGGTTACCAACTTTTGTTGCAAACTAGCTCTTATTACAACTGCATAAGATACTGCAGTGTTCACATTGACGTGCTGTTGTACATACTTTGGGGTCTATAGGTGTCTGAGGAGGGGGGCCGGATTCTTGTGCATTCCGAATTGATTATCAGTTTGTTTGTTTGGTCACGCTAGTTTAGACATGTTTTTGTGGTTTGTTGTTACAATTGTATTACGAGTTGAATAGGATAATCCTACTTATCTATGTTAAAAAATATCAACATGAAAGTATCCCAATTTTGTGCGAGCGATATTGTTAGTATAAGAAGTTAAGAGGAAATAATAAAAAAAATATTAATTGACTTCAAATATTGCCAGCTGCGATAAAAGTATTATAATATTCCTGAAATGATAATTATAATTCTTAAATAAAAGTTTAATAAATACATAAAATAAAATAATATCTGGGTTTGAAATATTTTATCTTCATATTGTCCAAAGTCATTCAATCTGTTTGTGTACATTAAAGAAAATCATGGTTGTTACGCCATCTACTTATAACTCGGAAACGAATGGACCGATTTTCATAATTTTTAATAGGGGTCAAAACGAATGCATTAAGCATTCGTTTTGACCCCTAATAGAACATAGAGGAGGAAACTGCAAGAAAAGCTTGTATGTTAATAAATAACATCTTTTAAAACCAAAATGTTATCATCCAAACTCATCCCATTAAGCACATTTCAATTATCTGCACTTACATACCTTATATATGTATATACGAGTGGTATAGGCATACACCCGGATAGCGTAAGACACAGGGTTCGATTCCTTGTCTGACACAATTGCTTTAATGGTTTAGAATGTTTCTTAACACTCACAGTGTCATATTTGAATTCTTAAAGATGAAATAAGAAACCAAAAATTGCGCACGGGCGGGATTCGAACCAGCATCTTTCTGGCTTACCGGGCCAACTGCTCTTCCAATTGAGCTACCGTGCTGTCGGTCCGACCGCGCGAAATTCTTGGTCTCTTAGGGATACGTCATTGCGTGACGTTAGCGCGATCTACCCGTCTGTTTGTGCAACAGCGGGCCAAGTAGTTATTCTTTACAGAATAAATTCAACTTGGAAATGATAACGCTTCGCTATTTTATGGTTTAGAATGTTCGACAGCACGGTAGCTCAATTGGAAGAGCAGTTTCTTATTTCATCTTTAACAATTGCTTTTTAAAAGAGCAATTTATACCTTACACGTATCAAAGTTTTACCTGAGTGTTTTTATTTTAGCACTTCACTGTGGAACCTTAAAAAGCACGACACGATACCTTATCTAGAATTAACCCAATAAATTAATTAATGTGGAACAACCCTCAACGACGCCCATACATCACTGTCCAGACTATCTCTACATCTTTAGCTGATATACTATCCCCTAAGTATAAAGGCATAGAGTCGAGAATCGAAGTTAATTTTCAGAGGTTAGCGTAGAATCAGTGGTACTAATTACTCTAGGTAGTACCAGGTATACAGCGTGTGGCCTGTAATAGGAGCAAAAATTTTAATCAATGATTCTACAGAGTATACGTCGTTACCTTGACCTGGTCGTAATGCTCTAAAATTATTTGACTTAGCCCACTTGCGCACGATGATTTAACCCAGGATTACGCAAACTCAGGATTAAATCGTCATTCTGTCTCTGTCAGTTTATTTGACGTTGACAGAGACAGAATGATGATTTAATCCTGGGTTAGCGTAATCCTGAGTTAAATCAACGTGCGCAAGTGGGCCTGAGTGGGACTTCCGCACGATGATTTAACCCAGAATTACGCTAACCCAGGATTAAATCTCTACATCTTTAGCTGATATACAATCCCCTAAGTATAAAGGCATAGAGTCAAGAATCGAAGTTTATTTTCAGAGGTTAGCGTAGAATCAGTGGTACTAATTACTCTAGGTAGTACCAGGTATACAGCGTGTGGCCTGTAATAGGAGCAAAAATTTTAATCAATGATTCTACAGAGTTTACTTAGTTACCTTGACCCGGTCATAGAGCTCTAAAATTATTTGACTTAGAGATAAGTATAGTAATCTATTGTTATTATAACCTCTTATCAATGTATTCAAAATCGCTAACTCTTTCAACTGTTCGTAGTAAAAAATGGCAGTGTCAAGTTCTAGATAGGACACATTTGTTTGCAATACATTGCTGGTTCGGTTAATTTTGTTAGAAAACATATTTAAAAAAAATCATTATAATTAATTGAATTGAAACCATTTGAATGAATGAATGAATGATTTTATTTCTTCTTTTATTTATTACTTAGGTTAAGAGTTATTTATAAGTAAATTTGATTTTTTCTGTTATTTATTAAATAAATATTTTATTAAACATTTATGATTTATTTATTTGTCACACAAGTCTATATATGTAGTATAGTCTATTATAGAAATAGCAAGGACAATAACAAATACAAAAGATATCAAAATAATTGACTAATGGTCACTTTACTGACAAAACACTAAAAACAAGAACAGAATTTTATTCCGTTCTTCAAAACGCGCGGACGAAGTCGCGTTGGTTCACTAGTCGTACTATAAAGTTAGTTCGTAGCTCTTTTTGTTAGTCCGCTATTTTCAATCTGTTGTGGTCTGAACGTTAATTGAAAGCGGTATGTTCAGTTAACTGAATATTGACCGGTTCAGAGATACATAGTTTAATGGAAAAACCAACGGTTGGCTTTTTCCAACCAACGGTTTTGAAAAACGGATGTTTTTTTTTATTTTTTTACCTAACCTCATAGCTTTAAGTAAGCTAAACCTTTGTTATGTTTATCGTTCTGTATTGGGTAGCAGCAACATCAGTACTGGCAGTAGTCTGAAGGAAGATATAGTATATCAGAAATGGCTGAACAAACTCTATAGTCGCTCCCTTATGGAGCTACTTTCCAGAGACACAATAAAACTCTATGCTGAGCTGTGTAATTGGTTAATTGATACGTCAAATCTATATATGTATAAAAGAAAGTCGTGTTAGTTACACCACTTATAACTCAAGAACGGCTTAACCGATTTAGCTGAAAATTGGCAGGGAGGTAGTTTAGAGCCAGGAAAAGGACATAGGATACTTTTTATCCCGTTAGACGGGGCCGGGGATGGGGTGGGATGGGGCTGGGGCGAAACGGTGGGGAGGTAGCTTAGAACCAGGAGAAGGACATAGGATCCTTTTTATCCCGTTAAACGGGGCCGGGGCTTGGGCGGGACGGGGCCGGGGCGAAACAAAGTTCGCTGGGACCGCTAGTCAATTTATATATAGTAACCCGGAAAATCACAGTTTTATCGCGATGTAACTAGGTACAACGCCATCTGTTGATTTATATCAAAACTAAATATATGTCTAGTATTTCTATCTACTTGAACAATGGCTTTTGACTGGGTATTAAGAGGTGGACAACCCACGGTCAAATTTAAGAGCTACGCTCTTAGTTTATTTTTGTTTATATAGTGTTTTGTCATCATACAAAAAAATATCGTTAAAAAAACCGGTTAAGTGCGTGTCGGGCCCGCGCACTGAGGGTTCCGTGCCACCCTTAACTGAATTCAGGGTCCACTTACTTTCACTTAACGAAAACATCACAATATATTGAGACAGCAAAAATAACTTTGTTTTTCATAGTGTTTGTATGAAATACAAAGTTATATTTGCGGTTGGTAAAAACGTGCAATATATCAAAAACTACTGGTTCGATCTCCTTCAAACCAATTTTCGTTGCAAGTTTTTGTTAAGATCTACATCATATATTTTTTTCAAAATTTTCACTTTCTTAGTTCAAAAGTTAGATGGGGGGGGACGCCCATTTCACCACTTTGGAAGCGTCTATATCTCAAACCTTACACTTTTAGAAAAAATGGTTTTAGAAACCTCAACATCATTTTAAAAGACCTATCCATAGACACCACACGCATAGGTTTGAGTAAAAAAAAAAATTTTAGGTTTTAGTTTCATGTATGGGAGCCCCCCCTTAAATATTATTTTTTCTTACTTTTTGTATCTGAATCGGAAAGCGGTGAACAAAATACACCTACCTACCAAGTTTCAGCTATGTGATGCTTATAGTTTCAGAATAAAGTGGCTGTGACATACGGACGGACAGACAGACAGACAGACAGACAGACAGACAGACAGACAGACAGACAGACGGACAGACAGACAGACAGACAGACAGACAGACAGACAGACAGACAGACAGACAGACAGACAGACTTGACGAAACTATAAGGGTTCCGTTTTTTGCCATTCGGCTACGGAACCCTAAAAACACTTGCAAAAGTTGGCTTGTTAATGTGACGGTGGCCGAGTGGTATAGGCATACGCCCGGATTGCGTAAGACACGGGGTTCAATTCCTCGTCTGTCACAGGTTCACAGTTGTCTATTTACAAGTGCAATTTACATTATTAAGCTAGGCTCTTGTTGATGGAGTATTTTTCCAAATCAGGGAAGATAGTGTGGAGTTTCCCTCTTGCCTTGCACACCGCAGCTTAAGAACCAGGGGTTTTACGCCTCCTTATGCCCTGTCAAAAGCCTTTCCTGATATACTATATCTTTAGCCTTCTGCCAGTACTGATGTTGCTGCCACCCAACACCAGGGGAACGCTTCTTTAATGGCGGCGTTTATTTGTCCTGTGACAGAATTGTCACTGAATATTGTAGCTTTAGCAGTGGTGGCAGCGCTTTGGTAGTAGATACCGAAGTTAAGCAACTTACGGCGCAGTCGGTGTTTGGATGGGTGACCATTCCGACCATATAAGTGACGTATATCACGAGCATCTCCGTGCTTCGGAAGGCACGTTAAGCCGTTGGTCCCGGCTAATATCGATTGGTATTAGTCGTTAAGCCTAGTCAGAGGCCCTATGGGCGGCTTGATAAAATCTGACAACAAGGTTGGTCGCTTGCCTTGCAAACACCCCTCCGCCAATCCGCACTGAGCCCGCGTGGTGGAGTATGGCTCATACTGCCTCACATTTGAGGTAAGGCCTTTGCCCAGCAGTGGGATGCTTACAGGCTAAACTTTAACTTATTGTAGCTTTTATTTGCCATGTGACATGATCGTCACCGAATATTGTAGCTTTTAATAGAGAAGCCCATTCCACTAGAGACCCCACTACATTCTGGTAATCCTGCCGCTGTTAGATCGGGGACTGCTTATTCAACATTTTCAACAAACTTATTTTATTTAAATTATTCTACTATCCTTCTATTCTTAGCGTCCTGATTTCAGCAAACTATGACATCGTCAAATTACCGACCAATATCAAAAGGCGAACTTGCGCAAAGTATTCGGAAACAATAAATTTTCGTTCACTTTACAAGTTGAGGGGAACTTTAACATAACCGGAAGGGAATCACTTAAAATTCTTCGCTGAAAATGTGTCATTGTTGAAAATATTAAAATTTGGGCCCCTTCTTTGGGACGTTACTTAGTTTGGTACGCTTCTTGGACGTAGATTATTATGTTAACAAGCAGTGATAATGTAGATAGTTGGTTATAGGCTGTAAAAGAAAACTACTTACTTACATAACATGGCCCAACATATTTTAAGTTTTTTTAAAATTAGTAAGCCAGACATCTATAATATAAAAATGAATCGCAAATTGTGTTGGTAAGCGTACTCAACAACGCCTGGGCCAATTTGGCCAATTCATTTTTTTTATTGTTTCTTGAAGATCAAGGATGGTTTTTTACGGCGAGAATAATTCAAAATATTTCCGGAAACACCCTAAAAACAGCGCTTTCCTTTTTCCTATACGTTTTCATATATCCATAAAACGAGGCCGGGTCGGGACGGGGCTGGGGGCGAAACGAAGTCCGCTGGAACCGCTAGTCTATACTTATAAAATGCTTTGTCCTGAACTACTGACTTATTGATTGACTGACTGACTGACTGACTGACTGACTGACTGACTGACTGACTGACTGACTGACTGATGGATAAACGCACAGCCTAAACCGCTGATCGTAGAGACCTGAAACTGGGAGGGTGTGTTCTTTGTATGACGAAGGGATCCGATAAGAAAGGATTTTCAGAAATTCCACCCCTAAGGGGGTCAAAAAGGGGTGCAAAGTTTGTATGGGACAACCAGATCCCTTGGTCCAATCTACTTCAAATTTTGCATACACATTATTTTACAGAATTGACGGAAGTCCTATTTTGTAGTTTATTGAAATTCATCTCATAAGGGGGTAAAAAGGGTTACAAAGTTATTCTGGGGGTGATTTGCTTCGAATTTGATATCAATACTCTTTAGTGCTAATGATAAAAAAATATATAATATACTAGCGGCCCGCCCGCGACTTCATACGCGCGTATTAGTTTTTTAACTCCGTTCCCATAGATCGTAACGAAAATTTATAAGCCTATACACATTAAACTATAGCCTTCCCTGATAAATAAGCTATCTATCATATTTTATAAACCTTACCAATAGTTCCTGTGAGTAGCGCGTTCAAACAAACAAACAAAAACATCCAGTTTAAAATTTTGACAAAGAAATGCATATATATATTTTATGTACACACAACACGTAGCCCGGTATAATGGTCAAACTTACACAGGGATACTATCTTTTTATTTTACAACGAAATGGAAATACTTCGTATGCCCTATCATCAATCGTATATTTATTTCGGGTACTTAAATGACCAGGCTACTCTATACAGGCTGTGAATGAAGAAAATTCCCTCAAGTCTTCTCCCGCTACCTTAAGAGTTTGAATTTGAGCTTTGTTTATGGTTATTGGTTATAGCGAATACCTACTCTACTTTCTTGAATTCAAATCGTAAATTGAAAGTGACAATTCTATGTAAAGATCTACGCCACCATCATCATCAACATCCAAAAGCCGTCCACTGCTAAACATAGGTCCCCCACGAAAAGTTTGTAGAAAAGTTCCAGATTGGACACCTTTCGACCACAGGAGCAGCGTAGAATGTCCACCGACAATATGAACATACGATCTGCAATCTACACTGGACACAGACCGATTGATACCTACGCTGTTTCAACACAAAAACATATTATTTACTATTTCTAAGGAATAAAATCTCTTTTCGAGCATTTTCTCGCAACATCAATAACAAACATGTGTCAAATATTCTGTCTCAGATATGTCAAATGACTGTCAAAAATGAAATATAAAATATTTTAATCGTAAGCACTAAAGAGTATTTACATCAATTTCAAAGCAAATCACCCCCATTATAACTTTGCACCCCTTTTTAACCCCCTTATGAGATGAATTTCAATAAAATACACAATAAGTCTTCCGTCAATTTTGTTAAAGAATGTGTATGCAAAATTTGAAGTAGATTGGACCACGGGATCTGGTTGTCCCATACAAACTTTGCACCCCTTTTTGACCCCCTTAAGGGTGGAATTTCTGAAAATCCTTTCTTACCGGATCCCTTCGTCATACAAAGAACACACCCTCCCAGTTTCAGGTCTCTACAATTAGCGGTTTAGGCTGTACGTTGATCCATCAGTCAGTCAGTCAGTCAGTCAGTCAGTCAGTCAGTCAATCAATAAGTCAGTCGTTCAGGACAAAGCATTTTATTGGTATAGAAGATAATCTAAATCTAATAATATAATCTAAATGCTTATTAATGACTAAATACATTTCTTTGTCGCACCGCCCACAATCATTTCTGCTTAGCCCAAAGGTATGACTGGTAGAGAATGCCATACGGCATTAAGTCCACCTTTTGTACAGTTTTTAGTTGTGCAATAAAGTATAAATAAATAAATAAATAAATAAGATAACTTTTGACAATCATTTGACATGACGTCTGAGACACAATGTTTTGACACATGTTTGTTATTGATGTGGCTCTCGAGAAAATGCTCAAGAAGAGATTTTATTCCTTAGAACATTAAATAATATTTTTTTGTGTTGAAACAGGGTAGGTATCAAGCGGTCTGTGTCCAGTGTAGATTGCAGATCGTTTGTTCATATTGTCGGTGGATATTCTACGCTGGTTCTGTGGTCGAAAGGTGTCCAATCTGGAACTTTTCTGCAAACTTTTCGTGGGGGCCTATGTTTAGCAGTGGACGGCTTTTTGGTGTTGATGATGATGATGGCGTAGATCCCTACATAGAATTGTCCCTTTGAATTTACAATTTGAATTCAAGAAAGTAGAGTATTCGCTATGACCATAAACAAAGCTCAAGTTCAAACTCTTAAGGTAGCGGGAGAAGACTTGAGGGAATTTGCTTCTCCCACAGTCTGTATGTGTCATGATGCTGAGTAAGCGCACAGAGTATAGCCTGGTCTTTTTATTAGCACCCGAAAGAAATGTACGATTGACAATAGGTGTAGTAAGTATTTCCATTTCGTTGTTAAATAAAACGATATTATCCCCGTGTAAGTTGACCAGATTAAAGACCGGGCTACGTTTTGCGTGTACATAAAATATAACATTTATTTATACGCATTTCTACGCATATATTTAAAAACTGGATGTTTTTGTTTGTTTGTTTGAACGCATTAATCACAGGAACTATTGGTCCGGTTATAAAATATGTTACATACATTGTTAGATAGCTAATTTATCGGGGAAGGCTATAGAAATAGTTTAATGCGTATCGGCTTATAAATACTTTTGCTACGATCTATGGGAACGGAGTAAAACTATTGCGCGCGTACGAAGTCGCTGGCGGGCCGCTAGTATTTAATAAAATTTTACGTACATACTAACATAAGATAAGACTTACCAACAAAAACAATCCAATTAGAATTTGGCACAGATCTCTTGTTATCACAATCACAATAACCTTTTTAACCTTTCTTTGATATTATCAAAGTCACTAGTCAAAAATACTTTTCCTACCTTCACGTATAAAAAAAACACTGTTAATGTTTACTTTCATAAAACTTTTTTGTTTCAAATCAAATCAAATCAAATAATAATTTATTGTTGCTAATTAGTCAGCCTTTTTTTTATAATCTACTTTATCTATTTAAAACTGTTCCCTTAGCTTAATTTATTCACTAACGATCACGATATCATTCAAAATTTCACAAAAATTACCAAAAAATATTATTCTTAATTTAATATGTGTTGTATAGTAAAAAAATTTTTTTTTTGCAAAATAGGTACTACGATTTTTTTAAGATTTTTTCCGCACAAAATAGGTATCACGATTTTTTTTTCTGCCCTGAATTGCTTCGCGTGCACTTTCTACGACATGTTAAAAGCCACTGAGCTTTGTATGGGCAATTATTGGGGGCGGTTAGCAAGGGGGCGACATTATAGGGTGTGCACGGTAGTGGAAGGATGTTTTGTTTATTTAAATTGACTTGTTTTCGAGATTGTTCACTCAGTTTTTATGTTGTTTTCAAGATAAAAAATAATGGTTATCGATTTAGTATTTATTTGCACTACTTTTTCCGTAAAATCGCCAAATTACGGAAAATTTTGTGGTTTCCTTGCCTTCCATACTACAGTTTAAGAATCGGCAGTTTCCGCCTCTTAACAACCAGTCAAATATTCCTTATGCATGTGAGCAAGGTCTGGACCCACTCCAACGTACCATACCGTGACCATGCTAGGAGCGTATAACACACGAAAAACAACACGATACGCTCTACATTGCCCACTAAACGGATCTACAACTTTCTGTCTCATTGTTATATGGAACGAGAGCGTGCGATAGCGTATTTTGTCGGTGCTGCATGTCCATTTATTAAGCAAATGACAATGCTGTCATCGAGAACGATAAGATAGTTTGACGATTTTCTTTTACTTCAACATTGAGCAGCGCGTTTAGAGCCGTCAAGCTATTCTGAAATTCAAGCTCGACGTCAAACACAGTGGTGTTTTGGCCGTTAGTGAATTGCCCCCCTGACACGCTCCGTGCATGACACGCGATGTTGTTGGTCAGTGACGGAACGGTCTGGTGGGAACAGTGTTATAGTTTTTAATTAAAAAAATATTTGACTGACAAGTTCCTAGCACGGTCGTGTGGCAGCGGTGTAGTAGGCTTTTTTTTCTTTTTTTTTCCTATAGTAAAATAAATAATTACACTTATTAAGTAATGGTTAATAATAATTATTATTATTTATTCAAGATATAAGATAACATTGATCCATTTTATTTAGTAATTCTTAAAAACTATATGAGTACAGAATAAAAATGAAATTAATTAAACCAATCTAAGCACAGCCAATATTTCTATCACTAAGAGTGTAACACTTCTTTCAGCCCCTGAGCACACATCTAGACATTATATTTCCTACTTGATCAGCAGCTGAACGAAGTGTTTCATCTTAGAAGAATCATGCCTTTTAATGAAATGAATCTGAGTACGGCTAAGTTAGATTAGATGATCCTAAATAAAATGCCCCCTGTATAATATCTATTCCCTAAACATCTTTCCTTCGGCCGTGTCATCATTCCCCTGAGACCCTTATTGGTTATCTGACAAATTATTTTTTATTCCATCCCTGCCCACCTACATCTAATGCATTTTTGCACAGGGGTCCGTATAAAGAGATTTGTGCAATAAATCTTGATTTTAGGAATTTGGGGATAAAAATTCCTTGTAATTTTTAAATCTGGTAAAGATGATATGTGTTTGATGTGTAATAAAAAGAATAACGAAGTTATGGGTTGAACTGCGTGCGTACTTTTCACTCCCTAAAGGTGATTTTCGAGATGTAATCGTTAAGTTTACTGACAGACATAGCACTTTTAATATAAAATTACTTAGAAACTTTACTTTCGAATTTGTTTATTGTTATAAGTTGTGACATAAAACTAAAAAATTCAATAAATTATTTTGACATGTCTTACCCAGTAAACAAACAAGTTCATGTCCGTACATAGTGCTCAGTGGAATATGTAACATTTACATTAAATTATATGTCCCTGTTTGTAACGTAAGGCTGATGTGGCAGTGTTGACAAACCTCAGTGGTTTTTGTCAGTGTCTATTAAAATAATATATTATTTTAGTTTAAAAATGTAAAATAAATAATAAATAAAAAATACCTCTATGACAGATCCAGGGTGGTCGTCCGGTTTGTTATCTGAAACAGAAGAAAAAAAAACGTTAAAATATTTTTAACAAATATAATTTAATTAAATAAAAGCAATCCACATTCCATTTTACGATTTAAAAGTGCCTTTAAACATAAACTTAGGAAATATAAGTCTTAAACAAAAACATACTCAATCGTAACAGTGAAAAGCATATTTTTGTACTATATTTTATCAAAAGGATTTTAACGCACCTTTAAACAAATATAAGCCCCTTAAAAAACCTCAGTAAGTACTTAGATATAAATTATTCAAAAATAAGTATGAGTTGTCCTTTAACTTAATATACAGGTTGTAGATTTCAATCTGAGCAGTACTTATAGAGGTGATTCTATACCGTACACTGACCACGAACTATGAAAAAAAATTTTTTATGATAATTTCCACCAGTCAAACTTTTAATACTTGTGTATCATTTTAATTCAAAAACGCGCGAAATATACACCCTGTATAGCATAAAATCTACTTGTAAAATATATCTTTACAAAACTATGAAAATATTCAGTAAGTTGAATTTAACAAACAAAATCCATTAAAAATGAAAACATCCTTCATTTAACTTTCAAAAGCTTTAAGCTTTTAAACACGTAACATTTTATTGAAAAATATTTTTAACAAACAAAATATGAATAGTCAAAACATCTAAAAGGCTGTTTCAAAAAGAGTTTATAAAATAGTATTTTCATATAATTATTTTCAAAAGACTGGTTAAAAGATGTCGCCTTTAGATTTAATTAAAAACTTTTTTTTGTCGTGTCAATGTCCGCTCTCTTTAATGAAGCGCGAATGAGATACCGGGAGGCGTTTTACAGATGTAGGGTTCCGTATTTTTTAATGTAATTTATAAAAATATTGGTTTAAGTTAATTAATTAATGTTACAACATTACTTGATTATGTGTTGTTATTATATGTCACACATGGTTATAGGTTTAATAAATTATTAATAGACTACGTTGAACTATATTAGACGTATAAAAGAAAACCTCCTCTTTTAAGTCGGTCGAAAAGAGGAAAAGAAGTTTTTTTATAAATTTTTAGAGACGATTTTCTATTAATTCAATTCAATTCAATTCAATTCATTTATTTCAGGCAGTGCCCATATAATGTTAGTATACAATTAGACTTATAACTATGGTTAGTAGAACAAAGAAATGGCATGAAAAATAATTATAAAATACAAATTAAAAATTGGTATGAGAGACCACCCACTTTTGTATTAGTGGTGACTCCCACCGATCCACAAAGACCCTCAGGATACTGTTGGAGGTGCCACGTAGACGCGCCATGGCAGAGGCGTACCGCTTTCTCATGATAGCAGCAAAGCCATCAATTCTCGCCTCCGCAAACATGCCTGAGGCACTGCATCTCCATGGCAACCCCAACAATACCCTGAAGGCGTTATTATACTGCACGCGCAGATCGCTGTATGCCCGCTGCGTGTACCTGACCAATAGGCTGCATGTATAAAAAGACTGGCAATATGCCTTGAAAAGTGTTAGTTTCACGGGCCTAGTACAGCGAGCAAACCTACGAGCCAGCATGTTACAGCGCACAGCCAGCGACCTACGCTCCCTCTCTATATCGAGGTTGTCCAGTAAGTCCTCGGTAACCCAGTGGCCCAGATATTTAAAACTCGATACGCGTTTTAGAATCGAGCCACATAGATAGACAGGTGGGACGTGATCGTAGCTAAACGACCCTGCTTTGAACAGCAACCATTCGCTCTTACTGGTGTTATATCTAAGCCCATGAGCCACCGCGTAGGACTCACACACCGCCAAGAGCTTTCTAATCCCACTGACAGATGGGCTCAACAGCACCATATCATCGGCGTAGCTGATGTTATTGGTGCAGACACCGTCAATGTGACATCCCACGGCAGTGCTGTTGAGCTCACCTATCAGCTGGTTCACATACAAGTTAAAAAGACGGGGCGAGCTCAAACCACCCTGTCTCACCCCGCACTCCAAACCGTATACATTAGAGTAAGCTCCCGACCACTTAACTATGTTTTTCTGAGTACTATACCAATGTTGATATAGCTCTATGACTTCTACAGGCACTGTGGTTTCACATTTTAGCTTACGCCATAGGATTTCATAATTTACAAGGTCGAAGGCTTTCGATAAGTCAAGGAAACATGCAAATATAGGCGTTTTCCTGTTCGTATAGTAATGAACAGTAAGTTCGTATAGTAAGTACATTAATGGTAGAGATTCTCTACCATTGAACCATTGGGTGAGGCAGAACGTTTTATGCGGCGTAAATGAAAACAAAAAACCAACAACACTAATGAAAAAGGAACTATGTTTTTTTGACACATGTCACAAGAAAGTGCGTCAAGATGGCGGGACCGCGGCTGGCACAAAGACAATTTCTTGTGATTCTCACTCATTAATTCAATTTTCGTTTTGCGTTATACATATTCTTGGGTTTAATAATTTGCCTACGGAACCCTAAGAACAGAATGATGAAGAACTCTTTAATAACACACAAAACAAACTCTGCCGGCCCGTGATTAGAGGGGTTCTAATTAAACACAGAGTTATGTTAATTCACTGAAAACACGAGTATTTTTATAATAACTAGAAATGTGACTAACTGTATTATTTATTCACAAAACTTTTTATGATTTTTATAGAATTCGAAAAGAGGAGGTAATCAATTCGACGTGTATGTATGTGATTTCGTTGGAATTTGATAATGTTGAGTATGTAGGTATGTTGATCTAATTAAGGTTTAAGTGTTTGTCCCCAGAATTCTCAAAAACAAGAAGTCATAGAAATATAATTATTTCTTTGTTCATATATATTTTTTAACTTTATTTATTATGTTTGGATTTTAATATGTTTTGAAAAAGGTAAGGTTAGTATGGGAGGGGTTTAGGTTCATTGGTTGGTGATCCAAGGACAGACCGAGAAGTGGTCTGTCCTGAAATCACTTTTGGCCCCCGAGGCGTCAAATTGAGGACTTCCATGGGGGAAAGCTCTTTGTTCATTTAGGTATATTCTAACTAAGGTTACAGTGTAATTTTTATCAAAACCGGTCGAGTATCTTCTGATATAGATACCTATGGGCGGGGATTGCTAATTCCTAGCGCCAAGATAAAGTTATAAGCAAAGGTTTTATTGAAGTACATATTTTGCAGCCAAAATACTCTACTTTCCTTGGTTTATAATGTTTTTTAACACTCACAGTGTCATATTTATATTCTTAAAAGATGAACTAAGAAACCAAAAATTGCGCACGTGCGGGATTCGAACCAGCATCATTCTGGCTTACCGGGCCAACTGCTCTTCCAATTGAGCTATTGCCTACCCGTCTGTTTATGTAACATTTATCTACTTTTCTTGATCTAAGTGTTATTAAGAACTACAGCCTGTACAGTAATGTGTGTAGGTGCGAACCAATCGATGCCGTCTAGCCCAACACTACGTTTTTGTAAGACACTGACAGATAGTGGAATCCTGTTTGCCACAGCTCAGTGTTATCAGCCAGTTCTTAAAATTATTTAGATTACTTTTACTGCATATAAAATAGCCTCGATTCTACCCAGCAAATGCATTTCACAACTCAAAAATTATTGACTTAAAAAATGTGAATTCGACCTGTTTGTTTGTGATATAGTTTGGAATTGGATAATATTTGAGTATGATGATCTAGTTAGCTTCTAAACACGTATATCAAGTTTTGTAAGTGTATGTATGTTTGTCCACGGATTTCTCGAAACCAAAAACATATATCGATCAATCACATCAATATACATCGAAAATGTACCGTGGTAAAACTGTGCCAAATGTCAGGTTTTCGAATTATTAGCAATTAAGGATGTCAAACTAATATTCAAGCGTCTCTTACAGCCAATTTATTGCTAAACATGACGGTTTAGTAGATTTTGTCATAGAATATCGAAAATTTATTTTATTAATGTTTTATTGACAGCCGCTACTTTAGAACAAAATTAAAATGGCGGACTAAAGAATGAATCAAAAGTTCCATACACCTTCAATTTGTGTATTATCACTAAAGTGTCACAAAAATAGAATGAGCTCCCTAGCGCCACCTATTGCGGATTTTTTTTTGTTTGAATGAATGAATGAATGAATGATATATTTATTTGTCACACAAGAGGTGCTTTTATTAAAAATAACAAGGACAATAACAAAAACAAAAGATATCAAAATAAACATGAAAAAAATATAAATTGGACGGAACAAAACATGTTTGATAAACTTCTGCATTTAACAGGTTGAAACAGAACATATAATCTTTGTTATAAATAAACTAATAATTTATTTTGAGCAAAGACTACTGTTCTATTTACTCTACTTCCCTCTAGAGGTAGCTCGTTAGCGCTAGCCCGGGCTCATTTGTCTTGCACTGAATGTTAGCTAATCGCCCGCTATAAACAACTCCAAAACACTGCTTTAAAAATAGCGCGCTTATGTTTAGAACTTGCGAAGGCTTTGTACTTTTTATTATTGTAACTAGCTTTTGCCCGCGACTTCGTCCGCGTGGAATAGTGACTTCTTTCTCCCGTTTTTTTACACATTTACCACTATATCTTTGACTCTATTGGTCGTAGCGTGATGTTATATAACCTATAGCCATACTCAATAACTGGACTATCCAACACAAAAAGAATTATTCAATTCGAACCAGTAGTTTCGGAGATTAGCGCGTTCAAACAAACAAACAAACTCTTCAGCTTTATAATATTATAGTATAGATGAAACTTGGCACCCCCTTGCAATGTCACCCTGTATTACAATCCTCATTTTAAAATAGGTAAGTACAGGAAATCTTGTCACGTTTTAAAACACTTATAAATAAAACATTATCGTGTAATTTCTATTTCTTCGCCAACAAGCATCCAAGTGCTTAACATAAAGTAACTGTTTTTGACGAGCTTTGCATATTTTTGCAAAAGTTTTCCGCAAAATCAAGGTTTTTGAGGATTATCCTGTTTCTGCTTCTGGTACACTTACGGCCTGTTTCACAATGTCTTAATAAGTTTTGGTTAGTGCTATCTGCCAGATACTTCATAAAAAATACGTTCTATAATTAACTGTAAAATGAATTAATGTAAAATATTTAATTACATGATTGATTATGTAAAAATTTACGTATCATCTTATCGGTAGAATGCACCGGACTTCTAAAACTTTAAGATTTTTGTAACTGTTCTCGCAAATAAATACTACTACTCTAATTTGCATTGATAAACTTACTTCTCTAATCGAAATTTATTTTCACTTATTACAGTCAACCATTTTAATTAGAGATTATATTATATTATATATTATTTTATTATAATTCTCTATATAGGGTGTTAGATACACAAAATACTCAAACTAATACATATTTAATATATTATTTTGCACTAAGAATATTTTTTATAAGAGAACGTTGAGGTTTAACGACTTCTTTCATAGATCAAGTTCAAAGTTAAATCGTCATCCATAACATAAATAAATCAAGTACTTACTCAAATAAGCGTAGGTATAGTACTTACTTATCCAGATTGCTGCTGGTTGCCATCGTCGTTTAAAAGTAAAGAGAACTTGCCTTAAAAAAATTAAAATGGCGGATTAAGAGGAAACATTTCCTAAAGTTTTTATGTTTTTAACGTGATTTTTGGGCACTGAAATGAAAATGTAAAGGCTGGCTGGAACAAAACATTTGTTACCTCCCTATTATGCTGTTATTTTTGAGATGAATATTTTGTGTGTGAAGACTGACTGTTGTGTATACAAAATAGGTATACATACAGTAAGCATGGGGTCCAATAAAAGAACTTTAAAAAATAGATCAAATAAAAATAATTAATTTACTTAAAAAATACAAGCCAAACTCCTCTACAAACTCATAATTTTTGTAAAAAAATATTTTTATTTCATTGTGTTTTGACATAAGTTAGTTTTTTAACAAGTGTTACAACGTTCATTCACAACCTTTAATATAATTTTGGAACCTACTATTTTTTTTCAGCCTGTATAAACCTTCAAAATGAAACCAAAACCGAAATCAAAATCTACTTAATCTGTACTGACTAAGTTACCAGCCTACACGCTTATCAAAACCACACACTTAGCTTGAAATACCGATAAATACCAGAGCCTGGCCATCCCTGTCACTCATATCAGGCCGTGTATGCGTGAGACAGGGATGGCTATATTCATTGGATCGGGTTTTGTGTCCAGAGTAAGGGAGCAGCAGACCACTGTGCACTGTATGGATTATTGTGTGTGTATCCTTAAAATTGTTGTTGCCTATAGTTTAAACGCTATATAAGGTCAAATCATTTTAAGTGATAATATTTTAACAGTGGCTTTGTATACATCATAGAAACAGGACGCTATCATTATTTTTTGGAAAATCGAGTTTTTAATTTTATTATTTTCTTTAGCCAAGACAATATATTTTTTTCAAAACAGCACCCTGACAATTTAAAAAGTTATCTACTTCATCGGCTTCGCCTCTCTCAATGCAATGCCCTAACCTTCTTATTCTCTAATCTTAACCTTAATTAATAAAAAAATATAAAATCTGAAAATAAATATTACCTTAGTCTCCAATTTTCTAAAAAACTTGCAGATAAAACCCCAAAGTGTTTTCTACAAAAAAATATTAATTTATTGTCCTGAATCAGCCCTTTAAATATTATCACTTAAAACGAGGTGACCTTATATAAAATACAATTAGTCTGTGTGAAAAGATAACAAATGTGGGCATTTGAACTATTGACTTAGTAGTGTGGAAAGATCAAAAATGTGGGCATTTGAACGTGTTATGTTTTCAAATCACAACAATCTCAGGATAATACAATATTTCTTTGAAATCTATGTTATCTTTTGACGAAAGTCGACCTTAAATAACTTTGTTTTAATTACTTTTTGCAATGACAGCGTCAATTCGTCATTTCAACGTCCCCCAATAGAGATAATAAATAAATATATGCGCCAGACAACACACCAAATTTTCTGGTTTCGTGGTAAGGAAATGTCTTCCTTAAGTACCAAAAAATTATGACGGGGGCGTCTCTCATAAATACTTAAATACATAATAACATCCTCATCCTCAGCCTCAGGTACAAATGTTCGTGCTCATCACACAAACATTTGCCCCTTGCGGGATCCGAACCCGCGACAGCCGGCGTAATAGTAACCAATACACCAAACGCGTCGTCTTGTGACGCTTCGTCGCGCACGGTCCCAATAACAATCATTTAATAAATAATATACATAGTTCAAATTGTTGATAGTTTTTGGTATTAAAATTATCTACTCAGAAACAATCAAGTAATGAAAGATCTCGTTCCTCAGCTTTAGAAAGAACATTTGGTCGTTCTACAGTAAAAAAAAAGTTTTATAAATTAGCATACGGAACTCTAGCATGTTACTACCAACAGTAAAATCCTTCATTGTAACGAAACACAATATTGCATATTTCACCCTGTATGTTTTCAAAACTTTTAACACAAGTTGAAACTCAACTATTAGGCGCAATCCGGCTCAAACTGGTTTGAAACTGGAACTTACTGCTTTTAACCGGTTCTCGAATGCATTACGGAGTTGTTTGGGATTAGGTGACTGCAGTTTTGAGGGAAATCATTATCCTTCTCTTGTTTGGCAGTAGTTGATTAAAATATATGGTTTTTAGCACCACTAACGGGCATGTTTCACAATGTTTTTATAAGTTTTGGTTTGCGTTTTTTATCCATAATACGAAATGACGTTTCATATTTGAATTATTATTTGGTAAGTAAGTTTGTCTATGGTGAAACATGCCTTTAGGATTCTTTCTATGCCTATATGAAACTGTATTTTTATATAGAAAGAAGATTATAACAGTGCGTCTGTCTGTTTGTATTAGATATAGTGACATGACTTAAGTCTCTTTAAGGCAAAAGTGAATAGGTGAAAATAATTCATGGGGCAACTAAACTATGTATTTTGAAAAAAAATGTATAAGTTTTCACGAAGTACCCCCGTGAAAATTTGGTACCGGTCCATGTTCTATTGAGGACACCGCCGCCCCACCACCTTAAGAGTCAAAATCGCTAGCATCTCGCGTCGTCTTTTGCTTGAAGTAACGTTCGTTTTTAGGGTTCCGTAGCCGAATGGCAAAAAACGGAACCCTTATAGTTTCGTCAAGTCTGTCTGTCTGTCCGTTCGTATGTCACAGCCACTTTATTCTGAAACTATAAGCAGCACACCATTGAAACTTGATAGGTAGGTGTATCTTGTTCACCGCTTTCCGATTCAGATACTAAAAATTAAAAAAAAAAATTATTTAAGGGGGGGCTCCCATACATGAAACTAAAACCTAAAAAAAAATTTTTACCCAAACCTATACAACAAGTTTTCTGTGATTCTCAACAGTGTTCTGGATGCTATAGCCAATCGTGGGGACTGTCCACTTATTGGCAAACTTATTCATCGTGTTAAATCTATTGCGACTTACTGTGTTTTCTGAATTATACTAACATAGGATATAAGCTATTGTTACTAACACTCTGGATCTTGTAGTCTGAATAATAAATGTTTTTATTTTTATTTTTTATTTTTATTTATTTATACGTATAGGGGTGTCTATGGATAGGTCTTTCAAAATGACATTGAGGTTCCAAAAATCATTTCTTCTAAAAGTCTAACGTTTGAGATATAGACGCGTCCAAAGTGGTAAAATGGGCGTCCCCCCCCCATCTAACTTCTGAACTAGGGAAGTGAAAATTTTGTAAAAAATATATAATGTAGACTTCAACAAAAACTTTCAACGAAAATTGGTTTGAACGAAATCGAACTAGTAGTTTTTGAGATATGGTACATTTTTATCAACCGCAAATATAACTTTGTCTTTCATACAAACACTATGAAAAACAAAGTTATTGTTGCGGTCAAAAAATATTGTGATATTTTCGCTAGGTGGAAGTAAGTGGACCCCGAATTCAGTTTAAGGGTGGTACGGGACCCTCAGTGCGTGGGTCCGACTCGCGCTTGGCCGGTTTTTTGTGTCATGTGCGCAAGCGATATTCATTAGATAGTGGTTAGGCGCCAAAGACCTCGATGCATACAAATAATGACTTTGCAAATGAAGTCACAAATATGAACAGTTTATTTTTATTTACTGCTCCCAATAAGAAAGCATATTCTAACATAGCATACATAACATATTCATAATAACTTATTAGTCTTAGGTACTTCATTAATCATTATCAGCCAAAGGACGTCCACTGCTGAACATACGCCTCCCCCACGGTTTTCCACTGCGACCGATAACAAGCGGTCTGTATCCAGTGTGATTCTGCGATCTTAACATGATCTTTTGTCCGTCAATCATCTTGTCGGTGGACGTCCTTCTCGGCGTCTTTGGTCAAAGGGTCTCCAGTCTTACTTATGGATTTAAAACTAAATCTCTCATTTAGAACTCCACAAATCCACAATAGAAATCCCAGTAGTTTCTGTGTCCCCTTTTATGACGTTTAGTGATGACGTCAGCATCCGCCATTTTGATCCAGCTTTATTGAAGGTACTATAAAAGGGGTTTAACTGATCGGAGCAAGTGAAATGATATTTGTTTGAAGTAATTGGATACTCCAATAGTTTGTACTTTGATTTATGAATCACTATCGGTCCCGGCGAACTTTGTTCCCCCTTTATTTCCTATTCGGGTCGCAGATGAATCTAGTAAAGTAAAAATCATGTAAATCGGTCCACCTGTTTCTTGAGTTGATGGACTACAGTCAGTCCATCATTCAAATTAACTAGTTTTCTAAGTTTTAAGACAGATAAAACACTAAACAAAAGTAACTGTAAATTTTAATTTTAACCAAAGCGCCAAAGGACGTCCACCGCTTAACACAGCCCCCCCTACGGTTGTCCACAGCGACCGGTTTTGAGTAGTCTGCATCCAGTGTGATCCTGCGATCTTTAGAAAGTCGTCTGTTAATTTTGTCGGTGGACGTCCTAACGCTATTAAAATTGAATGTATTAATCCTTCACTCCCAGTGCTTTCCTAAAGAATGTCCTTTCACAGTTCTTAACGACAACAATAGTCCTTTTATGCTGTTCTAAGCTTAAAGAATATTCAATGAAGCACGAAAACTTGAAATTAAAGCCTTAAGCAGACTGTACGCTTTGTGAGAGCAAATTGGTGTTTTAAAATTAAAAACCGGCCAAGTGCGAGTCGGATTCGCACACGAAGGGTTCCGTATCATTGACTAGGTAAACAGTTGATATCGAGTAAATAATTTGTTTTGTTGTGCCCCCCTTGATTTTTTATTTATTTTGTTTTTAGTAGGTATTTGTTGCTATAGCGGCACCAGAAATACACAAATTGTGACAATGTCAGCTGTCTAGCTACAGCGGTTCTTAAGTACCCTTTGTGTACGGAACCCTAAAAATAAAGCGCCCTAATAAAAGAAGTGGTAGTGAGTAATTATAATTTTAAAACAGACAAAAAACAGTAAAAGAGCTGTGTTAAAATTATTTCAGTGGGAGAAAGGTTTTGTTGAAAATAAAATTTCTTTATTGGTTCTCTATGGGTTTCGATAATTTTATTTTGTTAGAGAGCTTCATTACCCATGTAAAATTATATCCCGAGTGGAGTGCGTGCTAATAGCATTATCTGCCAGTCAAACAGAGATATTTTGATAATAACTAAAAATCACAAAATAAGTAAGTATCTCAAAAACTATTGGGCCGATTTTGAATCTGAAATTTACACCTCAAGTTGAAAAATGCCTGATTGAACGAAAAAAAAATCATCTCGCTATGATTTCGCTATTACCTCCAAATATAATATACATTTATATAAATTTAAAACTAATTAAACCACATCAATCTATTATAAGACAGAGTAATAATATTAATAAATAAAGATAAGACATATATGTACTATCGGCCTGTTTCACAATGTTCTCATAAGTTCTGGTTAGCGTTATCTGTCCGATACTTCATACAAAATGACGTTCCAAAGAATTATTCGTTTGTTAGTGATGGTGAAACTGGCCCTAAATATTTCAAATGTAATAAGTCAAAGAATAATAACATAAAGGTTGAAGCACATCTATAAGTATTAAGACCGCCTAAATTGTACATTACCTTTAAACAAATTTGTAAATTCACTAATGTTGAGTGCAATAAAGAGTTATATATCTATCTATCCGCTATCCAGTGCCGATCCCATGCCCAGGTGTTGCTGATCCCTTTACGTAACGTACTTCCGTATGGTTGACGCCTGGTTTTCGCTGTTCCCGTTACGGTTGGATAGATATGCTTTACCTAGACCTAGAAGAGCGTGTATGACCCAAATAATGGAAAATTTGGACGTCGAGTCGTACCAAGAGGTCAAGGAGATGGCTCTGAATAGAGATAAATGGAGAAAACTCCACAGACAAGAGCAAAGCTCTTAAATGAAAAAGAAGAAGAAGAAGAAGATATGTTTTAACCTTAACTCTCTTTTATAGCAGATCGGCTTCATCTTGCCTATTTATCATCATGAAATAAGCAAGATTTCAAAACAGCAGTTGAAAAGCAAGCCTGCTATATGAACTCATGATAACACATCAAGTTTCTCATAAAATCTCGCTCACACAACTCTTGAAAAATTCATCCGTAATTCACTGAATTCTCATAAAATTTTTATACGCCATTGTGAACCGGAATTTTCCGGAAAAGTCCGGTTTAAACTGGAATTTTCCAGCGGCCATGACAGTCTAATTTGGGTTTTAAGATAAATTAAGGTCTTCCATTTAATGTTCGTCCGAATGGTTTTTAAACTATCGTAATATATTGGTAAGAGTGGTCAGACCGAAATGAAATCATTTGGCCATTTAACTGCTGTGATTAAAGCATACGAGTTTCTGGTAATACCTTTTATGTTATAAGTTACATCATAGAGGCAAATTAAAAACATAGCAATCTTGACGATTTTTGCAAAGGTTACATATTTGTACCTTATCTTTTGAAGAGTAATATATGCCAGAAAACAATATATGGGTTCAATACCCAATTCCAGATTTCTGCGAATTCATCCGTCTGTTTTTGCAATATTTTTCTTTCTTCTGCCCAATTTTTCAATCATTTCTGCTTAGCCCAAAGGTATGACTGGTAAAGAATGCCATATGGCGTAAAGTTCACCTTTTGTACAAACTCTTGTTGTGCAATGAAGTATAAATAAATAAATATTTTTTACATTGGTACTTCGCTCTTATTTCGGATTGGTAATGGTGGTGGTGGTGATTGGTGATGGATTCGTCTAAGCCCCTATATAATAATAACATGGGGCCGGGGCGGGACGGGACCGGGGCGAAACAAACCCCGCTGGGTCCGCAAGTTGAACATAAGTTATAGATTTTTTGTAAATGAATAATAAAATGCTCGGTAATAGCGGCTCGTCTCAACAGAGATAGACCAGGTACGCAGGAGATACCTATTATAGTGCCCAAATGTGTGCGCAATACACAAGTGCACTCTCTGTTCCTTCACTCTCATTAATTCGGTGAGACGGCTCCGAAATGACCGATGAATAGAATAGAATAGAATAGAATAGAATAATTATTTATTTGACACACACAAAGATTAAAAATTACAAAGACAGAAGGAGACAGAAAAAAAACATAGATTAAAAAATTGTGTGCCAAAAAGGTCCCCGCTCAGTATAAGTCGCGGCAGCAGATGACAAGCATGCCGCGACACTGATTTTCAGCGGGAACCCTTGTGTTGTGTGTAAGGCAAACACATACCTAAAATCAGTAATAAAAGAAACAGAATCAAATAAAATTAAAATTTAAAAGATTTAAAAAATTACAGTGACAAAACAATTAGAATAACAAAAAAGAAAAAAGTTCATTGCGCTCGCAGCGCCCTCAACTGTACCGGTTGACAACCTTATCCACACCCAGCCTGCCACTGCTGTGTCTATGGTTTATACCATTTTAAACTTGACATCTGTCAAGTGGCTGATATCCGCTCCGTGACCCTCAACCTTACCAAAAAAAAGTGAAAGATTTGTAGAAATGTGCCACGTCGTGTAGTGTCGTGAAACCACACCCCGAATTTAAATAGTTACGCCGTTTAAATATTTTAAACCGAATGAAATGCTCGATTGAAAAAAAGCCACCGGGGATTAGTCGCCTGTTTTATGTCGGGATCTTGCCGTGCCCCAACGCATGACGTGCATACTACTTTGGTAAGTAAAAGCCACGTTGTTGCTGCATTTGTTTTTGGCCTCTTCTTGTTGGCTTGAGAGAAGGGTCTTTTTGCAATGAAGTTGAAAAGTTTTTTTTGCTTTCAGAGCGCGCACCGGAGGGGGCAAAGAGTTCCAGCACCGCGTGGCAGCAAATCGGAAAGATCCCCGGAAGGTCACTGTGCGATGGCGTGGAGTCAGAAACACAGGCGTGCACGCTCTCCTTCCTCGCCCATTCCCACCCCGTGCCCAAAGCAGCTTTTCTCCCAAATACGCCGGTTTCTGGGTTTTTATAACACCAAATAGTAAGGTTGCAAGGCGGGATTCTCGCGGCGGTATTCGTGCGAGGCAGTCGTGTCGTGTGTCGCGCATAATAACGTTAACTACGAGACGCGCTAATTAGATATCTACGCAGTGAGCGGCCGGCAACAGCTGGCCCGCTTATCGGGCGCCCTATTGTTCGCGACCGGCGCTATGCGTATGCGCTTTGTCCGTGCGTTTTTTATGTAACTTGTTTACTGCAAGTATGGGCGATAACGCAAATGAATTAGAGAATCTTGATCTTGATGAATCAATTCAACAGGAGGAACCAAGTACACCGAGTCCGAGTGTTTACTTAAATGCGAGAGTTAAGGAAATGAATGAAGGAAGTATTTGTTTGACAAAATATAGAAGAGAGAAAGAAAGTGAAGAAATATTAAGTATGGAAGAAAGTGAAGAAATATTATTAGAAAGACCAACAAAACGCATTAGAGAAGAAGAAGGGGAGTGGGAGACAGTTAAAAAGGATAAAAAAACAAAAAGTGTAGATAAAATTGAAGTCTACATATCATGTAAAGATAAACTTCCAAAACAATTTGCGTTGGCAAAGATATTGAAAGAATGTAATATCTGTGATATTATCAAAATAAAATATTTAAGCCCATATAAAATCCGAATAGATTTTGGTAATGACTTAAGCCTCGAAAAATTTATTACATGCCAGAAATTAATAGATAAAGGTTGGAACTTCCAGAGGTCATCTCAAGTTACCTATTCTTACGGTTCTATAAGAGATGTTGACATGGACCTAAGTGATGAAGATATAAAGACTATGATAAAGTGTGATAGCCGCTCGCCATTACATTCTGTTCTCCGTTTGAATAAACGAAGTTCCAGTGGTGAATGGACCCCAAGCGAGACTGTAAGACTGGCATTCAAAGGTTCATTCTTACCATCCCATGTCTATGTCGACGATCTACGCATTAAAGTGGAGCCATTCGTATTTCCAGTATCTCAATGCTCTAGATGCTGGAAATTGGGACACACACGAGCGAGATGCCCATCCGAAAAGAATATCTGTCCCAAATGCAGCGGGAAGCATGAAAATTGTGACACTAAAATATACGTGTGTGTTAATTGCCAGGGTGACCATATGGCATTGAATAAAACGGCCTGTCCTGAATTCCTTAAAGAAAAACGTATACGAGAAATCATGTCTGAATTTAACTGCACATACCAAAGAGCTCGTTCTATGTATGTTCCCCCTTCGTCACCGACTGTTGAAAACCCAAAAAGAGCGCAACAACCATATTATTCTTTCCCAAAACCATCCCCCTCAGAGTACATTAGTGTGTTTTCGAACAACATGTTTTCGCCGTTAGCAGAAGAACAAAATGAACCGATAAAACAACACTTCTCGTCTCCTACATACGCTTCTGTCGTCACGTTTCAAGCGGATGTGCATGCCGATAGACAACCTAACAAAAGAGTAGAGCCTTTGAAAATAAAGAAAAAGCAAAGTTCCTCAATCAAGAAGCCCACCACCACAAACCAAAAATCAAATCCCACCGAGCCGCAGACGCTTAACGAGGATCGTCCCTTCGACATGTCCCGCAAATCCGAAGAGGACTTTCGACGTAACACAACAGCTGCAAGTGGAACACATTTGAAGAAAGAAGTTACTTTTGGGGAACTCTTATCTAGACTTAAAGACATAATATTCATAAAAAACTATTCGGTTCAAGAAAAAATTAAGGATGTATTGAAATGTTGCATTGAATGGCTAATTCTTATTACAGTCGAAAATATTGCGGAGTGGCCGATGTTAAAATTGTTATTAGAATATGTCAGCAGATAAAAACAATGACAGTCGTAATTTTAACACCCTTTTGTGGAACTGTCAAAGTTTGCGACCAAAATTAGCCTGTTTCGAAAACCTCATTGTACAAGAGAAGATCCACATTGCTGCTCTTTGTGAAACCTGGTTGGAACCAGAAAGTCGGTTACAGGTCAGAGGATATAATATTTACCGTTGCGATCGAGCTGATTCTTATGGCGGGGTAGCGATACTTACACATAGGTCTGTTCAATCTCGACGTGTCACTATTAATCACCCAAATTCAAATATAGAAGTTGTTCACGTTAAAATTTTAAATTGCACTGAAATAGAAAATATCATTGCCATATATTGTCCTCCCTCTGTACGTACAAGTATCAATGATTGGGACTATATATTTTCAATTAACAATAAAAAGACCTTGATTCTTGGTGATTTTAATGGGCATAATTTCAACTGGTCCTTCAAAAATGACCAAAGAGGCAATCAAATACACGATGCATTATCAGAGAGCCACTTCGTTGTGTTAAATGATCGTACACCTACACGACTGAAATTGGTTAATGGAATTTTGCAACAATATTCTCCAGATTTGTCTATATCTTCGTCTGACATAGCCCTCAAGTTAAACTATATGGTTCTGAGTGAAACACTAGGCAGTGATCATAGAATTATCAAATTATCCGTACCTATCTCGCTATCAAGTTCACTAGTAGTTAAAAAAAGAAATTTTAAAAAAGCAGATCTGATTTCATTCAAGACAACTGCTGAAAAGTTATTCGACAACTACACTATTTCAAGCAATTTACAGAAATCTTACGATAATTTTGTTGACTTCATCAATATTGCGGCCGAAACTCACATTCCATATACTAAGATCAGTCAAAGTCCGACCAATAAGTTCACTCCCAAACCGTACTGGAGCCCTAAACTGTCGAAAGCTGTAGCGGAACGACGTATGGCCCTCTCACGTTTTCGTAGAAACCCAACCCCTAATAATTTAAGTGTTTTGAAAAACAAGATCAATGCTGCCCAAAATATAATACGCAAAGCTAAAATTACAAGCTATCAGAATTTCTGTTCTACTATAGATCAGAATTCGAGTGCTAAAGAACTTTGGGAAAAAATGAAATGGGTCAAAGGATATAAATCGGTTGTAAACCAGCAATGTATTGACGAAAAAATTGCTAGTGCTCTGTTACATGACATGACGCCCGATTATGTTCCTTTAGAGTGCCCTAGATTCGTTTCTGTTAATTATATATTGGATAGCCCAATCTCAATTACCGAAGTAGAAAACAGTATACCGAGAAAAAACACGTCTCCTGGATTAGATGAAATAAGTTACGTTATGATTGAACATTTACCTATTAATGCTAAACACATTTTAACGCAATTATTCAATATGTTTTTCGATTCTGGATTTGTACCTACACAGTGGAGAGAAATCAACATTGTCCCTATTCCAAAACCAGGTCGAGAGCAGTCAGCTCCTTCCTCCTTGCGCCCAATATCAATGATGTCTTGCCTTTGCAAGATACTACACAATATTCTTAATAAGAGATTAGACTGGTTCTGTGAGAAAAACAATTTACTCTCTACTCACACAACAGGTTTCCGTAAAGGCTATTCATGTTACGACAACCTCTCTACTCTGACACATAGGATCTTGAAAGGTTTTTCTAAAAAACAACCTACTATAGCATGTTTTATTGACATTGACAATGCTTATAATCATATAGATATAACAGCATTACTCTCAATGCTAGACGATATTGGAGCTGGCACTAAAATCTGTTATTATTTATGGAACTTTTTAAATCAAAGAACACTTAAAATCCGTTTACGTACCAATATACTAGCAAGAAATACTAATTTAGGCTTGGCGCAGGGAGATCCGTTATCTCCCCTGCTCTTTAACATTGCCACAAGGAAAATATGTAATATAATAGATAATGTATACATCTCACAGTACGCAGATGATTTTGTGATGTATCATACATGTAAAACACTAACTGAGGGTGTACAATATTTACAAGCAGCACTAGATACATTTATTGACCTTCTGTCAGAGATTGGTTTGGAGATTTCAACCACCAAAACTAAAGTCTGTATTTTTAGAAGAGGGTTTAGTAGAGAATGCGTACAAATAAAAATAAAAAGCTATCACCTAGAAGTTGTGAATAATGTGAAATATTTGGGTTTATGGTTTGATCGTGGTCTAAGATGGTCTAAGCAATTGAACGAACTGAAGGAGAAGGTAGGACAACTTTTGATCATAATTAAAATATTAAGAGGCCCTGGTTGGGGTTTACACCCTATCCATTTAAGGCGTTTATATTTGTCTCTGATTCGCAGCAGAATAGATTACGGCAGCTTTCTGTATGATAACTCTTGCAAATCTTTCTTAAATAAAATAGACATCTTGCAAAACCAATGCTTAAGACTTATTGGAGGGTTCATCAAATCTACACCAATACACGTTATGGAAAACGAGCTCAGCATTCCACCATTATTTGTGAGAAGACACTATCTGGCAGCGAAGTATTGGTTAAAGTGTAAGGCTTCTCTGAATAATGAGCTTATTATTATTTTAAGTGAACTTGAAGAACCATCATTTATTCGCTACTGGAATCAGAAGAAGTTACCGCTCCTAATCTCTGTACAACGATATTTATCCGAGCTACCAATGCATCGCAGCGTTCAGCTAGATATGTTTAAATTACAAACATGGGTTAGCAGTGTGGATCTCCTTGATTGTGTTCGATGGAATTTGGACTGTGTAGAGAAAACCAAAAGTTATTATTCTAAAAATGAACTACTCAATCTTTGTAGCCAGGCCACATATAAACATTATTCGCTATATTATAAACTATATACAGACGGATCAAAAGATGATTGTGGGGTAGGTGCCGCTTTTTACGATCCTCAACGTGACACACATTGTGGCTTAAAAGTGGACTCCAGAGTTTCTATAATGAACGCAGAACTAATCGCCATCTTGGAAGCTCTTTCATATATTAAATCGATAAATTATCACAGTTTTGTTATCTTATCAGACTCCAAGAGTGCTCTGCAACACTTGGCTCGGTGTACCTCGAGCTTTCGAGGAACACCGATTGCCTACATGATTTTGGACTCCATTTTAAGTTTACGCTCTGACAATAGAAAGGTGATTTTACAGTGGATTCCTGCTCATACGGGTGTGATTGGAAATGAAATTGCGGACACGGTTGCTAAAAATGCAACGATCGAAGGAATTGAAACCCACTTCCTCCCCACCGCTTCTGATTTACTATCAGTAGTAAGGAGAAAATGTCTAAATCAGTGGAGTGAATACTTTAATGAACGCTCACTTACCAAGGGCATCTGGTATAAAACAATTCAGCCAGCTCTGTGCAGATGTCCGTGGTTTTCTTACACCAGTATGAGCAGAAATGACATTGTATTGGCTTTGAGACTCCGTTCCGGACATATACCTCTTAATAGTTTCGGTTTCCTCATGAAGAAAACACCGTCACCTTTTTGTGACGAATGCAATACCATAGAGGATGTGTATCACGTTATGATGGAGTGTTACAGAAACGAGGCTAAGAGATTTCAATTCTTCAATGAGATTAATTATACGAATGAAATTGGTATTTGTAATAGTATTCTGTCTAGCCCGTTCTCTGAAGAAGCAATAAAGTTATATAATCTTGTAAAAATAGCGTTAAATAGGCGAAACATTGTTAATTAGGCTAAGTGTGAGCACTATGAGGGTGGCATTTTCTTTTAGAAAAAACCCTCCTTAAAATAAATTGAAAAAAAAAAAAAAAGGTTGCAAGGTGTAGCTTTCGGCGCGCTTCCATTTTCAATATATTTGCTGCATTGAGGTATGGTGTTACATGAGTCCGTGGTGGAATGTGGAAGCAGAACCTAGCACAGGCATTTTGCACCCGCTGGATGAGCCCTGCCGACCTCGCCAGCAAACACGGTCCATAAACTGTGTCGCAGTAATTAAGTTTAGAAAGAATCAACGAATCGCACAGTGCTATTCTTAGTTTTTCACACAGATAAGGCCTAATTTTATACAGCAACCTCAGTCTGTAGAAACAATTCTTTACACATTCAGCAATGTGGCTCTCGAATCTGAGGTTGCAGTCAAAGATAAGACCCAGGTTCCTGGCCCTGTCCACTCTTTCAATTTGTTCATCATTTATTGTGATTTGGATTTCAGCATTATTTAAATTAGCCAAATTCTTAGCATTTCCAATAACCATTACCTTTGTCTTTCTTGAGTTTAGTGTAAGTGAGTTTACAGAGCACCAGTCCACAATTCGCTGTAGTTCTCCATTGACCCTGGCAACCGCTTCCGTACATTCTGCAGGGAGAAATGGCAAGTATAGTTTGCAGGGAGAAATGGCAAGTATAGTTGATGAGAGATCAGGGCGCAGGACCAACTAGCCAACCAACCAGCTTAACGTGCTTTCATCACCAACTTCCTGGCTCCGAGCTGTTTCCCGAGTCTATTCAAGACAGAAAAACCCAGAACAAAATTCGGGCCGACCCAGGATTCGCACCCAGAATATAGCAGCATTGTGCAGCAAATAGTAAATCTACATGTTCCAAGCAGTGCGACCTAGCTCAAACTTTAAAACCTATGTCTAGATTCAGTTCGAAAGCCATTTGTACTGAGTGTATCGAATCGCTCTGCATTGTTTAACTGTAAACTTTCAGAATTTTAAACTAAACTGGACTGGGCCATCTGTTGTTTGTTCAATCGACTGCTTTTATTGTATTCGCTTGTTCAGTGAGTCAGTATTAGGTATCAGCATTGAACTACTACTACTAGCGTATGGAACTGACACCACGAACAAATTTAGAGCCTTGAATTGATGCCACTTGTCATCTACATCTACATCTACATCTACACTTCTACACTTCTACACTAATATTATAAAGAGGAAAGATTTGTACCTATTTTTGTATGTTTGTAATGAATAGGCTCAAAAAGTACTGGGCCGATTTAAAAAAATATTTCACCAATAGAATGCTACATTCTTCCAATTTGACATAGGCTACATTACATTTTGAAAAAAATTAGGGACCCTTGGTAAAATTTGTACAATTTAACCGAAGGTGTAGAAAAATGAGTTTTAAAATGTCTTTCGTCGATTGCGCTGCCGAAACTATTAGCGATAGAACAAAATAATGCACAACAATATTGAAGAACATCATAATGTCTACAAAATACTCCGCGGTAGCATATGTCCAACAATTGTAGTTATGTCACTACAACAACTTTTTTCATTTTAAACATTAATGAAAATGCTAACCAAATTCAAACCATCCAAATAAATTATTTTATGGTCAAGACCATTTAACTACCTATAAAATAGTTTTGAAATTATTTAAATTGGACTTTCCATTCAAAAGATATTACGAATTAAAAAATTCAAACAGTAAACAAAACCGCCATAGCGCCGTGGCCGTTGTTTGCGATGCAGTCTGAAAAGCGGTGCCCGGTAAGCCAGAAAGATGCTGGTTCGAATCCCGCCCGTGCGCAATTTTTGGTTTCTTATTTCATCTTAAAGAACTTAATTATTCTATCAATGTTAAAAAAAAATGTTTACTTAGAATAAATTCATTTTCTTTCTTTCTTTCTTAGTCGGTGCGGTTTTATCCAAAACTCCAAATTAGGGATGATAGTGTAGTGGTTTCCCTCTTGCTTTCCACGCCGCAGTTTAAGAACTGGTGGCTTAATTACCAGTCAAAAGCCTTTCCCGGTATACTATATATTTAGCCTTCTGCCAGTACTGATGTTGCTGCTACTCAACACCAGGGGAACGCTTACCATGCACATACATAAAACCACGTACCAGCATATTTTATGTGTTGTTCGAACGTGCATGCGTGTTATTTTTCTTTATCATGTTTGTTAATATTTTGAAAAGCCCAAAAGATAAGGAGACATGATTAGGCCCTTTCTGGGCACATTTTTTTTTTCACTGTATATTTGACGTTCATAAGAGCAAACAAGAAAAAATTAAAACTAAGACATGCAACAAACAAAAAAAAATAAGACTACCCTATTCAAAAACGAAAATTTATCATATATTTCATAAGAGTAAATTGAAATAAAGGTATTGAATTTGAAAATTTGACTTTGAATTTGAATTTTCTTTCGATGGTCTATTTGACTAATCTTGAAAAACCCAGCAGTGGAAACACATAAATGGCTAGATTGGCTAGTGTGTAATTATTTTAATATTTACTCCTTAAGAATTTATCTAAAGCTGTTTCTTTAATAAAGAAAATAAAAATAAAGATATTTCCTCATTTCCATATACTCTTTGTATCCGCTCTAGTGAACGCACACACTCTTTTTTCGTGGTCGGTCAAACCGCAGGCCGCAGGTTCGCTCACGCGAGCACCATCGTTTTGTACAGAACACAAAGCCAATCGAAAAGTATTGCGTAGTGATGTGACGCGGAACTGGTATTTTGGTACTGTGCACATGTAGCGAGCGATGTTAATTTTGTAATTAATTATCTATCTACTGTTTAATTTTTGCAATAAATTGAAATAAATAAATAAATAAATACTGTGATTTTTTGCTTGTGTGAAACATACCTGAGATTTTTTTGTTAGGACGAATTTATATATTTTTTTAAAGTATTTTATGAGATGATAAATGAAATGAATTTCACTCACGCGATTTTGGGGCTAGGTTTTTGGTGTGATTGCTAAAGAAATAATTTAAAAGAATTAAGATAAACTATATCAGCTTTAGCTTAAAAAGCAACAATTTTATTATTGTTTTCTAAGGACATAAATCAACGATTAAACTATAACCATGAACGACAACATATCTCTTGTAGGTTTTAATAGATAATAATATATTACAATCATTATTTCATAATTTTTGTATGATTATCGTTAAGTTTTGGATGATTTTAAATTTTACTTCTTCCTAATACTCAATGTCTTCAACATTATTGGCAGAAATATGTTTTTATTTGTATGCTTTTAATTGCAAACCAAGTGAAGTGTGGCTAGGACGGAAATGAAACGAGCTCGCCCAGAAAAAGCCTGCACTATGACCTCGAACAATTTCGGGTAATTCATGAAAGTATCGGTATTATATTACCTTTGTCCCATCCCTACTGAAATCCTGAAGTCTATCGATTCGGAAAACCCCAACGTTTGAGCGTTTAATAAAAAGTAAAGTATTTAAGAGAAAAATTAAAAAAGCATATCCATTCATACGTAAACACTACAAAAAAACCTTACTTTTCTATTTTCTGCAGAATTTCAGTACTTACTCAAACGTTATAAAATTCTTCGCGTTTGTACGTAAAAAGTTTTCTAGACGAATAGTCTTACATAAGAAATTATAGTAAAGATTTCGATGTCATAATTGGCGAGTGCGTCATCAGTGTTTTTCAAACCGAAAAGTGCGCGATTATTTTCAAAATTTCAGAATGTTTTATCCAATATTGAAAATCGATTTTGAACGGCAGCCATAAAAACTTATAAAAATACTTTCTGACGATGTTAACGACCGTTTTATATAAATAAATTACTAGTAAAAGGTTATAAGCCGATGAAATAGCAGAGTTCTGCCATTAGCGAGTTTAATTTGACAAAATGAAGTTCATTCTTAGTATATCACTTATTTTAGGTAAGTTTATACTTAATTTCTTGAATTTTCTAATCAGCTAACAGCCATTGTTAATATTAACTTTGACTTACGCAAATCAAGAGGTAACATTTTTATTGCGATGTTAGGATATTAATAAATTAAGTGAATAGAATAATGCTTTACACTAGAGTTATATCAAAGTCAACCGTGGAATTGGCCTTTATAGAGATTAATCCTTAGAGAGAGTGGCCCTCTGCTTAGCCCAAAGGTATGACTGGTAGAGAACGCCATATAGCCTTTTGTACAAATTTTGGTTGTGCAATAAAGTATAAATATTAAATAAAGAGAGAGTTCTATTCTAGTCTAAATTTGGTGATCGCATGAAAATTTTGTAAAAAGTAAAAAGTTTTTATTTAACTAGCGATTTACAAAAGGGTTGTTTTTAATAGAGTTTATGTACATATTATTTTTATTTTTATTGGAATTTTGATTCTTATTTTTGAACTTATATTTTTTTTTTAATATTTTATAGTATATGTTTTTCTCTTTCAGCTGTATTCTTCATGGTCACAGCAAGACCTCAAGGATTCAACATGGAGGTGCCCACAGCTCAATTAACGTCATTAGCGACGATGCCTCTACAATTACCTATGCACATACTGAATGTGATTTCCAAAAATATGCCTCAGCACTTATAGCGGTTTATCATCATCATTGCATTAAGAAGCAGGACCATCCACTGCTGAATATAGATAACAACGTCACACCCAAATAGTTTGACACAAAGCGGTCGCAATCAGCCTGAATCAATTGCAATCCTGCGATATTTACAAGATCAACTGTTCATCTTGGTGGTGAAAGTCCTACACTGCGATTTTGATAACATTCAGATGTACTGAACATAGACATCCCAAATAGTTTAACCCAGAGACCTGTCGCAAGCCACCTGAATCTAGAGCGATCTCTACAAGATTGTCGGTTCATATTAATAGTAGAAGTCCTACGCTGCCACTTTGAAAACCTTTAGATGTACTGAACATAGACATCCCAAATAGTTTTCCACAGCGACCTGAATCTTTACAAGAATGACTGTTCATCTTGCTCGTGGAAATCCTACGTTATTGGTAGAATTTAGAATTTATAGTGACAGCAAAAATATTACTTTGATAATGTGGTCTTTAACATTATAACGAACTGCTGCCTGGGGCGTGGAGAACTTAGAAGCTACCTAAAAATTCGTGAAAGAATAAATAAATAAATAAAATTATTTATGAAATATAATTATTTATGATTTTATCGTGTTGTTATTCGGAAGAGTTTTAAGACCAAGAGAGCGGAAGGATATGAGAATGAAAAGAATTTATAAAATAAAGTTATACTGAATAGTTTTACGTTCATTTTATTACGACGCAAACCTCTCTTGACCACAAATTAGTAAGGTTAGGGAAAGTAGGAATAGGTTTCCAAGAGTATAAAGAGTATAAGAATAGGTAAAAATTATCATGGCAGAGTGGCAAATAGTAGATTATCAATAGTCACCGAGTA
This sequence comes from Pyrausta aurata, assembly GCA_963584085.1. Classification (NCBI taxonomy): domain Eukaryota; kingdom Metazoa; phylum Arthropoda; class Insecta; order Lepidoptera; family Crambidae; genus Pyrausta; species Pyrausta aurata. The sequence continues at coordinate 5,558,868 of OY757281.1, forward strand.
GCGACTTACCTTTCCAGTCGCCACTCGGTATGTCACTGGTGAACACAATTAAATCATCTAAGTAGATTTTGATGATAATATTTAATCCTAGAATAAGTATATTTTTATAGATGAAAGGTTACAGGGCGTTCCTATTCCCTAAAAGCAACTTTTGATACATATAAATAGCAAGATACTTTAATGCAACTAGCAACCGGAAACTTATTTAGCAGGAACTTATTCACACGAATACGTCTAAAGCTTATTTATCATAACAATATATCTGAAGCTGCATATTATTATTATCTAGTAAGTAGGATGGAGTGAGCATTATACAAGCTAAGAAAACATTTTAGATTTATGACCGACATTTATACCTACTTCTCTGGGCCATGGAGATTTTGCTGATGCCCTTTCAACCTTAGATTTCTTTATAATTTGTGTGTTTATTTAATTTAATATGTAATTAAGGTCTTAGGTTTCTTTATTTTAAACTTCATGCACAAAAAATAATATTGTACATATGGCGGACTTAATGCCAAAAGTATTCTCTACCAATCAACCATCGAAGATACAGGCAGTGCAAATAAAGTTGTAAAGGCAAGAAAATAGAAGAGACCTAGGTTGTACCATCCTCCTGTTGTAAAATGAATAAGTAATTTTTCATTTTAACTTTCATTGCTATTTTTAGTTCACAACCCATGACTTTGGTTCAAAGCAGAATATTAAATATATCCAAGATAACTAAGAGTAAATGACAATGCAGCATTATACAGAAAACCTCAAAGCCACAACCTGCCGTACCGAAGCATGACATCTTATTTCCTTTCCAAAGCACAACTGACAATCTTCACACCAGCTAACATTATTCCAAACAGAACCAGATTTTCTGTTCTTATGCTTAATAGCTTTAGGGTTGAAAACTGCATAGCTTTTTGCCTGACGTGTTTGCGATGCAAAATGCGAGGCCTTACATGTCATGTTAGGCAGCTAATTGTTCCAGATAGTCTGAAAAAAGACTGAAGTTAATAAAGACTAGGTTCAAATCAAATGCTGCTTTGAGGAGATTTTTTAACAAATTGAAAAAGGAGTTTATTTATTTGATTGTAGTTTTTTCCTATTGTATAGTGAGTTAGAGAAATAGTACTGGCTTCCCATGATAAAATTAGTAGTAGTAGGTAATTAGTAGGACGGGAGTATCCTTCTCCCGTCCCTACTAATTTTAAAATGAAAGTGTCTGTTCTCGAGTTACAAAGTGGTGTGACTAATATAAATATAATTGAGAGGGAGCGCAGGGCGTTGGCGGTAAGATGCAATATGCTTGCCCGCAGGTTCGCACGCTGTACGGAACCCGTTAAGGTGATACTTTTTAAGGCATTTTGTCAGTCATTTTACACGTGCAGCCTGTGGGTCAGCTACACGCAGAAGGCCATTAACGCCTTGCGTGTGCAATATAACAACGCTTTCAGGGTGCTATTGGGGCTGCCGCGGTGCTGCAGTGCGTCGGGTATGTTTGCCGAAGCCCATACTGATGGCTTTCATGCCATTCTTCGGAAGAGAGTAGCCTCGATGCTGAGCCGTTTCCGTGGGAGTTCCAATGGCATCCTACGCGTTGTAGCTGGGCGTTTTGATTGTCCCTACATGAGGCAGTGGGTTCGGCTGCATGTTTTGTAAAAGTGTGTTTTTATTGATTTTGTTGTTTATTTGCTGGCTGTATATTTTTTGCTTTTCTTTTTAATTGTATGGACTGATGTCTGAATAAAAAAAAAATGAATTGAATTTGAATTTAATATGACTTTAATTTATGTATATGATTGCATATTAGTTATTACACAAAAGCATAGCTTTGTCGGGAGTTAGAGGTGATTCAATTTACTAGTAAAAGGGATATACAAGGAGGGATTAAAATAAAATATTTTATAAATAAAATTTAGTTTAATTTCCAATTTTTACTCCATGAAATGTACCAAATGATAAATTTAAATAACAATCCAATTACAATTTTACATCCAATTATTTATTATTTACTGAAAGACGACCACCTATACCCCATTTAATAGAAAATTGACTTTCAATCAGTAATTTAGATACTACTACCTAATGCCAAAATCTTCAAAAATCAATAGCTTATAATGTTCAATGAAATTTTCCATCTTAAATGAAGAAATCCTCCAATTTATTAAAGATAAAAATCACGTCACACCAGCTTCTTTTTTAAATCCAATTGAAAGTATTGCCCATAACTTTTGCCCACAAAATTTTGCTCAAAAAAATTCCCCTTCAATAAAAAACCCTATCTATTTAATAGCATGGGCAAGGTGGAGGTGGGCACGGACATGGGCAAGGACAAGGAGGCGGTGGGCAAGGGCATGGGCAAGCGGGCTGCGCGCAAGGCTGCGGGCACGGCTGCGGGCAAGGGCAGGGCTGCGGGCAAGGGCAGACTGGTGGCGTGTAGATCGTGGCCGGGCAAGAGCAGGGGGGTTGTGGTCTTCCGATGCAGATGGATGGAGGGCTCACGCAGGGTTGGCTTTCCTCGCCGTAGCAGACCGTCGACCCGTCGCATTGGGTCTGGCAGCGCCAAGGGGCCGCAGCCGCGCAGCTGATCAGAGCTAAAAAGGCATATAAGTCATTTATTTTTGTAGGGCCCATAACAAACACGCCCTAAGATAAACCCTGTCATTGATGCAAAAATAATACGAAGCCTAAAATCCAGTGTCATATTTTAACTTTGGGTTTCAAAAATCACAAATCATTTTTGCCCACGTGTTTTTTTAAAAACCTCTTTGTTTTTTTATTGAGCTAGCAGAGCTATTGGTCTACACTGCAAGCACTACAAATGTGCTCGATATTATGGCTTATTGGTTTGTATTTGTGGCGGATTATTAGTCTTTGAGATTTGATTACCAAAAATTCCATGGACCATTTTCATGACATTGCTTCTAAATGAATCAACTTAGTAACTTAATGATACGTAAGCAATGATAATCAAACAGCTCGTTGGCATGAGCCGAAAACCGTGTAATATTCAAGAAATCGGCAGCATACATCGCGTAGTATCTGACAGACAAGTCTAAATATATTCTAGCCACGCAAGCCACAGGCAAAACCACCGGGCTATGTGTAGCCACCATAAATATTAATTTTAGACTGACTCTTTGATATTATATTGTGAATTTCAAAGAATTGTCATAGGTATTATCGTAGGTAAAATATTTTAAAATAAAATACAGTATTATTAAAATAAAATACTATTACTCACCCAAAACTACTATTGCTTTCAAACCCATCATCTTCCCTGTCATAACAATTTTCCTTGACCGCGCCTTTTATACTATACTTTACAAAAACATCCGCTGTATTTATATACGCTCCACTAAGTATAAAAATTTAACAGCAACTTTGAAACACGTGTAATATCCGCGGTTTGGATAAACAGAAAAAGTAATCGCTGAAAAATTTAGTTACTTAGCCGAACTGACCTTTAAAAAGACCTAACTTGAAGTAAAATGCGAAACGAATGAGTTTGCAGTTGGTTTTAACCAAAGCCCTAACGCACTGTAAAAGGTTTTTGATCTGAAGGTAAACACTGATAAGTATGGTCTAACATTTTTGTCTCAAGCTTGTCAAAAAAAAGTTTTGCTACTTAGCTGATAGTCTTTAATAATTTGCTAATCCCGTATCGTTCAGACTTTGTAAGCGTCCAGGATTGGGGAAAGTTACTGAACTAGTAAACATCCCACTGCGCAAAGGTTTCACCTCAAGTTTGAGGTGGTATGAGCCACACTCCACCACGCAGGCTCAGTGCGGATTGGCGGAAGGGTGTTTGCAAGGCAAGCGACCAACCTTGCTGTCAGATTTTATCAAACCGCCCATAGGGCCTCTGACAAGGCTTGACGACTAATATCAACCGATATTAGCCGGGACCAACGGCTTCCGAAGCGATGCTCGTGATAATAATAGTAATAGTCCCCCTAGCCGATTTCGACTACGGTGGCCAGTCACAACGACTAACCGACTGCGCGGGACATATTATAGTGCACAAGTGTGTACGCAAATACAGGTGCACTCTCTATTCCTTTCACTCTCATAGTCCGATGGGACAGCAATCTGACACGACCGGAGAGAGATCAGGCGCAGGACCAACGGCTTTACGTGCTTTCCGAGGCACGGGGGTGAAACACCGCCAACTTCCAAACTCCGGGCTACCCTGAAAATTTCTGAACAGAAAAACTCCGGTACATATTTTTGGCCCGACCCGGGAATTGAACCTGGGACCTCCGGCGCAGCCGTCGCTTAAAAATGCGACCCTCGTACCGCTGCGCCACCGAGGCAGTTAAAATGATAATGAAATGATGCTCGTGATATACGTTACTTATAAAGGTCGGAATGGTCACCCATCTAAACACGACCATGCCTTAGGTTATTTAACTTCTTTAACGCTACCAAGGCGCTGCCACCACTGCGCTTCGAGCACCAATACAACAAACATTTTAAATGATTAAATGTCTAAGTACAGCAATATACGTCTCATTAATGAAGACTTAAAGCGATTATAAGACGTGACGTGAGACCTCAAACTGACGCTAAGTTGCGAAGGAAGAAAGAAAGCATTTGGCTCTCATCATGAGATTAAGCAGGGAATATCACCATCACATGGCGACCTCGGTGGTGTAGGGGATAAGAACGGCGTCCACACAGTCCACTCCGTGAGCCCGGGTTCGATTCCTGGTGGGGCCAATATAGGAATCACAATTTTCCACGGTTGTTCCTGATTTTCATAACACAAGTGTATTAGCTACTTTGTTTGGGATGAAAGCAATGTTAGTGATTATTGCCCCATACATTTGGTTCTTTGCCCTGCTCCCAATTTATCTGAGGTCTTGACTATAGGAGTAAAAGCACAATACATACTTAATAATCGTAAATATAAAATGCGTCAGACAACACACTCGAAATAAGGAATTTAAGAAATTTACTTCCTTATGTTACGTAGTACCAGACAATGATTATGACGGGGGCGTCTCCCATAAATACTTAAATACATATAACATCAATGACTTAGGTACAAATGTTCGTGCTCATCACACAAACATTTGGCACTTGCGGGATTCGAACCCGCGACCGCTGGTTTATTTATTTATTTAAAGACTTTATTGCATAAATTTAGTGTACAAAGGTGGACTTAATGCTAAAAGCATTCTCTGCCAGTCAAACCTTAGTTTAGTAGTTAGGAGCGCTAACCACTGCACCAAACGAGTCTTCACATATAGTTGACAATTCTGGAAAGGCCATTGTTTGTCTTGATTCCGGAAATTAATAAGGGGTTGAAGAAGGTAATAACTTCTTCGGAACATTCTCATACATATTAAGCAGGTAATGTGACGTAGAACCAGATCGTAAGTTTTCTTAATCCATCAATATCCTATGTCAGATAACTCATACATAAGCTCATAATGCCTTACTACAACTAGATATATAAAAAAACTGCTTAAAAAAAGTAATTTTAGTGATTTAAAAAAAATAACGTGTTCAGTTACTGTTTAAGTTATAATGTACCTGAATAAACTGAAATGGTTACTTAAACCTTAATGTAAAAAAAAACTTTACTAAATACCGCATCAAAATCGGTCCAGCAGAACGCGAGTTATTCGCGGAGAAACATTCATATAAACATACAGGTTAAACTGGAAACCTTCTTTTTTGAAGCCGGTTAAAAAGTAATTCAACATGAACGGCCTTTTTCACAGTGTCAGAATAAGTTTTCAGTAGCGTCAACGGTCCACTACTTCAAACGTCCATATAATAATAATAGTCCCCCTAGCCGATTTCGACTACGGTGGCCAGTCACAACGACTAACCGTCTGCGCGGGACATATTAGTGCACAAGTGTGTGCGCAAACACAGGTGCACTCTCTATTCCTCAATCACATAGCCCGATGGGACAGCAATCTGACACGACCGGAGAGAGATCAGGCGCAGGACCAACGGCTTTACGTGCTTTCGAAGGCACGGCGGTGAAACACCGCCAACTTCCAAACTCCGGGCTACTCTGGAAATTTCTAAACAAAAAATCCCAGGTATATATTTTAGACCCGACCCGGGAATCGAACCCGGGACCTCTGGCGCAGCCGTCGCTTTAAAATGCGACCCACTCACCGCTGCGCCACCGAGGCAGTAAACACCCATATATGAATTATTCGTTAGATAATGCTCATTTGTCTATGATGAAATAATAGTCGATGTACCTAAGTCACCTATCATCTCACAACGTTATTCTACCATCCATACCAAACCGTTTCATTTGCTCCATTGTAATGTTATCATTTATTCCCAACAAATGCGTAAGAAAATAGAAAATACACGAATCCATCAATTCTGCTCACTCATAGATACAATGCTGGAATTTGGTATACAATAATAAGAGGATAAAGATATACGGATACCTATTGAATGTATAACAGTGTTATTCTTACGTAATGTAGAATTTAGTATATCTTCAAATGTGTATAAAAGTTGTGGTACTGTTTTATTTAAATGAAATGAAAATATAATAGTTTAGATTAGAAGCTTTCTGTAGGGACACACACAATCTCTTGTAAAACAGTGTATAAATTCTTTTCAAAGTTAAAAGTGATACATCTAATTACATAAATTGCACTTGTAAAAAGCAACCGTGACTCTGTGACAGACGAGGAATTGAACCCCGTGTCTTACGCTATCGAGGGGTATGCCTATACCACTCGGCCACCGTCACATTAACTCGTAACCAGTGCGGCACCGCACCGACTGGACCGAACCACCTGCTTCGTCCTGCGATACCAGTGACGCTGCTGTACGTGTCCCGGCTGCATTACTCTACGAAGGTCGAGGAGATTCACACTGAGGGTCGAACGGTTGGAATCTCGTCATAATACGAATTTCAATTCGTTTGTGGTAAGGGTTCCGACCGAATAGCTGTGGACCTTCACGAAAGAAGAATTTTGGCCGAGGGGTGTCGTATATCGTCTGTTTCGTGGACGGCTACCTGACACCAAGTTGCGCAACGCTACGCCGACAAATTAGTGTTTATTTGAATTATATATTTTTTGTGTTATAATTATAAATTTTATGTTAGTCTTTAAGGTATATATTGTATGGGCCTTTGTTGTCTGAAGCAAATGATTAAATTAAATTAACAAGCCTGTTGAATTTTGCAAGCAATATTGATGAGGTCACGCAGCCTAATCGTTAATAGAAAGCGTTTGCGAATTACTGTGGAGAGGTAGATTTGAACCAGGAGGACATAGGATACATTTATCCCGTTCGACGGGGCCACAACAAATCGCCGGGCCAGGGAAACAATTTTCGCTGGGACCGTTTAACTTTTAGAATAACGAGGCTGGGCGGGACGGGGCGGGGGGCGAAACAAACAAAGTTCGCTGGGTCCGCTTGTGTACTTATCTAATTAGAACGTATTCATATCGCCATTTTCAAATGTAAAATTATAATCCCTTTCAAATCAAAACATATGCCTTTAGCGTAAAATGCATAATTGCTGACCAATGGTCAATTCTCACAAAGGAATAACAACATCAATATTTAAAAACTTAATACACCAACCATGTCGAATAGATTTTCAAGCTGCTATGTTGTAGATTCGCGACGTTGTCTCAAATCAGACGGAAATTGTTTTGGTATTTTATCTTAAAGTTAATAATATGTTTTTGGTATAAATATTGGATGTGGGGAACATGGAACACACACGGTTGTCAATATGGGGCGACAGACGGCGTTGGGTGTATTAGGTGAGCAATTTAAAAAAAACTATTTAATAAATATTAACACATAATTATGACTAATTCAAGAATATTTAAATTTAAACGTAACAACAATAACTAAATAAATAAAACTAAATACATACACATCAAAAAGCTCGTTGCCTTGTGGGAAAATGCCCAAAAGGCTGGCCACATTGCCTCGCTGGAAGGCGAGACTATCTCTGGCCGAAGTAGAGACCAGCCTTTGCTTCGTTCGAAGTCTCAACAAGCCGTTAGGACAACTCACGAAACAGTTTGTGGGCACTAAGTCCCCACGGTCCTAGCGTTTCAAATAGTTAAGCCTCGCTAGGCTTTCATACTTGCGCCGTTTGAGGCATATTCCGCCGAAGCGGCGGCCGAGCCCACCCTGCTGCTAGTCTGTAGAAGAGTCTGCTAGTCTGTTGGTGTCGATACTTTAGCGCCTTCCCAGGCGCCACCAAAGGCAACTTCCACGGAATGACGGCCATGCCGTCATGACGCTTGCCGTCATGTCATTTATAAATATTAGTACCTACAATTACATTGCGCCCGGATAGCTTTCTTAAAACATTGAAAGTTTTAAAAACCTTTTAAACCATACGCATATTATTTTATTTTTATTCCAGCGCTTATAGCATCGACGTTGGGGGCGCCAGCGCCGCAATTCTGCCCGTGTCCTAGCCAGTGCGATAACAACGCGCCACCGCCTTGCCCATGCGACCCTTGCGCCCCGCCCGCACCCCCGTGTCCGTGCCCCGCTCCTGCACCCCCGCCATGTGACCCCTGCGCGAATGTGCCACCAAGTGAGTAACCTCTGAGTATTTTGGTAGTGGCGGCCCCTCTCAACAGAAGATATTATAGTGCCCAGATGTGAGCTCAATATACAAGTGCACTATTTGTCCTTCACTCTCATTAATTCGGTATGAGACGGCTCCGACATAACCGAAGAGAGATCAGGCGCAGGACCAACGGATTAACGTGTTTTTCGAGGCACGGGGTGTCATCACCACCAACTTCCTGACTCCGTGATGTTTCCGAGTATTATCAAGACTCAGAAGCAAATTTCTGAGTATCATAATATCTTTTAGGCATGGTAACTAAGAGCGTCTTCTTGTCTTCACTATTCAGTGTCTGAAGACGCAAGTCTACAACCAGTGTGTGTTACCAGTGATGACAGGGCCTAGTAAAAAAGCTTAAAATAACACAACGAGCGATTAAGAGGGTTATGCTCGGTGTTTCTCTACGAGATCGAATCAGAAACGAGGATATACGTAGAAGATTTAAGGTAACGGGCATAAGACATTTAAGGTAGGACCTACGAATCAGTAAGCTTAAGTGGCAGAGGGGCAGGGCACATAACACAAAGAACTGATTGCCGTAGGGGCAGAAAAGTTCTAGATTGGAGACCCTTCGACCAAAAGTAAAAATTGCGGGATTACTTTGGATGCAGATCACTCGCAATCGCAACTGGTCACTGTGCAAAAGCCGTGGGGGAGGCCTATGTTCAGCAGTAGACGTCATTTGGCTGATAATGACGATGATGGTAACTAATGATGCCGTGTCGGCTGTTAGCTGCGTCGACAAGCTACATTTGTCGCCAGAAATTATGTATATACGGCCTCTAAGGTCCCTAGTTAGATATTGATAAAAGTCTGAAGAAGAGAGAGTAGATTGCCTATAGTAGTACTGGTTAACGGTATGGTGTGTGGGCAAAATTTAGGAGGACTGGGCAGCAGATACCTTTGCCCGCACACCCCGTTGCCAGGGCGCCCCCTTTCCCGTGCCCTTGCCACGGTCCGTGCAATGCGACCCCTACGCGGATGTGGCACCAAGTGAGTAAACTTTAACATCTAAAGCTCGATTAATTCTATAGAGACACGACAGCTGAGATTAGTGGTAGCTGCTGGCAAATCGAGGGCTTGCAGTCAACATACGTCAATGGCAGTTGGCGACTAACCACGTCAACGGCAAACTGCTCATAGCCAAAGCTTAGGATCTAAAGGAAAGTAGTTGAGGTTAGGTTGAGGCGTTCGTCAGTTATAGTAACTAAATTGCAGGGCAAGACAACGGCCTGTTGAAAATAAATGTATTCCGTTCTATACGTAGGTATGATCTTTGTTAAGAGCTGCACTGGCTTTAGTTTGCTTAGGAAGACAATTTGTTGATGGTTGATCTACATCACATTTATGTCCCCTGTATATTCTTTATGTACAAACCTTAAACTTTTAATTAAGCATAATAATAACATCTATTTTCTTTCCAGCTCCATGTGGCACCGGACCAATCAGGGTACTGCTGCAGCGGTCGTGTATCGCTGAGCGCCTCCTCCAGGCAGGGTTCCGTCAGATCCCGGTACCAGGCGGCAACATCTTCATCGCCCAATCCCCTGACGTCATCATCCAGCCCCCTCCAATCCTCGTTCAGCCCAGACCTCTGCAGCCGATCACACCACCTCCCATCATCGTGACTCCACCCCCTATTCAGCCGATCACTCCTAGACCGATCGTGGTGAGACCAGCGCCGATCCAACCGGTGACGCCTCCTCCGATTGTCGTCAGGCCACCACCTCTACCACCAGTGCAGCCTCCATGCCTGACAGTGAGACCGCCCAGGCCAAAGTGTATCCAGCCTCCACCAATCACGATCCAGCCGCCACCGGCGCAGCCAATCACGCCTCCTCAAATCGTCGTGAGACCACCATCTCCTTCTAACATCCAGCCACCAACCATCACCCTGACTTCTGATATCTTCAGCAGAGGAAATAACAACTATGGCGGTGGATGCAACGGAGGTAACTGGGGGCAACAGGACCCATGCAACTCCTGCAACCCTTGCGATCCGTGCAATCCCTGCCAGGACCCGTGCAACCAATGTCAGCAGCAGGACCCATGCAATCCGTGCTCCTATTAAGTAGTGTTGCATAATTTGCTATCGATAGTCAAGCGGTGATTTGATCTTGGAAATAGCATCGTTTCATCAACATTCACTATCGTATGTTGATACAGATACAAATTTTCAAGGTTTAGACTATCGGTGGTGTCAACACTATTTTTAGGGAAGTACAGAGTCTTACACCAGAATACAATGAAAACTTTTTAGTTTCAAGAGTGACATCGTTTTGGGCTACATTAAGATTGAAGTAAGGTCTTATAAACCGACAGAAAAATCGTAACCAACTTATGATATATGAGGCCGTCTGACATAACATCTTGTGGCATAAAAATGGGCAATGCTTGGGCAATTTATCTTATTATGGGCAAAGATTACCTCTATATTATGACTAGTTGACCTTACAGAGTGCAAGTACCACCTAAGTAATTACCATCTTACTATCAACACCCTATGACGTTCTTCTAAGTTTACTACGCACAACCAAGAGATGGCGCTGTCTGTTTCTTACACTGCGGTAGCATGATGCGTCTTTTGCATTTTAAGAATTTTTAGTGGTTACTTGAATAGATGTACCTTCTGTCTTTAAGATTTGAGAACATTTTTGATTGTATAAGAGATTTTCATTGTATTTTGGTTTCATTTTCATTTAGTTTCATAACAAAGGATCTCTATAAACACATAAGAACGACTACGGCTTTTCAACGGACCGAAATATCGAATATATTGTAAATAAAAACCCCGTAACTTATTTTTAATCTGTATGAATGGTTGCAAACGTAGCTTAGTATATATGTATTGTATTTAAATAAATGACATTGTTTTAATAGCAATTTAAAACGTTGTGGTTTCATTTGTTTTCTATAAAAAAAAACACTACATTGCAAATTATTGAAAACTGACGAAATTCTTTTTAGGATAGCTATATATTTTTATTTCGTAGGTAAATATAATTATAAGTAGGTAGTATAATTTTCATTTACACATCGAAAATATACTTTGGTAAAACTTCGTTAAGTATCAGGTTTTGGAATTATTAGCTGTTAGAGATGTTAAACTAAAATTCAAGCGCCTGAAAAGTGAGTTAAAGTTACATACGTCTTTCTTCATACAATAGATAGACAATAATAATACTAGCAAAATAAACTACTACAAAGGCTCATTGTAATTCAAATTAAAATAAACCTAAAGATAATTAGGACCTACAATATAGCACCAAATACAAAGTAGGTATCATAATTAACCACATAACTTTATTGCACTCCACAAATAATAAAAAATACAAAAAAACATCTTGAATATTACATGGTGGTAATATTAAGGACAAGTATTATTGCTATTATTTCTTGAATAATATTCAAAACGGGCATAAAAATAACTATCTCACTAACAAAATAAACTTGGCATTTTTTTACCAAAATACAACTTCTGAACACAAACTCCTCACTATGATATAGTTATCGCGACCTCTACCATTCAGGTCACGAGCGCAAACAGTTCGTTACAGATACGTGACTGACTGTTACTGATATGTTACAAAGTTGACTGAAGATTTCGGCAAATACCAGGTAGAATACGAGCCAAGTTGCTTTGAAAAAAAAACCACAAAAGTGGGGCCGCTGCTTAAGCTATTACATAAAATTAATATTCCTATCGGAAGAAAAGAACAATTAAGAGCTGTCAAACGAAACCGATTTTAGATGACAGTAACTAACTTAAGTAAGTAACATTTGTAACTTAAAATGAGATAACCTTTCGTTTAGGTGATTTATACCAACCTTCCTAAGTTTAACATATTAGTTTACTGTATGATAGGTAAACAGTCGACACAAAATATCGGAAATGCAGCCCTAGTGTAAAACGAAAAATGATTTCTTGAGACAAATATTCGTAGATATGCATTACCTGTGTTATTCCGTTTTTACTTTTTACGTAAATTAACGTTTATAGAATAGAATAATCCAACTGCGTACTGAAGCGCATTGGTAAATATTAATCGTATATTAAGAGGCTTCGATTTGGACTAATCTACCTGTTAAATGAATATTTGTTGGGGTTATTTCGCTGTAATGAACAACAATCAATCACCGATCAAGTCACCATGTTTACGAAGCACAATTTCTCTAAAATATACACACAAGTGAATACACTTGAATTTGTAAATAATCACATTAGAGAAATTTTCAGCGAGGCTCCATGGGCCTCTAAACTGATTGACAGCCGTCAAAAACGGTTCTGCTACATCGCATCTCGCATCTCATTTTATCACACAGTTTGCTGCTAGTGACATCTCGCTCTTGTCGTTCTATTCCAAAAGGATTGTAAATTTATGAGTTATTTATGACTATGGTAAACGAGCGAATATTTAATAGTCGGATTTTTTTAATTTCGTAACTGAGTTAAGGTTTCTGCCCACCGCACTGTAGCTTACCATGACCGTGCCAGAAACGTGTCAGGGAAATAAATATTTTTTTAGGGTTCCGTAGCCGAATGGCAAAAAACGGAACCCTTATAGTTTCATGAAGTCTGTCTGTCTGTCTGTCTGTCTGTCTGTCCGTCCGTATGTCACAACCACTTTATTTTGGAACTATTAGGATCACACCGCTGAAACTTGGTAGGTAGGTGTATCTTCTTTACCGCTTTCCGATTCAGGTACAAAAAATTTGAAAAAATGATATTATAGGGATAATGATATAAAAGTCTAACGTTTGAGATATAGACGCTTCCAAAGTGGTAAAATGGGCGTCCCCCCCTACATCTAACTTTTGAAATAAGGAAGTGAGAATTTTGAAAAAAATATGTAACGTAGATCTCAACATAAACTTTCAACGAAAATTGGTTTGAGCGAAATCGAACTAGCAGTTTTTGAGATATAGCACATTTTTATCAACCGCAAATATAACTTTGTCTTTCATACAAACACTATGAAAAACAAAGTTATATTTGCGGTCAACAAAATATTGTGCTATTTTGGCTAAGTGGAAGTAAGAATCCCTAATTCAGTTAAAGTTGGCACGGAACCCTCAGTGTGCGAGTCCGACTCGCACTTAGCCGGTTTTTTTATTGAAAACGCGTATCATGTCATGCACGGAGCGTGACAGCACCGGGAAAATACGCTATCGCTCCATATAATAATAGTCCCCCTAGCCGATTTCGACTACGGTGGCCAGTCACAACGACTAACCGATTGCGCGGGACATATTATAGTGCACAAGTGTGTGCGCAAACACAGGTGCACTCTCTATTCCTTTCACTCTCATAGCCCGATGGGACAGCAATATGACACGACCGGAGAGAGATCAGGCGCAGGACCAATGGCTTTACGTGCTTTCCGAGGCACGGGGGTGAAACACCGCCAACTTCCAAACTCCGGGCTTCTGTTAGAATTTCTGAACAGAAAGACCCAGGTACATATTTTTGGCCCGACCCGGGAATCGAACCCGGGACCTCTGGCGCAGCCGTCACTTTAAAATGTGACCTTCTAACCGCTGCGCCACCGAGGCTGTTAAATCGCTCCATATAACGGTGAGACAGAACGCTGTAGATCCGTTCAGTGGGCAAAGTAGAGCGTATCGTGTTGATTTTCGTGTCCGATACGCTCCCAGCATGGTCAGGGTATGCTACACCGAAACTATTAAACATAATAACTATCATAATATTAACTACTAGCTGTCCCTTCGAACTTCGTTTCGCCCCCTGCCCCGTTTTATGGGAATTTTCTTTGCTATAAACCTCACGGAGCCCGAGACCTTTCCAACGAATGCAAAACCGTGGAAATCGGTCCTTGCGTTCTGGAGTTATAGCGTCAGGGAGGAAAACCTTTTTTAATTCGTAATATCTTTTGAATGGAAAGTCCAATTTGAATAATTTAAAAACTATTTTATAGGTAGTTAAATGGTCTTGACCATTAAATAATTTATTTGGATAAGGATTAATATAAACACATAAATAGCATGGTTTGAATTTGGTTAGCATTTTCATTAATGTTTAAAATGAAAAAAGTTGTTGTAGTAACATAACTACAATAGTTGGACATATGCTACCGCGGAGTTTTTTGTAGACATTATGATGTTCTTCAATATTGTTGTACATTATTTTGTTCTATCGCTAATAGTTTCGGCAGCGCATTCGACGAAAGACATTTTAAGACTCATTTTTCTACACCTTCGGTTACATTGTTCAAATTTTACAAAGGATCCCTAATTCTTTTCAAAATGAAATGTAGCCTATGTCAAATTGGAAGAATGTAGCATTCTATTGGTGAAAGAATTTTTTTAATCGGCCCAGTACTTTTTGAGCCTATTCATTACAAATATACAAAAATAGGTACAAATCTTTCCTCTTTAAAATATTAATAGTGTAGATTTAACATATAAGGCAGAAACTATGAAAGACAATATGAATGATTTTTAAAATAGAGCTTGATACAATCATCGAGGTAACATTTTAGTACGGCAAAGTGTTTTTAGGGTTCCGTAGTAAGACACAGGGTTCGATTCCTTGTCTAAGACAGTTGCTTTTTACAAGTGCAATTTATAGTATTAAGTTTGTATAGTGACAAAACACTATAAAAACAAAAATATATTAGTAGGTAATAATATTATAAGCTTAAGAGAAACCCATGCTAAGTGCCAAAAAACTTCCCAATTCCCAGCAAATTCACATCGCGAAACAAAGCAAAGAATGATCCTCTTTATTACACTTGGGTAATAAAACTTAGTCTCAGTGAGAGAGGCCTATTGTGTGAAATGTCTAGACTCAATTCTGGCTAGATTTATTTAGTAAAGTGTGTTATTTATGTTTGTTGACGTGTATACTATTGTTTGATTGTCTTTTCGGTCTGGTGGTTAAGCTATGTTTATCTTATGTTTGTATTTCGGGATTATTCAATGTTTATGGTGCACAATAGAGTATTTTTATTATTATTACAAACATTTAATATGGCTGTTATTTTCTCGTATTTAATCTAATTAACATTTTTAATCTATAATGGTACTACATTTATTTAATAAATAACAGAAAAAATGATATTTACATTATATATAACCCTAAATCTAAAGAATAAATAAAAGAAAAAAATAAAGAACTTACATCTACTATAAATAAAAAATATCTTCTAAATTTCCGCCGCTTGGCGGCAGGGTGCCCAGGAGGCTGGCAGCATTGCCTCTTTGTATGGCCAAACTGATTCGCTGGCCGAGGTAGCTGCCAGCCCTCTGGTCACCCGGATATTTCGGGATAAATAGAATATGAAATCTAGTTAAGCTTCCAAACACGTGTTCTAAGTTTCGTACGTGTATGTATATCTGTATGATTGTCCACTTACTTTTTAGTAAGAAAAAGTGATGTCTGGTGATTATGAGGTCTATTTTAACTCAGGTAATAGTGCAAGTTCTATCAAAATCGGTTCAATAGTTTTGGAGATATGGGTACCTAAAAGTGAAAACCAAGAAAAAAATAACTTCAAAAAATTAAACCGCCTTCAAAAATACCTAGACAGTAGTTGAATGATGAAAATCTTGAAATAACGCTTTTTTTCTATTTAAGGGTACCAGTGTACCTATAAACCTATACTAAAATAAAAAATAATAAACCTGGGTCACTAGGGTCCCATAAGCGGGACTAGTGTTAGAGTTTAGTTTGAGACACCAACACGAAGGGGTAGTATTTAACCGAGCGACTGTAAGTTAATGTTTTAAGTGTCAAAAATACTTAATTTGGGTTATAGAATTACTAAGTGAGCGACTGAGTGCGAGTGACGAGAAATCAACAGATCAGCAACTTACAAAGAATAATTTGAGTTACTTTAAATACAAAATGAGAAGCTTCATAATATATGAGCGACCCAATTTTTGATTGAGTGTCAACATTACGTCCTGCATTTTTTTCAATATTTGGCAAATGGATTTTTCTAACTGAGCGGTATTTAATCTTAAATGAAGTGTTTCGAATGCAAAAACTACTTTGAAAAATACTAATCTAAGCCGCGTATTATGAGGCCACATTTAAATAAAAAATCTACTTATGACATTACTATTTGAAGATACACTAAATATTCTATTAGCGAAGAAATTGAATTATTAAAAGTTTAATATGGGTAGGTTATTAAATTAAACAATGTATTACGAAAGAGTAGGTAATAATAATCAATTTGCGTTTACTTAAATCAAATAAAAATAAACCGGCAAAGTGCGAGTCGGATTCGCGCACGAAGGGTTCCATATATACTACGTATGCAAGCATTTAAATTTTGCAATTTACATGACAATTATTTTGCTTATATTTTATGTACTTTAATAGAGTATATAAAAATATTTCTCAAAATCTTATTTTACCACTTTGGCGAGGAGATTAGAATATATACTAATGCAAAATTACAGTTTTCTAACACCTGACTCAGCGCTGAACTGCGGACAGACGGACATAGCGAGACTATATCTAAGGGTTCCGTTGGACTACGAAGCCCTAAAAAAAGACGCTTCAGTCCATAAAAAAAGCGATTTTCTTATAAATACTATAAGGAACATTAATTGGTATGAGGGTTGAGGAGCTGTACTACTCATCGTCACTAGTAGATAAGTGCTAACCCGGCCTCGTTTTCATTTTTGTCCAATGGGTATCATTTTTGCTTCCAGTGGTGGTGTTGTTAATAATAATCATAATTAATTAATTTGAGCCGAATTACTAGACCCAAAACGTGTTTGCGTACATATTATAGTTTGCATAAAATATAAAATAAGACCTCAAATAGAATATCAGTAACCAATAATCATTAAAACAGGAGCTCACAAAACTTTGCTCAGTGTGAACTTTTTTGTAGTTCGTTATGTAAAACCTCAATTGGAAAAATTGAAAATATCTTAATATTAAAACTGCCCTCTCTGTATTTCCAGTCGCTCAGTTAGTAATTTAGTCACCCGAATAGTATTTTTATATCTGAAATGGATTAAACAAAGCCCACTTGTTGTAAGCTCGTTCTGTATTTTATTATTAATCAATATTCGTCGTTAGTTTAGTTAATTATTCGCTTACTCAAATTCATACCGCTCAAGTAATTAAAACAGTATGTCATCATCAGTCGCCAAGTTATTTTTTATTCGCTCGTTTTATTATTCCCCAACACGAAGTATTAGACGAGCTTATAAGAATCCGGCAACAGCAGTAATTGCCGCGAGTCAATGTTGATCCAACGCCATCTAGCGGCGAGTAGTGGTACCAAATAATTGTGCGTCTTACAACCTAGAAAATAATTACCTACTTCTATCTTAAACCCTTTGAAAACTAAACGTCCTAGCCAACCTCTGTCGTTAAGGTCAAAGTAATACATCAAAGACCCATTTATTTTCTAAAAACCTATTTGATAATGTAAATCAAACGAGACTTTAAAAATAGGAGTCCTCTAAAAGCTATCTCCATAATATATTTGGAACTGATTATGTTGATGTAACAAATGGCTACCAATTTGTTTGTACGAGAAATGAATTCATTAAAGTAGATTTAACTAATGCGTTTTTGAGACTGTATTTTATAATCTAGATATTTCAAGATTGAAATCACTGAAGTCATAAAAGTCATTTATTGAAGCATAATGTAGACCCACTTATACCTACTCGTCCCGAACAAATTGCCTACCTGCCTCAGTGGCGCAGCGGTTAGACCCACATTGTAAAGCGACGGCTATGCCAGAGATCCCGAGTTCGATTCCAGGGTCGCGCTAAAAATATGTACCTGGGTTTTTCTGTTCAGAAATTCTCAAGGTAGCCCGGAGTTTGGAAGTTGGCGGTGTTTCACCCCCGTGCCTCGGAAAGCACGTAAAGCCGTTGGTCCTGCGCCTGATCTCTCTCCGGTCGTGTCAGATTGCTGTCTCATCGGGCTATGAGTGAAAGGAATAGAGAGTGCACCTGTGTTTGCGCACACACTTGTGCACTATAATATGTCCCGCGCAGTCAGTTAGTCGTTGTGACTAGCCACCGTAGTCGAAATCGGCTACAGGTTACTCCTACTCGTCCCAGTATAAACCTTACCACTGCTTCAGGACAATTGTGGACACAGACTTAGCACTTAGACTTACCTACTTCCTTTTAAATCAGGGCTCCAATTCCCATGCAGTTCACAAGTAAAAAGTTTACCGATCGAATTTCCTTTTTTGTCACGATTTCTTTGCAATCAACCTTCTGGCGCATGTGAAATGCTGGAGAATCGGGGCACTGGGCCTCAATTCTCAAACTTTTTCCGTGTGGAAAGTCGATTACGTATTTCACCGTTCTTCCGAAAAAAAAAACAACTGATGTCCACACGAACAAAACTACCACACCAGACATTGCCAATTGCAAAGAAATCGTGAACTTGAGATAACAAAATGCATTTTATCTTCAAAAAACCGGCCAAGTGCGAGTCGGACTCGCGCACCGAGGGTTCCGTACAAATATTAAAAAATATATATTTTGTAATGTAACTAAAAATTTAAGGTTTTCGGAATTTTTCCTTTATGTGTGCTATAAAACGTTGCTTCATGCCAAATTTCAAGATTCTAGGTCGACTGGAAGTACCCTTTAGGTTTTGATTCCCTTGCGAGTACTTGCGAGTTTCAAAATATGCAGCTTAAATTGCTGTTTCTTTTGATTGCGTTGACATAGAAGTTTGATTTTGTTACAGCTTAAAGGTATTATAGACCTGAGTATTTGGTATGAATTTCAATTTAATACCTCTACGCGTTTATGAGGAAATGGGTAGTAAGTTTAAAATTATTAAAAAAATATATATTATGTGATGTAACTAAAAATTTATGGTTTTCGTAATTTTTCCTTTATCTATGCTATAAGACGTTGCTTCATACCAAATTTCAAGATTCTGAGTTCACGGGAAGCACCCTGTAGGTTTTGATTCCCTTGCAAGTGTCGAAAATTTGCGGCATAAACGGCTGTATCTTTTGATTGCGTTGGCTTAGAAGTTTGATTTTTTCACAGCTTCAAGGGACAGTAGACCTGAGTAATTGATATAAATTTCAGCTTCATACCTCCACGCGTTCCTGAGAAAAAGGGTCTTGACAGACGGACGGACGGACGGACAGACGGACAACAAAGTGATCCTATAAGGGTTCCGTTTTTTCCTTTTGAGGTACGGAACCCTAAAAAAAGAAAAATCAATTGATGAACTTTTTACGCTGTGTGAGAATCGGGGCCCAGAACAATGTGATTTATATCCAACCTTTATTATTTTTCAGGTAAACAAATTAACACATAACTTTTCTCACACAATTTCGCACATTTGGAACTTCTTTGTAAGAAAAAAAGAAAATTAAGACATTACTGACTTTAGTAAAACATAAAAAAATAATGCTAAAGTTCTAGTTCATACTTGTAAGTGATTGTAAATTCACACATTCATTTGTAAAAAGATACTATATGGTATTTATTGTAAAGTCCATTTTTCTTCACTAGTCAAATATTGTAAACAATCTTTACATTCCTTTTTAGCCAAAATATTCCTTTTAAAACAATATAAACACGAAACTTACAACATACATAGCAAATTCATCGTTAAACATAATAACTTTTTAAATGAAATTGTAAATTAATTTTATTTAATGATAATGTCTTAAAAGTTACAAAAATAAATAAATATGCGCCTGACAACACACCAATTGTCTGGTTTCGTGGTAAGGAATTTTCTTCCTTGTGTTACGAAGTACCAGACAACGATTATGACGGGGGCGTCTCCCATAAATACTTAAATACAAAAATACATAAATACTTAAATAAAAAAATTGTTTACAATGTTGAACTAGCAAAGATGAATAGAATTTAGCGCTAAAAACCTTCTGTGTCCCACAAATAACGTAAAAGACTACAAAACACAAAAAAACTGTAAAAATAATCTCCTTTTTGCTTAAACAGAGTCGCAGACGACTATTTTAATGAAAGAAAAGCATCAAAAGAGGAACAAAAAAACCATATTATTCTTAAGTCAATAAAAACATTCATCAAACCTTTATCTTTACAGCGGAATTAAACTGAAAAACATTTTCTCCGCTCTGTGAAGAAACAAAAAACTTTTTTTACAACCATTAAAAAATACGTCACGTTTCCCTTAACCCTCAATAAACCGTGGAATATTATTAAAAGTAACAAAAAAAACATCGCGATATTTTTATTTCGAAATAAAAAATATTTTAGAACGCATCCCTCCAAGCTGAACGTATCAAATCGCAACCATTTTTTTTGCAAAATATAATTATATTTATTTTCTATTTTCGACTATACGACTTTAAAATTAAAGCTCAATTTTGAATGACGAGTTATGGAGTTATGCCATTATACATATAAATGAGTGGTATAATTCGGAATAGTGTTATAATGGATATAAAAGGGTTTTAATACGTCTGCTTAGCATCAGAGGACCGGAAGATGGCGCGGGGCAAAGTAATCTGGTTGTCTGGTAAATATATTTTAATTTATTTAATTATACAGCATGTGGCCTGTAATAGGGGCAATTTTTGACGTGACAACGTCTTATAAATTGGTTTGCCGGGTGACACTTCAAGAAACTGCGTTACGCTCCGCTCACGTTATGCGCTCACAATGAGAGCGAGTGAGAGGCACGCGTCCCTTCCACTCGGGCATGGTTAGCCCGCCTAAGAGCGAGAGAGACAGACATCAAAAGTCGTTGTCACGTAAAACTTTCGCCCGTATACCGACTTTACAGGCAACCAATTTTTTTTTATCAATAATTCTTTTAAATACACATTTATGAATACCTTGGTCATGGTGCTCCAAAATGCTTTAACTAGGAGTATAGTACTCCAAAATTAAAATCCCTGATCAACGTATACCAAAAACGCTAATTCGTTGTAGAAAATGACAATGTCAAGTTCAATGCTAGACTTATATATTTTGCTGGCTCGATTTATTTTGTTAAAAAATATCAATTAATTTAATTTTTCATTATAATAAAATAAAACCCCTCAGAAGTGACTTAACACGTTCCGGGACACTACTTCAGACACAATAGATGTTTTATTGTTTTCACGCCTGTAGGCAGGCACTGTCCCGGAACGTGTTAAAATGTTAATTTAGGTTTAATTTACGTTTGTGCATGTTTTAAAGAAAAAATAACTGAACCAATGGTAATTAAAATTATCATTCTGACATTTCTTTAAGGAATTGTTTCTATAAATCACGCAGAATCGTAAATAAAACCGCTGGTAACGACTTTTAACCGACGAGGCCCTAAGAGAGCACGGTGCGTCTCTATCTTATGTCTAACAATTTATCATATTAGTAATTTCAATTATTCAAAATTACGATCTCATACGAATATATAGGTAGAAAAAAATCGAAGCTACTAGTTAAATACACAGAAAGTCAGATAAAAGTCAGAAAGTAAGATGCATTTATCTTTATTTTACCTGTCTTAGCTTTTCGATAAGTATTTAATTAAACCCTCTCATCTTTTAGATGGAATCTTTGAAACATCTTAACCAATTATTAGCCGTGTTAAGTAATTTAACTAAACTTTATCGAAAGTGCAATATTGGCTACAACTCCGAGTTTAAACTTGGCCAAACTTATTCGCAAACTGTTGCTTAAAATAAAGTTATCTGTGGAGTTGTCAATCTATTCACAAGTATATTTATAGGTCTGTAGGTTTTACTGACAAGTTAAATATAGAAAGAGAAAGAAAGAAAGAAAGCATGTTTATTCAGTATCATAAATACAAATAGAGAGATACTTATATATTTAAATACACATAAACAAGACACTGAAAGGGTGTGCCACTCGGCATGTGTCGTAGCATTTTAGGTACGCCACGACGCTGGTCTTCCGTGAGCAAATATAAGGTCAAATCATTTTAAGTGATAATATTTTAACAGTGGCTTTGTACACATCATAGAAACAGGACACTTTCATTATTTTTTGGATAATCGAGATTTTATTTTATACTAGCTTTTGCCCGCGACTTCGTCCGCGTGGAATAGTGACTTCTTTCTCCCGTTTTTTACACATTTACCACTATATCTTTGCTCCTATTGGCCGTAACGTGATGTTATATAGCCTATAGCCTTCCTCGATAACTGGACTATCCAACACAAAAAGAATTATTCAATTCGAACCAGTAGTTTCGGAGATTAGCGCGTTCAAACAAACAAACAAACAAACTCTTCAGCTTTATAATATTATATAGTATAGATTATTTTTCCTTAACATAGACAGTAACATTTTTTAAAACAGCACCCTGACAATTTAAAAAGTTAACTACGTCCTTGGCTTCACCTCTCTTAATTCAATGCCCAAATCTTTTTTTCTCTAATCTAAGCTTTAATTCATATAAAAAAAACTGGACAAAAATATTAGCTTAGTCTCCAATTTTCTCAAAAACTAACGGATAAAAACCCAAAGTGTTTTCTACAAAAAATGACTAATTTATTGTGCTGAATCGGCCCTTTAAATATAATCACTTAAAACGAGGTGACACCAATAAGCTCAAGTAGCAATGGGCAGGGCACATAGCGCGAAGAACTGATGGCCATTGGGGCAGAAAAGTTCTAAATTGGAGACACTTTGACCAAAGACGCAGCGTAGGACGTCCACCGACAAGATAGACAGACGACCTTGTAAAGATCACAGGATTAAACTGGATCCAAACCGCTAGTGATCGGTCGCTGTGGAAAGCCGTGGGGGAGGCCTATGTTCAGCAGTGGAGGTCCTTTGGCTGATAATGATGATGATAATGCATGTTTTGAAGTTATACATTTGGCATTCTAACAAACTTTAAGGCCCAGTTGCGTGACGGATAGTTAACTGAACTATTGGTAAACTGTAGTTACTATTTACGATTGTGCGTGGTTTGAAGAAAAAATAGTAAAGTTAGCCTGTAAGCATCCCACTGCTGGGCAAAGGCCTTACCTCAAATATGAGGTAGTATGAGCCATACTCCCCCACGCGGGCTTAGTGCGGATTGGCGGAGGGGTTTGCAAGGCAAGCGACCAACCTTGCTGTCAGATTTTATTAGCCGGGACCAACTGCTTACGTGCCTTCCGAAGCACGGAGATGCTCGTGATATACGTCACTTTTATGGTCGGAATGGTCTCCCATCCAAACACTGACCGCGCTGTAAGTTGCTTAACTTCGGTATCACTACCAAAGCGCTGCCACCACTGCGCTACGAGCACCTCTTGGAGAAAAAATATCATAAACGTCAGAATGGTTATTTTTATTGCCTTTGGTTAAGGTTTTTTTTTAAACGCGTAAAATCGTACATATAATATTTAATCGCTGATGACGACATTTAAGCATTACCTAGTTAGTTAATAATTACAATATTTATTTCAAGTCAAGGTATTAACGATTGAAATTATATTATACTAGCGGTCCCAGCGAACTTTGTTTCGCCCCGGCCCCGTCCCGCCCCAGCCCCGGCCCCGTTGAACGGAATAAAACGGATCCTATGTCCTTCTCCTGGCTCTAAGCTACCTCCCTGCCAATTTTCAGCTAAATCGGTTCAGCCGTTCGGCAGGGTACGCAAAATAAGTAACTTTTTTGGTTGATTTTTTACACCTTGTGTCCGAAAAATCCTAATATCCGAGGAACCCTACTTTTGATCAAAATTAAATATAGCCTATGTTACTCGTGGATAATGTAGCTTTCGAATGGTGAAAGAATTTTTAAAATCGGTCTAGTAGTTTATGAGCCTATTCATTACAATCAAACAAACAAACAAACAAACAAACAAAGTTTTCCTCTTTATAATATTAGTGTAGACTAGCTTTTGCCCGCGACTTCGTTTGCGTGGACTTCAGGTTCGTCCCGTCTAGTAGCGCAAAAAATGTGTTTTTTTACGACCTCACATTAGAAACCTCAAAAATTGTAGCCTATATGTTATTCTGATGTATAAGCTATATTGTGGTAAAGTTTCATTCAAATCCATTCAGTAGTTTTTACGTGAAAGAGTAACAAACATCCATACATCCATACATCCATACTTACAAACTTTCGCCTTTATAATAGTATTATTATATTATATAAGTAGATGAAACTTTTAAGTACCGAATTCTAAGACAGATTTTTTTATTAAACCTGAACTTTTATTTTCAGTTCTAATCCTGGGCTCAGCCCTAGGCCAGCCATTACCCGACCCGCAGTGCCCGTGCGCGGACCCGTGTGACCCGTGCGCCGCGCCCCCGAACCCGTGCGACTGTGGGGACGCGCAGGAAGTGGCCCCTTGTGACCCGTGTGCGCCGCTGATCAACTACGCCTATGGGCAGGCACCTCAAGGTATGTGACTTATGTGACCAGTGCGACTGGGGACGCGCAGGTAGTGGCTCCTTGTGACAAGTGTGCGCCACTGATCAACTTCGCCTATAGGCAGGCACCTCAAGGTATGTGACCCGTGTGACCTGTGAGACCCGTGTGGCCCGTTGACCCGTGTGACCTGTATGACGCGCAGGAAGTGGCCGTTTGTGACCCGTATGCGCCGCTGATCAACTACGCCTATAGGCAGGCACCTCAAGGTATGTGACCCGTGTGACCTGTGTGACCCGTGTGGCCCCTTGTGAGCCGTGTGCGGTGCTGATCAACATCGCCTATGGGCAGGCACCTCAAGGTATTGTTGACTCTCTCTATCTATCTACCCGCCTCCCTATCTATGTCCAGGCCCGTGTGACCCGTGTTGTCCGAGTGACCTGATATGAGCCAAGGGGTGCCTTTTCTGATGATGCAAATGGCAATGTATTTCTGATATTATGTCCCGCGCAGTCGGTTAGTCGTTGTGACTGGCCACCGTAGTCGAAATCGGCTAGGGGAACTATTATTTTTTGGCAACAAACCACTTTCTTTTTTCCGCTGAATTACCTACTCCTGATTTCCAGGACAACTGATCATCAAACCCGGCCGCATACGCTTCCCTACGCCCAGCCCGATCATCGTGCGTCCAGGCCAGATCAGGCCACCGAAGCCTGCGCAGATCTGGGTCCGACCAGCCAGGATACAGCCTCCAGATCTACCACCGATCACGGTCAGGCCACCACCAGTGTGCGTGCCGCCACCACCACCGATCACAGTCAGGTATGTTAGAGGACCTTTGAATTCAAGATGTTGCTTATTGGAATGGTGATTTTAGGCACCAAATTCTGATATTGCAACTTTAGGAACTATCATAGCCTAGGAATAGTCCAGTAAATCAGTTAGATCAAGTGGCAATTGCCAGGACACATAGCGAAAAGGCAGTTGGGTCAGAAATGTTTTAGATAGGAGACCCTTCGGCCTAAAGCGCAGCGTGCCACGTCCACCGACAAGATGGACAGACGATCTTGTAAAAATCGCAGTATCACACTGGATGCAGACCGCTTGCATCTGGTCGTTATGAAAGCTATGGGGAAAGTGTTTGTTTAGCAGACGTGATACTGTTGATGATGATAAAGAGACGCATTTTTTTGTTGGTGATTTTAGTTTTGCAATTCATATGCCGCAACATTTTTGCTCCCTTTCAATAGGACAAAGTAGCGGTTTTCCTGACAGACCTTTAACGACAGTCAAAACATCTTACATTATATTCATTTTCTCAAAATCTATTCGAGGCTATCATTCCCTTTCCAAATTACGAGCAGCTGAAAGCCACATCTCTAGTGTATTTAAGGATCAGTATTTCCACCAAAAAGATGGACAGACGATCTTGTAAAGATCGCAGAATCACACTGGAAGCAGACCGGTCGCAACCGATCGCTGTGGAAAACCGTGGGGGAGGTCTGTACTTAGCAGCGGACGTCCTTTGGCTGTCAATGATGATGTCAAAATACTCTTCTCAATCACATCTACTTCTTAACAGACCAGCACCAGTGCCAGTACCGCAGCCACCACCAATCGTCGTCAGGCCCCCACCAGTCAACGTACCAAGGCCAGCGCCAATCAGAGTGAGTTTTATGTCTTAATGTCTTAGAAAAGTTCGTTCCTACTGTATAAAAGTCGTTTTAATAACCGGCATATACAAGCTTAAAAGAGAACCTTAAACCTATATTTAGCAATTTATTGCTCCGTAATGTACAAAATTTGTTACAATTTAGGCAATGAGCAGATGATCATTATAGACCCTCTCGGGCGCTGCAAAATAAGCGATACAAAGAGAGGAAGAAACTTATGTTGTTGTAATTAAATAAATGATGAAGTGCGAGTCGGACCCGCGCACTGAGGGTTCCGTGCCACCCTTAACTGAATTCAGGGTTCACTTACTTTCACTTAACGAAAACATCAAAATATATTGTGACAGCAAAAATTACTTTGTTTTTCATAGTGTTTGTATGAAAGACAAAGTTATATTTGCGGTTGATAAAAATGTGCAATATCTCAAAAACTACTGGTTCGATCTCCTTCAAACCAATTTTCGTTGCAAGTTTTTGTTGAGATCTACATCATATATTTTTTTCAAAATTTTCACTTTCTTAGTTCAAAAGTTAGAGGGGGGGGACGCCCATTTTACCACTTTGGAAGCGTCTATATCTCAAACCTTACACTTTTAGAAAAAATGGTTTTAGAAACCTCAACATCATTTTAAAAGACCTATCCATAGACACCCCACACGCATAGGTTTGAGTAAAAAAAATTTTTAGGTTTTAGTTTCATGTATGGGAGCCCCCCCTTAAATATTATTTTTTCTTACTTTTTGTATCTGAATCGGAAAGCGGTGAACAAAATACACCTACCTACCAAGTTTCAGCTATGTGATGCTTATAGTTTCAGAATAAAGTGGCTGTGACATACGGACGGACAGACAGACAGACAGACAGACAGACAGACAGACAGACTTGACGAAACTATAAGGGTTCCGTTTTTTGCCATTCGGCTACGGAACCCTAAAAAGCATAATTTGATAGCTCCGAGGGTCAAAATCGAACATCTGTATTAAATCATAAAATAATTGGCATAAGTTAGGGTCTTGCTGCTAAGACATGTTTCTAAAATCCGTCCTAACTAAAAGGGTTGGTTAAAACTACCCTAGCAAAAAAAATCTGTCTGTCCTAGCTTCTAAAAAAAAAGGCTTTTAGATTCTTTAAAAAAGTTCTCATGATTGCGGAGTGCCAATATGATCACTACCGCTCTTGTGAAAGCGGTCTCATCATTGACATATTATTGTTCTGTATCTGTAAACCTTGGGAAAGGCTTGTGTTTAAGCAGTGGACATATTAAAGCTGCTAATGACGATGATAAGATAAGATAACTCTTTATTGATCATAGCAATAATTAACTTGCAAATTCGTTTAAAGAAAATGTACAATTTAGGCGGTCTCATCGCGATCTCTTCCAGTTGTCTGGAAGAGATCGCGATTATTTCTAACTTTTACTGAATTATTTCTAACTCCCTCAGGTCCAACCTCCCCAAGTGACCCCGCCACGCCCAGAGGCTCTAATCGTGAAGCCACCCAAGATCATCGTGCCCTCGCCCCCCGTCATCGTCTTCCAACCGAGCGTCCAGCCCTGCAGCTTCAGGACCATCGGAGGCGCCTCAATCTGCCCGTTCAGAGGCCAACTGCCGTGCAACAACAACCCGTGTCCCTGCCCCATCCCGGACCCCTGCAACCAACCGGATCCGTGCCAGCAAGACCCCTGCCAGCAAATTGACCCGTGCCAGCAAATAGATCCTTGCCAGCAGCAATGCCAGCAGCAATGCCAACAGCAGCAGCAACCTTGTAACCCATGCATATCTTGCAATCAATGCTCGTAATGTATAGGTAGTATATGTATATATATATTTTAGTATAGCTACGTTTGTAAATATTGGATGATTGGAAATAAAGTGCGGGTGTTTTTTGCATATAATTTTTGTGTGTTTTGTGTTTATCTCCTGAATATTTTGTTTCATATACATCATAATATGATGTGGCCTATAATAGGAGCAATCATCTATACATATAAAAGGCTTTGTCCTGAATGACTGACTGACGGATCAACGCACAGCCTAAACCGCTGATCGTAGAGACCTGAAACTTGGAGGGTGTGTTCTTGGTATGACGAAGGGATCCGATAAGAAGGGATTTTCTGAAATTTCACCCCTAAGGGGTTGAAAAAGGGGTGCAAAGTTTGTATGGGAAAATGTGATTCCTTGGTCTGATCTACTTCAAATTTTGCATAAACATTCTTTAAAAATATTAACGAAAAATGTGTATCAAATTTTATTGAAATTTATCTTGTAACGGGGTTAAAAAGGGGTAGAAAGTAATTTTGGGGATGATTTGCTACAAAATTGATATCAATACTTCTTGGTGCTTTAAATGATTGAAATATTTTTTATTTCATTTTTGACCATCATTTGACATATCTGAGACAGAATGTTTTGACACATGTTTGTTATTGATTATTGATGTTGCTCTCTATAGAAGAGATTTTATTCCTTAGAATAGTAAATAATATTGTTTTGTGTTCAAAAAGGGTAGGTATTAAGCGGTATGTGTCCAGTGTAGATTGCAGATCATTTGATCATAATGTCGGTGGACATTCTACGCTGCTCCTGTGGTCGAATCTGCAATCATCTTCGTCCAATCCAATCTTTCCGTGGGGGGCCTATGTTTAGCAGTGGACGGCTTTTAGGTGTTGATGATGATGATGGCGTAGAACTTTACATAGAATTGTCCTTTAGAATTTACGATTTGAATTCAAGAAAGTAGAGTATTCGCTATAACCATAAACAAAGCTAAAGTTCAAACTCTTAAAAGGTAGCGGGAGAAGACTTGAGAGAATTCGCTTCTCCCACAGTCTGTATGTGGCATGATGCTGTGTAAGCGCAGAGAGTAGCCTGGTCTTATTAGTACCCGAAAGAAATATAAGTACGATTAACGAAAGGGCGTAGGAAGTATTTCTATTTCGTTGAAAAATAAAAAGATAATATCCCCGTGTAAGTTTGACCATTAAAGACCGGGCTGCGTGTTGAGTGTACATAAAATATAATAATAAATAAATATGCGCCAGACACCACACCAATGGTCTGGTTTCGTGGTAAGGAATTATCTTCCTTGTGTTTCGAAGTACCAGACAACGATTATGACGGGTGCGTCTCCCATAAATACTTAAATACATATAACATCCATGATTTAGGTACAAATGTCCGTGCTCATCACAAAAACATTTGCCCCTTGCGGGATTCAAAGCCTCGACGGCCAGCGTAATAGTCAGGAGCGCTAACCAATACACCAAACGCGTCGTCGAATATAACATTTATCTGTACGCATTTCTATGTATATATTTTAAAACTGGATGATTTCGTTTTTTTGTTTAAAGGCGCTAATCACAGGAACTATTGGTAAGGGTATAGAATATGATAGATAGCTAATTTATCAGGGAAGGCTATAGAAGTAGTTTAATGCGTATAGGTATAGGCTTATAATTTTTCGCTACGATCTATGGGAACGGAGTTAAACTAAAACGCGCGTACGAAGTCGCGGGCGGGCCGCTAGTCTATACATATAAAAGGCTTTGTCCTGAATGACTGACTGACGGATCAACGCACAGCCTAAACCGCTGGTCGTAGAGACCTGAAACTTGGAGGCTGTGTTCTTTGTATGACGTAGGGATCCGATAAGAACGGATTTTTAGAAATTTCACCTCTAAGGGGTTGAAAAAGGGGTGCAAAGTTTGTATGGGAAAATGTGATTCCTTGGTCCGATCTACTTCAAATTTTGCATAAACATTCTTTAAAAATAATAACGAAAAATGATCAAATTTTATTTAAATTTATCTTGTAACGGGGTTAAAAAGGGGTAGAAAGCTATTTTGGGGATGATTTGCTACAAAATTGATAACAATACTTCTTGGTGCTTTTTATTTTATTCACTTTCATCTCACTCACATCCACTACTGTCCCTCTCACTCAGTTGTCAAATTCAAAGTCACTAAACGTCAATGCGGTACACTTGGATATTATTTGTGTTTTCAATGGTGTTTTCCAATAAATTTAATGATAAATACTCTCATAATCATATTCTTGTAATTACTGTGCAAATCTGTATTCGTGTTTGTTAAAAATAAAAAGCTTGAGACAATGTGAGATATGTGTGTTGAGGTCAAACGAAAAGACTCTACAAAACATTATTTTGCCACGGGTTTTCAATGATGAAATGAAGTTTGGTAAGTAGTTTATTTATACTTAATTTATAGTAGCAGCGTTTTTATATACCAAATAGCATCAAGTTGAATGTTTTAAAACTTATTTATTTTATACTATAAAATAGTGCGGTGATGCGTAATGTTTTGTTTGTCGATATCGATATCTTGATCTGAGGGTCATCTTAGCCGTGGCGGAGGAGGAGGCTTAGATTTGAAGTATATCCTTATGTTTTAATGTTTTATTGAGATGAAATGAATAATAATGCATAATTTTTGTTTCCGGTCATTTCAATTTAAAAATGAAGCGGAATACCTAGGATTTAACTAAATGCGCTTACTTGATCAATGTTTACAACTTGCTGCTTTTTCGAGTATGAATATTTTTCTTTATAATAAAGTAATTCAGCAAAAGGCAAAATTAATTATTTAATGTTTTAGGTAATTTGTATGGTTAAGTGTGATATATAAGAGCAACTTAAAATACAATTTAAGTAAATAAATATATTTTTTATCTGGTCTATCCGATTTTATTGATTACAGGTAGAAGTTAACATTGGTTTCAATTTAGTGGTGAATACTTTTACGACAATAGGTCAACGCAAAGACAAAAGCAAGAAAAAAATATCAACTAAAATGTTTTTGCAAAGCAGTCCGGATATCGATATCAAAAAACTTCGTGCAATAAGCAGGACATCACTATTTTGTTTATTTTGACAAAATTGACAATTTATTTACGCGCCTGGTTTTGACATTTGAGTAGTCTATTCTTCTCTATGGTTTTTCCGTCACATTTATAAACTTTGTGATTACCATAGAGAAAAAAGGATGTACTTACATGGTGATTACTTACTAGAAATGATAAAGCTCAAGGGTAACTAAGATAGGTACCTACAGCGGGAGTAGACTTGAGGAAAAGCTGCTTCTCCCTGGCACTGGCCTGTTGTATGGTTGTATAAGGCAACTGTGATATACTCCAGAGTGCCGTGGTAAATCTGATGAATTCTAGCACCCGAAAGAAAAATAATTGACGATAGGTGCAGTATTTCTATTTCTTTGTACAAAGATAATCCCTCTTTGTAACTTTCACCAGATTAAAGGCCGAGCTATGTGCTCATAAAATATGGCAACATTTTATCTTTACTTCTATTTTAATATTATAAAGTTGTCGAGATTTTTGTTAGTTTCAACTTTGCACGCACTAATCTAGGATCTGCCTACTGGTCCGAGTAGAATCATGAGTTTGTGTTAGATGTCTTACATAATATTAATCGGGTAAGGTCATAAAGGTAGTTCAATAACTGCAGGCTATAAAACAGTACGCTACGACCTATGGGATCGAAGGAAACCAAAACGCGCAGACGAAGTCGCGGGCGGCCGCTAGTTTAAAATATAAGTACCTAAGCCCTAAGCTTTAAGTAACCAGGTATCAATTCGAAATGGTTTTAATATATTATATTTTTTTATATTTTCTAACAAAAGAAATCGAACCAGCAACGAATTGCAAACAAATGTGTCCAGTAATAGAACTTGACATTTACTACAAACGTTAGCGATTTTGATATACATTGATTAGTGATTATAACTTTGGATTACTATATCTCAGAGTTAAAGCATTTTAGAGCACTATGGCCAGCTCAAGGTAACTATGTAAGGTAATCATTGGTTAAAATTGTTGCTCCTATTACAGGTTGTAAAGGAATTAACCTAAAGAAGTTGATTTCCGAACGATAGTTAGAAACTTCAAAGGTTTGGAAATTTAGGATGTACATAGGAAAAACAAGAAAATTTCAAATATATACAATTTATTGCCAATCAAATAAATACATTATAACAATTTTGAATTTATATAAAATTTTTTTGCTATCTAGATATACAACAGAGTATCTTAAACACTAAACATTTGTATAAATCTATCACAATATATTAAATGAAATACACGAATGTTTAGTAAAACTGCAAAATTTTGATAAAAATACTAAAACAGATGAACTATTTTGCGAAAAAATGTGTAATTATGCTGTATATCTAAATATTTTTTTTTATATGCTTGATTTAAAGAGACCAGTAGAATCAGAAGCCGATGACACAGCGTTGGTTATTATTACTAGAGTTGTTGTTATAACTTTGGAACATGGGCAGGGAGCCTCTTCCTATGATTGTGTTCGAGGTGTTAGATGTACTGGAGGAGGACTGATTGTTCAAAAAAAAGGACGTCCTAAAGGGCCAAGGCCAAGGCCAAGTCCACCGTAGCCTAGATTCGGGGCAGTCTCGCAGACAGTCGCGGCACCGAGTCCCCCAAGACCACCGAGGCCTCCCAGACCGCCAATGCCTCCTAGACCTCCCAATCCGACTCCGAGTCCACCGTAACCTCCCAGCCCACCGAGATATCCAAGCCCTACGTTAGGAGCGGATTCGCATACAGTTGTTGCTCCTAAACCGCCAAGAGGCATACCCCCAAGGCCGCCAAGACCTCCTAATCCGACTCCGTATCCTCCCAAGCCTCCTAAACCTCCCAATCCGAGGCCAACATTGGGAACGGTCTCGCATACAGTCGCTTGTCCGAGTCCTCCTAAACCACCAAGGCCATAACCGCCAAGACCGCCAACAGGGTATCCTAGTCCAAGACCCAAACCGCCTAATCCTAGCCCACCATAACCTAGGTTAGGAGCGGACTCGCATACTGTTGTCTGTCCGCCAAGACCTCCCAAGCCACCGAGACCTCCCAGACCTAATCCTCCCACTCCCAATCCGAGCCCACCAAAGCCTAGGTTAGGTGCGGATTCGCATACAGTTGTCTGGCCACCAAGACCTCCCAGGCCTCCTAAACCGCCAAGGCCAAGTCCTCCGTATCCAAGACCACCGAAGCCAAGGTTGGGGGCGCTTTCGCAGACGGTGGTGGCTCCGTAACCTCCTGGCAGTCCTCCGTATAGACCGTAGGCAAGGTTGGGCTCTGTTTCACATACTGTGGTGGCCCCGAAGGGATTGCAGTATGCGGTGCTGAGGAGAGCTAGAAGAAGGAAGGAATTAATAGTATTTAATATTAGCAAAAATTGGTTTGTTTATTTCTAACGAAACATAATGATTTTGTGTCAAATTTTGTGAAATATTAGAAATAAACGACTCTAAATCTTATTTTCCTTCTTTTTATTTCAATTTTCAATGAGCAATCCTAAACCTTTTTATCTGACTGCATCAGAGGTAGGGTTATGTATTTAGACATGCATAAACTCTATCATTGGAACTATACGAACTAGGCCCCCAAGCTTGTATGAACACAAAAAAAAATATTTTAAAAAGAGGCATTGATAAAAGTGACCGAGTTTGTTGCGCAGCTTCTTCTCAGCACTAGCCCACAATTGTCCCGAAGCTGTGGTAGGGTTTTTTATTGGGACGTGTAAAAGTGCCCCAGTGGAAGAGGCATTGATAAAAGTGACCGAGTTTGTTGCGCAGCTTCTTCTCAGCACTAGCCCACAATTGTCCCGAAGCTGTGGTAGGGTTTTTTATTGGGACGTGTAAAAGTGCCCCAGTGGAAGAGGCATTGATAAAAGTGACCGAGTTTGTTGCGCAGCTTCTTCTCAGCACTAGCCCACAATTGTCCCGAAGCTGTGGTAGGGTTTTTTATTGGGACGTGTAAAAGTGCCCCAGTGGGTCTATTTGCAAAAATAAATGACTTTTATATACAACCACCACAGATATATGTTGCAATACTTTGTATTAATTTTCCTCCATTATATTTCTAAATTTTAACGAATATTTATTACAGATTTCATGTACAAATATGTTTTGAGTTTAATTTAAATAAATAAATATGAGGTTTTACGTATCGTTTTACTTTCAAACCCATCTGCATTTTGAATTAGGTACCGTATTATAAATGAGTTTCATTTAATACAAGTCAAGTTCATGAAACTATAATGCACAAAATGAAAAATGTATCCCAGTCTCATACCTAAATAATAAATAAGATAATCCATAATTGAAAGCCAACTGACCAAATTCTGATGGGTTTTATAATATTCCGAGCACGACATTGGAATTATATTGGACAAAAATAAATTTTATAAACTTTTACTAAATCTAGATAAAAACAAATAAAGTTATCTATTTGAATTCTTAAAGATGAAGTATATTTTTTGTTTTGTAAATTGCAAAAAAATGAGCAGTACCCATAGAAATTGAGGCATTTTTACATTATTTTTCATACTAAATTGTTTTCCCATATTGTTTTTCTAAATTCTGATCAGATTGTTCTGATTGAACCATATTAGTTGGCTGGTAGAGGTTGCTACTTCAATAAAGTTCGCCATTTCTATTTGTAACAAAAAAATATGTAACATTTATAGGTAAACCGCTTCATTGAGACTTCGCCTGCGGGGTACAGGGGTGCGGGCGGAAAGACGCGAGCGGGGACTGTAAGGGGTGCGGGCGGCGGCGATACACAAGAGACGAAATTTGCTGCGACAGTTCTTAAGATATGTGACGTCAGTGGTCACAATGGTAGTCGTCAGTGTCGACACTTTATAACATTACATAACATATTGGAAAAAAAATATTCGATGCGATACAATTACACTAATGAGAGTGAATTAATTCTAAATATTATTATCCAGAGCCGTGGATTTTGATCAATAAATAAAATGAAATCTTAAAATTAGATTAATTTTAAGGCAAAATTAAAAACTTCAAATAACATTCCCTGGTTACTTTTGCGATTGTTTTGTTTCAGTGTATATCTAGTTCATATTCCACTGAATTTTGATCTATATTTTATTTTAAAATATTCGTATATATTTAGAGCCTTTATTAAAACACTGCTATTTTACAGTGTTAAACGGTGGCGTTAATGCTAAGAGCATTCTCTTCCCCAGTTATACCTACCTTAGCATAGAATATATAAAGTACTACAACTTTAGGTCATGTACAAAGATTGTAACAGGTGCAGGAGAATGGTGTTAACCATTAAATAGAAATAAAAAAAACACGACAAAAAATACAATAATATAGATTTTGTGTCCGAATATACTGCGACTCATCTTCAGACTTCAGTCAGACAGTATTCTCTTGTGTACTTCTGTCAAAGCGTCCGCAACTGTCAACAGATGCTATCGCTACCTGTGTAGCGAGCGTACTGAATTTTGAAAATAATGTGCCTGCCGCCCGCACCTCTCACAAGCCCCGCTCTCGTCTCCCCCCGCGCCCCTGTACCCCGCAGGCGAGGTCTCAATTTCGCGGTTTACCTATAATTGTAATTCTTTTGTTTTATGTACAAATGCTTATTTGTAACTAGCAGACCCAGCGAACTTTGTTTCGATTGATAACAAACACAACAAAAAAAGAATTGGCCAAATTGGTCCAGGCGTTGTTGAGTTATGCGCTTACCAACACATTTTGCGATTCATTTTTATTATTATAGGATAGTGCATTAACACGTTCCGGGACACTACTCCAGACACAATAGATGTTTTATTGTTTTCACGCCTGTAGGCGGGCACTGTCCCGGAACGTGTTAATAAAGAAATAATGTATTCAACTATACAAATGAAATAAATATGAAAATTCACTTACCAACAAAGGTGAGGGTAGTTTTGAATGCCATGTTTCTTTCTCCCTACGGTCTATGCTCAGAAACCTCGTCAGCCCCAGTATTTATACGAAAAAATTTTAATTTTCTTTGTTTTTCTCATCTTTACGGCACAAATCCATGTAGGATAGCTTTAAAAACATTTCGCCTTAATTAAGAAATGTTTGGCAAATAACATTTTGTTTTTACGCAAGATGAAATTAAAAATTCTTGGAATTCATGCGTTGTTTGTGTGTAGGTGTTTAAGAAGCTTATGAAATTTATATTGGGAGATGAAATTGTGCATGTTTTGATTGTTTTTTTGTATATACTCTTCACTCGTATAAGTTGTAGCCATAAGAAATTTAGGTATAAAAATTGTTTTAGACATAAGTAATTAAAAAGGATTAGCATGGCTATCCAACGCGGCAACGCTGAAAAGTCAAAAGAGAAGACAAATAGTTATCGACCTGAATACACGCAAATTAATGATTTCCAAACATTTGCCCATAGACCAAAGACGCAGCGTAGGATGTCCACCGACAAGATGGACAGACGACCTTGTAAAGATCGCAGGATCAAACTGGATGCAGACCGCTTGTGATCGGTCGCTGTGAAAAACCGTGGGGGAGGCCTATGTTCAACAGTGGACGTCCTTTGGCTGATGATGATGATGATGATGAAACCTTTGCAGTAGGTACTACAGAATTACAGTAACAGATATACATTACCAAGAAATCGTGTTTTAGTTATAACTTTGCATCGATTACAAACGAGAACACTTACTTAAATAAAATACTCTCGCACCGTCTTACCTGTAACAAATAACAATAATATTACTATATTTATTTATTATGAACACAATCTTATCTGTTACTGCAGCGACTCTATCGGTTAGGTTAAGAAGTTAGCTTTCCCTATAGAGAGGCACTGTACTTTACACCCACTTACAATCTTTCTGCATGACCTAAAGGTATGATGGGGGGGAATGCTTTTAGCATTAAGTACACCTTTTGTACACTGTTACTTGTGCAATAAAGTTTTTAAATAAAATAAATAAATACATGCACGCACACAAGCACACACACACACACACACATACACACACATACACACACATACACACACATACACACACACACACACACACACACACACACACACCGTGGTATAATTTTAATTTTACATGACAAAAGTATGGAAAAGAAAACAATAAATAGATAATAAGTTTAACAAAGTATGTAACGTGTGCTGTGTACGTGTGCGACCGACACACACACACACACACACACAGTGTATGTGAGTGTGTGCGTGTGTGTAAGTACAGTGTACATACACTATGAGTGTGTGTGTGTGTGTCGGTCGCACACGTACACAGCACACGTTACATACTTTGTTAAACTTATTATCTATTTATTGTTTTCTTTTCCATACTTTTGTCATGTAAAATTAAAATTATACCACGGTGAATAAATATTAATAAACTACGAGGGGCATATTGTTTTTATTTATTTATTTATTATTTGTAGAGATGTAGCGAAGCTACATTGATGCTGTGTTGCGTCGACGTTGCGACGTCGGAGCGTTGCAGCTCCGTTGTTTAACTAACATATCTGAACGGAATGCAACATCGCAACATTCGCAGTGGAGACGCAACGCAAGTAAAGCAATGCCAATGTAGCTTCGCTCGAAAATAGATACCAGTACCGTTTCCATGAGTATACGGTGGTTTTACTCGCTAGCGACGACGTTACTTTTTGTATGAAAAAATTTAGTTCTGCAAGTGACCGCTAGGGGCACTGTGCTCTGGCGATCTTTATAAGATTTCAATTATTTGTGATCCTGCATTGTTTCAATCGGTGAGGACCTCTAATTGGCTTTATGTTACTACA
This sequence comes from Pyrausta aurata, assembly GCA_963584085.1. NCBI lineage: Eukaryota > Metazoa > Arthropoda > Insecta > Lepidoptera > Crambidae > Pyrausta > Pyrausta aurata. Next base: position 5,597,050 of record OY757281.1, read on the forward strand.
TTTGTATTACTACTGTGTATAATGTAGCTGTTGGTCTTCCATTAAAATTAAAATAAAATAAAATAAGATCCTCCATCTTGTTGGTGGACGTGACCACCACCACGGTGGTAGAAGAACAAGTGTAACGGACATAGCCCTGCGAATCAGTAAGCTCAAGTAGCAATAGGCAGGGCAACTGATGACCGTTGGGGCAGAAAAGTTCTAGACTGGAGACCCTTCGACCAAAAGCGCAGCGTGTAGGAAATAGTAGTAACGAATACATTTGAAATATCATGACGTCATAATAATATGTTTACTATTAGCAGCAAACGTAGACAGGTTTTATAAACACCCCGAGTCAATTCTTTTCGCGTGTTACAAAATGGAATTAAAACTGATAATGTACCGCGAAAATTTTACGTATTCTAATGTGAAAATCCGAGATGTTTTGATTGAAATACACACATATGGTGCTATATTAAGTCAGATTCAATGTACAAGTGGTTTCCCGTGTGAAAACTTGGCTAAAAGAGCGACTATGCTGAAATTAATATGCCTCGTCATAATTGTTGGTAAGATGTTGTATATATTTACAGTACATTTGTATATAACCTGATATAATTTTATATAATAAGACTCACGTGTCTTTTACATGTTATATATTACAAATCGAGTGTATATAAAACAATATATTAACGATATATTATGGAAAATATAATGCGAAATAAATTTTCAGACGGGTACGCTGATAAATTATTAATTTAAAAGTAACATATCGGCTTAAAGTTTATAAACTTTTATACCGATAAAGTTAAAAATGTCACAGCTATTTAAATACAAAGTTACACATGCGTGTATTTTCAATGAAACTTTTTTTTATTACCGCGCCGCTATTTTGATGTTGTCAATTGTGACAGAAAATGTATAAGAAAAATGTCAAAGTCAGAAAATTTGAAATTCTTTCCATACAGTTTGTGTCAAAATTGAAATGTCAAAACAGCATTCTCTGAGTTACTTAACTATAGGTCGAACAGAGATTTTTTCGTAACATTTTTGACGACCTCCGTGGCTTGCCACTACAGTGGCTAAGCAAGCACGCTGGGTTTCAAGGCGTCGCCGCTTCGAGGTCTCGAGTTCGATTCCTGGTCGGGTCAATGAAGAAATCATATTTTTTTTTACTATCTCGGGTCTGGGTGTTGTGATACCACCGTTGGTTCTGATTTCCATAACACAAGTGCATAAACTACTTACTTTGGGATCAGAGCAATGTATGTGATTGGTGTCCGAATATACTTAGTACTATTTACTTATTTTTACTATTGTCCCTGATATATTGACAACTTTATTCAACTATATTTACATTTTCTTATAGATTATATATTTTTCCCAGATAGATAATATATTTTGCAGTATATGTATAAAATTGTATTAGATACGCTGCGCTACAGTCAAAGAGTCACTTATCTAGAACTTCTCTGCCCCGAGTTCTGTACGCTAAAACTTCGCCGTTTAGAATGCTTTGATGTTTTTAATTTTGACACAAAATGAATGGAGAATTTCAAACTTCCTCACTTTTTCAAATTTTAAATTTTCTGTCAAAAGTGACAACGTCAAAATAGTATAAAATATGAAATAAGAGACGCAGATATAATAGTACAGTAGATGGCGCTGACGTCACGCAATGGCGTATCCTTATGAGACCCGAAAATTTGCGGGGTGTGACCGACAGCACGGTAGCTCAACTGGAAAGGTTGTCCCGGATAGCCAGAAGATGCTGGTTCGAGTCCTATCATTACAAGTTTTATTTTCTTATTTCATCTTTTAAGAATACAAATATGACACTGTGTGTCAAAAAAATTCTAAACCACTCAAAACAGCTTTCTCTAAGTAGCCAAATTATAAACATTATGTTTTAACATTCCAGGCCTCCTACCCGCTTCAGCCAGACCTAGTCTCGGCATCGGGTTCGACTCGGAAACCGGGCGAACAATTTTCAAATACAACCTGAACCCTCGACTCCCGCAGTTGTCGTTCACACCCGGATCGGCTGCCGAGAGTGAATATTCCGCTGGAACCTTTAATATTCAGTGGTGATAGTAAGCAACTGTGTTGAGTGAGGTAGAGATGAGAACAGTGTATGTTATATGTCATAATCGTGGTCGGCCACAATATTACCCGGTTATAAAGACGTACATGTATTTTATACTAGACACGCTGTTCAGAACACATTTTGTGTCACATTTTCTCTAGCACATTTGTTATATGGCAACGCTTTAAAAGATGCTCCATCTGGCCTCAATTTATTGTATAAGATTTTTTTTCTGAACAACCTACCTAGTATAACATAGAGCTCGTTGCCCGGTTATCGTTAGAGTGGACCTGTCACTGCGCGGACGCAAGGAATAATGTGAAACAGACGAACGAGGGTGGGTGAGGGGTAGTATCAAATGGGAGAGGCGTGAAATTCATGAAGGTGTCTATTCACTTAGAAATATATATTACTATGGTGAAACTACAATGTAAGGTACAATGGAACCCTTTTCACTGAGAAATATAATATTTTAATATTGTATGTAGGGTTCCAGGAGAAAAGGGTTCCATTGTACCTTACATTGTAGTAAAATATATTTTGGAGCTATTCAACATATACCATTTTCCGTCCCCTGCAAGCCCCTCTGTCCCTGCGGCGGTGAACGATCCCATACAAAACTAAGAAAATATATATCTGGAAAATATGAACGGGTGAAATATATATCTCGGGATATAAAATATATTATCATAATGTATATTAATATATTATATCCTACAGTCAAAAGGACCCTACAGGTCCATTTTTATGATAACCGGGTAATATCCAGTACCGTACCATGCCTCTTCCATTGATTTATAATGGTAGCAAATTGGTCCCTTCATCAAAAATAAAATCGAAAAAAGTAATATTTATAAAAATTATGAAAATAAATTGTACGATCATTAAAAATGGTATGTTTTTTGTTCAAGCCAAGAACAATGGAAGTCAACATCCCCTGTTCCTGTTAAGCCGATATTTTTTGTAATTTGGACACAAAATGAAAAATAAGTGTATCTAAGAGGTGATTAAAATTAAACAAAATCTCATTTGGAAAGGTTCCTCCAAATGGTTTCGTGAGACTGTATTTTAACAAAAATAATTATGATATTAATAAAATCTGTGATTTTGTAAAATAAATGTTTTAATATATTGATTGGTTTTATTATTTACTTAACACATTAACTGACAACAAAAGTGCCCAAAGGCCGATTTTTCAATGGTCAGATAAAACTTTCAGACTGATAATAAAAAGCGACAGATTTAAAAAAAAATACAGTTACGTATGATTGCTGACAATTAAGTGACGTTTTCAAATTACCCATATTGTATTTTTTGTTCGACGAATATTTTTTATCTGACTATTGAAAAATCAGCCTATACATGGTGTGGCTTGTAATACAAGTAAAAAATAAAAATATAGGCCCTTTTGGTAAACAGTAATAAATTCCAAATGATTTTAAAGTTCATAAAATGATTTTAAATTGTAAGAAAATTAATAATAATAATAAGATAATGATTTGGACATTTATTCATTATACAGGAGCAAACAAAGAGTTGTGTAAATAGTAAGTATAAACTATATCTACGTAAGTATCAACAATAAAATAATTACTAAAATTCCTACAAAGTGAGTGCTGACAGATATCACATGTGGCAAATTCACAAACAAAAGTCTGTTATTTTAAATTCATAAGTTATCTAATATAGAAGTTTGTGTACACATTGAGTACCAAAGATACAGAGAGGTTTCCTTATCTATTTCTCTATAATCATCATCATCATCATCACCGACCACAGGACGTCCACTGCTGAACATGGCATGGGTATGTTCCAGGGTTTTTCCCCAGTGTGATCCTGCGATCACTACTAGGTCATCTGTCCATCTTATCGGTGAACGTCCTACTACTATCTACGTCCTACTACGTCCAAGGGTCGTCAATATGATGATCTTCAAACGGCTGAACAGACTTTCATGAAACATGGCTAAAATGATCTATGACATAAATGAATCTAAACGAAACATTATTTCCCTTTAAAAAGTGAGGTGCTTAGAAACAATAGAGTTAGAAGATATGGAACTAAGCTATATCTACCACTCAATAGGCTTAAATTATGTTCAAATAATGTTTATTCTAATGCAATTAAAATATTTACTAAGCTTCCTCCTACTCTTAGAAATATGACATTATGTAAATTTAAATACAATCTGAAGAATTGGTTAATGAATGAATGTTTCTATACTGTTAATGACTTTTTACATATGGATATTAAAGATGACTTCTAATAATTTATTAACGTCAAATGAGAATATTTAGTGACATTAATAAAATTGAATTAAATTAGAAATTAAATTGGTTATCTATAATACTTGTAATATATTGAATAAAGAATGTGCCTGTTTCTGAAATGTACATATTAACATGAAATGTGAAATTTTTGATGAATTGATTTTGATTTATTTTGAAAATTGATTCATCCGTTTTGGAGCTACTATACCACAGACACAGACAGACTCGTAAAACTTATAACAAAACCCCTCTTTTTCCGTCGGGGTTAAAAATTGATTTTCATGTCATCCTGAGATTAGATCTTAGCAAAATAGGGCGCCATTTTGAATAGATGCTAGAAATAGAACTGGTCATTTAACATTCAAACTTACTTATTAATGAGATTAAAAGGGCATTTCAGGGAGCTTTCTACATACACAAACGCTCTTTAGTTCTCAAAATCGATATATACTTTTGAGTATTGATCTACCTTAAAACTCTGGACAAAGTTCACTGCTTCTAACTTGACTATGATTTGCTTATTAGAATACGATGCATTTATGTATCACCCTTTATCACGTGCCATCTGACTTATGGAGTATGAACATAATTTTTTTTGCAGTTTAATTCTATGTTCCATGACTTCTGTTGTCATTTCCTTTATCCTATCATATCTAGATGACGTCATAGTCACTCCCGTCAATTACGATCATCTATACCAATAAAATGCTTTGTCCTGAACGACTGACTTATTGATTGACTGACTGACTGACTGACTGACTGACTGACTGATGGATCAACGCACAGCCTAAACCGCTGATTGTAGAGATCTGAAACTGGGAGGGTGTGTTCTTTGTATGACGAAGGGATCCGATAAGAAAGGATTTTCAGAAATTCCACCCCTAAGGGGGTCAAAAAGGGGTGCAAAGTTTGTATGGGACAACCAGATCCCTTGGTCCAATCTACTTCAAATTTTGCATACACATTCTTTTACAAAATTGACGGAAGACTTATTTTGTATTTTATTGAAATTAATCTCCTAAGGGGGTTAAAAAGGGGTGCAAAGTTATTATGCGGCTGATTTGCTTCGAATTTGATATCAATACTCTTTAGTGCTAATGATACAAATAATTTTTATATCATTTTTGACAATCATTTGACATGTCTGAGACCCAATGTTTTGACACATGTTTGTTATTGATGTTGCTCTTGAGAAGAGATTTTATTCCTCAGTTAGATTATTAAATACTACTGTTTTGTGTTTAAACAGGGTAGGTATCAAGCGGTCCGTGTCCAGTGTAGATGGCAGATCGTTTGTTCATATTGTCGGTGGACATTCTACGTTGCTTCTGTGGTCGAAGGGTGTCCAATCTGGAACTTTTCTGCAAACTTTTCGTGGGGGCCTATGTTTACCAGTGGACGGTTTTTAGGTGTTGATGATGATGATGGGGTAAATCCCTATATAGAATTGTCCCTTTGAATTCACGATTTGAATTCAAGAAAGTAGAGTATTCGATATGACCATAACCTAAGCTCAAGTTCAAACTCTTAAGGTAGCAGGAGAAGACTTGAGGGAATTCGTTTCTCCCACAGCCTGTATGTGGCATGATGCTGTGTAAGCGCACAGGGTATAGCCTGGTCTTTTTATTAGCACCTGAAAGAAATATTCGATTGACGATACGCGTAGTAAGTATTTCCATTTCGTTGTAAAATAAAAATATATTTTCCTGTGTAAGTTTGACCAAATGAAAGACCGAGCTACGTGTTGTGTGATCATAGATTATAACATGTATCTCTACGCATTTCTACGTATATATTTAAAAACTGGATGTTTTTTTGTTTGTTTAAACGCGCTAATCACAGGAACTATTGGTCCGGTTATAAAATATGTTAGATACATTGTTAGATAGCTAATTTATCGGGGAAGTCTATAGAAGTACGAGTAGTTTAATGCGAATAGGCTTTTAAATATGTTCGCTACGATCTATGGGAACGGAGTAAAGCTATTACGCGCGTACGAAGTCGCTGGCGGGCCGCTAGTCTACTATATAAAAACTAGCTTTTGCCCGCGACTTCGTTCGCGTGGACTTCAGGTTCGTCCCGTCTAGTAGCGCAAAAAATGTGTTTTTTTACGACCTCACATTAGAAACCTCAAAAATTGTAGCCTATATGTTATTCTGATGTATAAGCTATATTGTGGTAAAGTTTCATTCAAATCCATTCAGTAGTTTTTACGTGAAAGAGTAACAAACATCCATACATCCATACAAACTTTCGCCTTTATAATAGTAGTAGGATAAGTCGGGATTTCCTTCCTGATGCTGTAACTCCAGAACGCACGAACCGATTTCCACGGTTTTGCATTCGTTGGAAAGGTCTCGGGCTCCATGAGGTTTATGGCAAAAAAAAAACCCATAAAAAGGGGCCGGGGCGGGTCGGGGCTGGGGGCGAAACGAAGTTCGCGGGGACCGCTAGTCACAAATTATTATTTGGTTAGGGTTATTTTCAACTAAATTTATCATAAAAAGAATGCAAGAATACACGCGACAGTGATTAAAAGTTTTATTCAAAAATGATTTGAAACACTTAAACAAAACTCGCGAAAACATAGCACTAAAAAAAAGAAAACCTTTCTTTTGCTTTATTAAATAAAATCATTTTTTATCGTTCACTATTGACGATTGATCGGAAATCAGACGTGACTTGCTCTTCGAGTGTAAAATGAATCAAACAAGTGTATTTCCCAAATCATAATCGCCTCTAAACTGTAGTGCCATAAGTTTGTTTTTAGTTTGAACGTTGTTTTCTTGAGGGGATATTTAACATTGGGCTTTCTATCAAATACTCATTTTTTAATAGCCTCAGTTGATCGCTGGAGATGACTGCCCTCAGCGTTTTGGGAATTGTTTGTCTCGTTATAAGTAAGTACTTTAATTTATTTTTCGTTTTAATGTAAATCTAAAAGCTCTTTTTTTCTAAGAGCTTTGCTGTTGTCGGAGGAGTTTTCTCCATTTATCTCTATTCCGAGCCATCCTTGACATCTTGGTACGACTCGACGTCCAACTTTTCCTTTATTTTGGTCATATACGCTCTTCTAGGTCTTCCTCTTTGTAGCCAAATAGCCAAAAGCTAGAAGAGTTAAAAAATATATTTTCTAGCGGCAAAAAGACTTGAGAAAATTAATACCGTGCATTTGAATAGTAATGATCAATAAGGGATCGTAAAGCAAAAATAAAGCTCGGAAGCTCGATTATGTGGCCCGGTTTACCAGAGGATGCTGGTTAAAATACAGTACGTACGCAAATTTAAAATTTCTTAATTAATCTAATTAAAATAACAATAACATTGTGAGTGTCAAAATATTTCAATAACCAACAAAAAAAATCTGTTAAATTTCTGTACTATAGACGGAAAATACATATTTTTAAAAGATCATTTAGCTCTTTTGGTAAGTGTTCAAAATTAATTCTTGGAAGTACATAAAGATCTTGTTTATGTATGCCCAAAGCTTAGTTAAAGTAATCACAGGCAAAGCGCTTCCATATGCGCCCCAAGTACCTCTTCTTCTTCTTAGCGCGTCGATGGAAACCCATATGGAGAAATTACAATGGAGAAATTAATGATAAATAATAAATTAATTGATGGATGGAAGTACCTCTTAACAATTGTTATTATATCTCACACACACTCTCTCACTCTCTCTCACTCTGTTTTCTTTTCCATACTTTATTCTTATACAACGGTGAAAAATATAAATACTTATTAAGTTAACCACGATGAAGGAAGAAACGGGAAGAAGCGAGATATTACCACTACAAGGATTCCTGACTACTTAGAAAAACTCAGCAACATAGGAACTTACTGTAAACTGTTTTTGGAAATGAACGAAATTTTATTTTATTTTACTATTAACCCCACAGATATCGCCACTTGCCGCCCTTACACCACCTACTGTTCCCTACCATGTCCCTTCACACAGCCGTGTCCGGACCCCTTCTGCCAGCCTTGCCAGCCATGCCAGCCATGCCCCCAGCCCAGCCCCCCGCCTCCCCAGGCATGTGCCCCCTCTCAGCCCTACCAGTGTCCCTGCCCCCAGTACCAAAGCTCCTGTACTCCGTACGTAAGCCAACCATCACCGTACGCAAGTCCACCGCCACAGTACGCAAGTCAGGGGTACTATAACCCGTGTGCCCCGTGTCAGCCGTACCAGCCGTCTCCTTATCCGTACCCTCAGCCGCTTTGCGTCTGCTGCTGCCTCAGCAAGCCTGCAGATGGTGAGTATGTCGCAGTCATATGGTTAAATCAGCCAGTTAATTGAATGCCTAGGCAGTGAATTGAACGCCGGCATTAAGTTAAATACCAAGTCATTGAACGTTTAGCCAGATGGCTTAACGTCGTGTAGTCATTCAGTTAAATTGTAGATATTGGATTTGTGATGTTTGGTTCAATGTCATAAAAGTCTTTTATTTTTGCATATAGACCCACTGGGGGCACTTATACACGTGCCCCCAGTGGTTCGATATGAAAAAAGTAGCAGGTGTGAATCTTTTTCATTTCCAATGATTTTTCATCTCCTAGTTTTTTATTTTTGTTTTTATAGTGTTTTGTCACCATACAAACTAAATAATATAAATTGCACTTGTTAAAAGACAACTGTGAACCTGTGCGCTTCTTAACGCGTAGACTGCGTATATTGTGAGTGCAATCTCACAACATTGATGATGTCACGCAGCCTACGCGTTAAGAAGCGCTTGTAAAATTCAACAGGCCTGTTAATGTGACGGTGGCCGAGTGGTATAGGCATACGCCCGGATTGCGTAAGACACGGGGTTCAATTCTTCGTCTGTCACAGGTTCACAGTTGTCTTTTTACAAGTGCAATTTATATTATTTTCATCTCCTATTCATAGTGTCCTAAGTCATAAAAGTCATTTATTTTTGCATATAGTGTTTTTGTGTATAGTTGCTAGTAGGTCTACTAGAAGCACTTATACACGTCCCAACATAGACCCTAACACAGCTTCGGGACAATTGTGGGCTAGTGCTGAGAAGAAGTTAGGGTTCCTTTGAGTTTATATTTTATTTAGTACAATTACCTTTAACACATCAATGCAAAAGTGCACGCATTGCAAAATGCACCATTTTCAAAATTTCGGGACATTTGGTAACAAAAATTAGACATAATTTTTAAATACAATTTAATAGAAACGGGGCTTTTACACCCATTCGCGCTCTCAATAAAATATCGAACAATATTTTGTTACTATGCTCCATGACTTTCGTTGCGAATCAAACAAATAAGAAATTACTCAATTAAGTAATACTACAAATTTTAATGAAATCTACCCTCGTTGAAGAAACATCACTTGCAAGGGTATAGCGACACACTTATGAAGTAACTTTAAAGCTATAAGTATTCGTATTGTAAGAAGAAACAATAAATTGTGTAATCGTAGGCGGTTTGATACAATTCCTAGTGCAGCGTCGCCACTGCTGCTGCGACAAATGTATCAACAACTAATTTAATGTAACTGACAATGTTACATTTACTTAAGTGTGTATTATGTAAACTATTGGTATACCTTTAAAAAAACCGTTATTTATAACACATTAGTGTCTGTGTTTATATGTGTGTGTGTGTGTGTGTGTGTGTGTGTGTGTGTGTGTGTGTGTGTGTGAGTGTGTGAGTGTGTGAGTGTGTGTGAGTGTGCGCGCGCGCGCGTGTGTGTGTGTGTGTGTGTGTGTGTGTGTGTGTATGTCCATGTGTGTTGAGTGAGCAGAGTAACTGAATCACGAATCACACGATACTCAACTTTGTGTATTTCTCTACACAGAAAAAGACAAGAAGCCAGACGACAAAAAGCCGGACCCACCGCCAGAGAAACCTGACGACAAAAAGGACCCCCCGCCCCCACCTCCGCCGGAAAACAACCGCCGTATGGCGGACGGGCGACGCATGAACTCCCCAGGGTTGCTGACAAGCCTGTTCAGCATTCCTGGAGCCATCGCTGACTCCATGCTCAGCGGAGAGATCAGCCTTTGATTTTATTTGATAAAATTATAATTGGTGGAATAAATTGGATAATATTTTTGTTTTGATACAACTATTTGTTTCATTGATAAACGATACTTTTAACTGTAATTTAATTTTTCTAGCACCGAGATCCCAGACACAACAGAAAATCATATGATATCGTTGGAATTCCCCCCCCCCCCCCCCCCTCCCCCCATCTAACTTTTGAACTAAGAAAGGAACTAACATTTTGAAAAAAATATTACGTGATGTAGATCTCAACAAATACTTTCAACGAAAATTGATTTGAATGCGATCGAAACCGTAGTTTTTGAGATATTGCAAATGTTTATCAACCGCAAATATAACTTTGTCTTTCATACAAATACTATGAAAAACAAAGTTTTTGTTGCTGTCAAAAAAGTTAGTAGTTTTGTTAGGTGGAAGTAAATGGACTCCGAATTCAGTTAGGGAGGCACGGAACCCTTAGTGCGCGGGTCCGACTCGCACTTAGCCGGTTTTTCTGATCTAAGATAAGTCACATCTCTGAAATCACACCACAATTTCACCGTTCTCTTCTTTCCGCCTCTTTTTACCATCGACAATTAATTTCATGACATGTGTGACAGGTCCATTCTTACGATAACCGAGTAGTAATGCAAATACGAAAATGACAGAGTGGACAGATAGCGCTAATGTTCAAGCGGTGATGCTCCTGACTACTGAGCCAACGGTCGCGGGTTCGAATCCCGCAAGGGGCAAATGCTTATACATTTGCCTTTTGGGTGACACACCCGTCATAAACGTTTTCTTAGTGATGAAAACAGAAGCACAAGCAAGAAAATTCCTTCCTTCGAAACCAAGGCGATTAGGCTAGTTGACTTAATTTAAAAAAAAAACCGGTTAAGTGCGTGTCGGACCCGCGCACTGAGGGTTCCGTGCCACCCTTAACTGAATTCAGGGTCCACTTACTTTCACTTAACGAAAACATCACAATATTTTGTGACAGCAAAAATAACTTTGTTTTTCATAGTGTTTGTATGAAAAACAAAGTTATATTTGCGGTTGATAAAAATGTGCAATATCTCAAAAACTACTGGTTCGATCTCCTTCAAACCAATTTTCGTTGCAAGTTTTTGTTGAGATCTACATCATATATTTTTTTCAAAATTTTCACTTTCTTAGTTCAAAAGTTAGATGGGGGGGGACGCCCATTTTACCACTTTGGAAGCGTCTATATCTCAAACCTTACACTTTTAGAAAAAATGGTTTTAGAAACCTCAACATCATTTTAAAAGACCTATCCATAGACACCCCACACGCATTGGTTTGAGTAAAAAAAAATTTTAGGTTTTAGTTTCATGTATGGGAGCCCCCCCTTAAATATTATTTTTTCTTACTTTTTGTATCTGAATCGGAAAGCGGTGAACAAAATACACCTACCTACCAAGTTTCAGCTATGTGATGCTTATAGTTTCAGAATAAAGTGGCTGTGACATACGGACGGACAGACAGACAGACAGACAGACAGACAGACAGACAGACAGACAGACAGACAGACAGACAGACAGACAGACTTGACGAAACTATAAGGGTTCCGTTTTTTGCCATTCGGCTACGGAACCCTAAAAAGTAGATAATACCCATAAAATTAAATCGGGATCGGCGGAAGATCGAAAGTCTTTTTGGCAGCAAAATACTATGAAGTTGTCAATGACAGCAAATAAGCCCGCCGTTACGCAAGGCATGACGTCACATCCTCTGATAGGCGTTTGCAGTCAACTAAATTATTTAAAATAACAATAATCCTAATTTTAATTCATAAATTAATTCGTTCTATGATATCTCCAAACCATAATTGATCACTATAAACTACCAACATTGTTCTTAGTGGAAAATAGCCTATTGGTGTTTTCTGGCGCATATATATTTTTTAATATATTTTTTTTTTATTTTTTTATAAGGTGCTAATAGGATCTCATTCAGTCGCTCTTAATATCACTTGATCGTAACTTGACCATAATATTGACTTTAGTTGAGGTTATTTAAAGTCCAAACATGTGTTAAAAGTAAAGTATGTTTAGAATTGTTTTGACGATTATCAATATTAATCAGTCAGGTATCAAACGACTGCCGGGAGTCGCATAATAATGTAATTTATATTGTGTCTCGTTCACACATACTTGACGAGTTAAGAATTCAAATGGCCGCTTAAAAAGTGACTACCTATAGCTGATCTGAGCCTTCCTGGCGCCATCGCTGATCCCTTGCTCAGTGGGAAGATCGCATCTGCATCGCGACTGCAACGATACTAACGCGCGTTAGCATCGCGACGGTATCGATGCTAAAATTAGCGCAGTGTGTACAAGTTGTCATTTTGCGACTGCATCGATGCTGCATCGCTGCTAAAAGTCGCTGTGTGCAAAGGGTCTCTGTCAGCAACAAACTGATAATGGAATAATGATTTAACCTAAAGAAAGAAAGAAAAGCTTTTATTGATTAAGGACATCACGAACACACATACACAAACAGACAAACGCTCACAAAAGTCTACAAAAAAAAAAGTTAGCTATATTAATTCTATTCTTTTCTATTCTATTAGCTAACCTGGGGTCTGAGCATGTTACTTGTTTTGTTGCTAAAATAACCCTCAAATCGTCAAATTTTGACTAAGCTCACTCAAAATGTCATATTTTTGAGAACGAAAAAAATCTGCCAACTATGAAGACCGCATTAAACAGTAAACTAGTTGACCAAACGTTCTAAATTGGAGATGGTTCGATCAAAAGGGGAGAATAGGACGTCTATTAGCTAGATGGACAGACTTCAAGCGAAACAATACGATGCGTCAACGCTACGGCATCGATGCGTTGCTGCTACGTTGTTCTTATCATACATCTGAAGAGAAAGGCATACGGTGCGTTGCGACGTCGCACGTTATTTGAACGACGATGCAACGAATTGACAGCGTTCGTGTGGCTTCGCTCTATTTTGTAAAAAATGGCAGAATAGTAATGAATGTAGATCGTTTGCAACTGATGTGAAAAACTATGGGAAAGGCTTATAATTCAGTATGCTCGTTCAAATGTGTATGTGAGTGTGCCTGTGATGTCCTAAATTAATAAATTCATTTTATTTCTTTCTTTCTTTCTTTCAGTAATGGACGTCCTACGACTGATAATGACGATGAACCAGTAAAGGTCAGAGTCGCAGAGGAGTTTAAACAGAACTAGGCATTTGCAAGCAAGCGGCCCGGGCAAGGGCCCAAGGCAAATCCAACAAAGTAAATACCATGAACATCGGTCCAGCCGTTCTTGTGTTATAAGTTTATAAGTGGTGTAGTTTACACGACTTTATTTTAAAGTATATTGAAAAAGAAAAAATAGATTTATTTTATTTTACAGCGTGTGGCCTGTAATAGAAGAAAAAAAATCATTCATGATTCTACAGAGTATACGCAGTTACCTTGACCTTAAGGCGCATTGCGATCCAACTTAATCCGTTCAATTTCCAGGCAGTTCAATTCCCACTCAATGTACACGAATATTATCAATATAAAAATATTATAATAATACTGCAATGGTATGGATATTATTACTAATATTTTATATTATTTTATTAATTTTATTAACTGTCAATGTTGCATCACAATACGCACCCTGGTCATAGTGCTCTAAGATGCTTTAACTCGGAGATATAGAAATCAAAAGTCCCCCAATCGTCTTGGAACATTTTAGCTAGAAATAAATGTTTATATTATGATTATGATACATACATTTCTTTTTTTTAAATACAACAAAACTACAAAAAGTAAATTGAAAAAAATAATAACAATTTCGCAAGAATAATTAATATTTTGTCTTTTTTTTTTCAAAATAAAAAAGTATCTTTAAAGAGATCCCTTTTCAAAATATTATGAACATTTCAAAAATTACCCTTTTTCGTCACGTTATAACAAAACGTGATCAAAATTAATGTTTATATTTAATCGGTTCTACTTCCATCCAATCTAGTGAATGTGAAATTAAATCAAGAATGTGTGTGTTTAATAACAATTTGGCTAACCCATAATAGTAGTTCAATTTTATAATTGTATCGTGATCCAGGCAGTCATGTCATAGCAAATATGATTATTTTGTGAAAAATAAAATGTTATTTACTGATTTATATAAGAGTCCCGTTTTTTGGTGTCGAAATAAAACTGAACTATGGAAAAGTGAGTATTTTTTTTATTTAACAAACAAATCGCTATCGTGTACCTTTATATGTTTTTTTTTATTAGACCCGTGATTAAATACTTTAAAAGCATTATAGGTAAATTTTTAAAAATATACTTTTTCTAAAAAAGTGTGTTAAACATAAAATAATTTATGACGCCACGAAAATGCGCCAATTTTAAAAATAAATATAGGTTATGTACATAAGACATTGTTATCTTAATTTTATGTAACTTTTCATGTCTTTTATTTTAGTAAAGTTAATAAGTTTTTATTAAGTTTTAAAAAAGAACACGGTTCATTTGATTTCTGGACATTTACGAACAAATTTTTACACACCCTCGTTAACTTTTTTTTTAATTTTCTGTACTTATTTTTGATACCTAATTAAATAAATACATATGTTTTAACTAAATATGTGTATATTTGACAAAATCTTACCTAAGTTTGACTTGTAAAAAAATAAAAATAGAAAAATAATTGTGTTTAAAAAATAGTTATTAATTCTTGGAAGGCAACATGCACATTAAACAGGCATGTTCTATAGGAATACGGTTTGAATGAGTCTTATATTTTTTATTTATTTAAATGCATAGTTTAAACTATTTCAATTATTTATATCTAATATTTATTGGACCAAATAAAAATAAAGCATGCATGTAGCAATAAAATATAAACATAAAACCTAACTATTCCTATAATATTATATTATTACTTAAATTAAGGATACGGTTTCGTTTTGAATGCCAAGGAGGCAATGATGCAAAATTATTATCATTTGTTTATTTTTATCTGAAATATATGAGACCATTTTCTTTAAAGAAATTGTATGGCCATAAACATTTCTAAATTTAAAAAATGGTGGCACTATTACTTATAATTACAGGCACTTAGAGAATGCTGTTTCAATTTTAATTTACGACACATGGAAAGAATTTCAAGCTGTCAAAATTGAAGACGTCAAAATATCATTTTCTGAACGACTAAATTATAAACATATTTTTGGCGTAAAGTACGACATAACTAATGCTTGTAATAACAGGGTGATCCTTAATTTTAGGGACAGCCTGTAATATTTTTTAAATCTTATTTCAAGGTTGACCCTGAATTATCTTCCGTCGATTGAAATCGAATTTCCTGTACCCAAAACAATTTCTTCTAATATTCAATGTTGAAAAATCTCTTGAGGAATGTCAAACAATAATTTCTTCACACTATGCGCCTATCAGCATTAGTATGAAAAAAAATCTTTTCCATAACGAACGCTGTCAAAAGCGTGGCGGCATTGCAAAAACATTTCTTTATTTAATTTTTTCGATAAAAAATGTATAAAAACTCTGTGCAACCTTGGGTTTTGTTTTGTTAAAAATATATTTTATCAAATATCATGGACGCGTAATTCATTTGTGTCTTGTGTGCGGCTTTTGTTGGACATACAAGGTTTTTTTTCAAGGTATTTTTTTTGTTTATGTTTTTTTTTAGATTCTAACCAGCTACAAACTAATCATGTCTCTTTATTTTTATTACTTTAGATATTTACTATCGATAACATAATATTTTGGAAATCAACATAATTTAAACCGACTTCAAAATAGTTTCTTAGTTCGACCTTTATGTATGTGTGTTTGCCCGCGATTATCTCGCGGTTTGGCTGAACCGATTTTGATGCGGTTATCGGAAAAGTATTTTTTTTCATTTAGAACCGCCTTCAAAAAAGCTGTCGCAAAGGAGCTTTTTTTTGTCATAATACAAATATGGATTGAATTACTTATTGTTTATTTTACGTATAAATTTTACCCAACTGCAGTCGCGAAGTCAAGGAAGTGTCCATTTGAAATGTATTTTTTGGTGTTTCCATGTTTTTTTTTTAATTTCATCTCTTTTAGTTTAAGACAGGTTCATTTCGAATTACCTAGTATTAGTGATTTAGCGAAAGAATACAGGGTGTACACAATCATTATGGCTGGAGCTTTACGAATAAAAAAATATATTTATGGTATTTTTTTTTCAGGCACTTCACTGATGCCTCCGTAGTGCTGGCCCCGATATGATAAAACTACAACCTTCATGCTATTTATTGTGTAAGTTTATTTTTACTACATTTTAAAAACATTTCACCATTGGTCTGTAACGTTGGCTTAAACGGCACATCAACGGCAAGTCAACGGCAGCCGTTATAAAACGTTGCCGTTAATATATGGACGGTAGTAGTTGACTGCAAGTCGATGCCAATCTACAGTCTCCATTAAAAAAAGTTTATATCAGCGGCAAACTGCCGTCCATAAGATAAATAACCTACTAATCTGTTCTTTAGATTTTTTTTTAATATTATCATCATCATTTCCTAGATTTGCCTCCATTTTATCTGGAGTCGGCGCAGTATGTTTTTCTATACTTTAGTAAATTAGTCCCCCCTCCCTCTAACTTTTAAACTAAGCAAGCTTATACTTACGATGTAAATGTTAACAAATACTTTTAAACAAAAAAATATGTTTTGTCAACAAAATATTGTGGTATTTTGGTTAAGGAAATAAGTTAACCTTTTATTCAGGTACAGTTAGCACAGAACCCTCAGTGCGCGAGTCCAACTCGCACTTGGCCAGTTTTTATATTTCCAACTTTTCCTCGTCTGCCAATTATCCAGGAATGTTTGTAGTAATCGAATCACTTTGTTTGCGAATCCAATTATTTTTCAAAACAAAGCTCGTTGTGTGACTATTACGGTTATTTCGTTCAATTACGATATTTTTGACAAAGTTTTTGGTTCATAAATAAATATTTATTGAGAAACAGATTTATTGGAAGTTAGATTTTAATTTAGTGTCTCTTTTTTTTGTTTTGATTTGAATGTTATTAATAAATACCTAGTGGAAGATTTGTTTAGCAAAAAAACTGAGTATTTTAATATTATTTTGTTCCCAACAAACTTTTACATCATCCTAATCAGCCAAAGGACGTCCACTGCTGAACATAGGCCTTTCCCACGGTTTTCCATAGCGACCGGTTGTGAGCGGTCTGCATCCAGTGTGATCCTATTATCTTTACAAGGTCGTCTGTCCACCTTGTCGGTGGACGTCCTACGGGTACATGGATCGAAAAAAGTTTATAATTTTTCTACTAAGAATTTATTTTCAACAATCAACTTTTCTGATTGTTGTCAACAGCTGAATCTTCTTAATAATAAACACAGAAATAAAAATCAATAGTGATGTTCCAATCATTCAATATTAAGCACATCACTACTTAATATATTCAGAGCGTCGCTGTAAAAATACGAATGAATTTAAATACTTTGCACAGTTTGCTATCACTGAGCAGAGTTTGTGTTGGGTGACAACGGTTCTTGATTTATACTGGGACAGACAATTTAACAGTTTTTTTATCCTCGTGGGATAAGTGCCAATCGCTTTTTAGGGTTCCGTAGCCGAATGGCAAAAAACGGAACCCCTATAGTTTCGTCAAGTCTGTCTGTCTGTCCGTCCGTATGTCACAGCCACTTTATTCTGAAACTATAAGCGTCACATAGCTGAAACTTGGTAGGTAGGTGTATTTTGTTCATCGCTTTCCGATTCAGATACAAAAAATAAGAAAAAATAATATTTAAGGGGGGGCTCCCATACATGAAACTAAAACCTAAAAATTTTTTTTACTTAAATCTATGCGTGTGGGGTGTTTATGGATAGGTCTTTTAAAATGATGTTGAGGTTTCTAAAACCATTTTTTCTAAAAGTGTAAGGTTTGAGATATAGACGCTTCTAAAGTGGTAAAATGGGCGTCCCCCCCCCATCTAACTTCTGAACTAAGAAAGTGAAAATTTTGGAAAAAATATATGATGGAGATCTCAACAAAAACTTGCAACGAAAATTGGTTTGAAGGAGATCGAACCAGTAGTTTTTGACATATTGCACATTTTCATCAACCGCAAATATAACTTTGTCTTTCATACAAACACTATGAAAAACAAAGTTATTTTTGCCGTCGCAATATATTGTTATGTTTTCGTTAAGTGAAAGTAAGTGGACCCTGAATTCAGTTAAGGGTGGCACGGAACCCTCAGTGCGCGGGTCCGACACGCACTTAACCGGTTTTTCTTAAAGGTTTATTCGCTCCTGACTATTACGCCGGCCGTCGCGGGTTCGAATCCCGCAAGGGGTAAATATTTGTGTGATGAGCACGAACATTTGTACCTAAGTCATGGATGTTATATGTATTTAAGTATTTATGGGAGACGCCTCCGTCTTAATCGTTGTCTAGTACTTCGTAACACAAGAAAGAAAATTCCTTACCACGAAACCAGATATTTATTTATTTAAAGACTTTAGTGTACAAATTATGGTGTACAAAGGTGGATTTAATTAATTACTTAATTTAAAATTTTATAAAGTTTTTTCGACGCACAATTACTACATAGTATAAAAAAGTCGCTTCTCCTTGTCCGTATGTATGTGTATTCCGTATCTATAAACTACGCAAATTTTGATGCGATTTTTATCAATAGATAGATAGATTTAAGAGAAAGGTTTATATGTATAATGCATGCATGCACAGTTTCAGCATTGCACGAGCGATGCCGGGGCGGGTCGCTAGCTGTTTTATAAGTCATGTGGTTTACCCATGAATTGTTAACTTTTGTCACAAGCTTTCTGTCATTTTGAAACTTACACTCATTTTATTTAGTTACTAGCTTTTGCCCGCGACTTCGTCCGCGTGGAATAGAGACTTCTTTCTTCCGTTTTATACACATTTACCACTATATATTTGCTCCTATTGGTCGTAGCGTGATGTTATATAGCCTATAGCCTTCCTCGATAACTGGACTATCCAACACAAAAAGAATTGTTCAATTCGAACCAGTAGTTTCGGAGATTAGCGCGTTCAAACAAACAAACAAACAAACAAACAAACTCTTCAGCTTTATAATATTAGTATAGATTATAATATTAGTATAGATTTCTTAGTACAAACTTTTCTATTTTTTTTATGGCTGACTACGTATTTGGCCATCATCTTACTTGATGGTAAGTGTTAATGTTGCTGAGCATAAAAAGTCATGTTAGTTACCACACCTATATCTCGAGAATGGGTGAACCGATGTTCACCATTTTTACTTTGTTAGATTCGTCTTCCAGCCGAATAGGACATAAAGGGGGGACCACCGGGACCGTAAGTATTAAACGGTTTTTTTATCATTTATCCGGATAACGGCTCCAACTTATGGTCACCCTACACGAAGTCTGTAAAAAAACAAAATGGCGGGGAAAAGATTTGCAATTGTAATCCGTCGCCTATTTTATGCTCTCTTTATTGACAGTCTGTTAAAGAGTTTTAAATTGCCTTCTTTTAGTGACCCTCTGAAAACTGTTTGACGGTTTGTTTGCCTCATTTAAATTTGAAACTGCTATCAAGGATTTCAAATCCCTCACCTATAAAAAAAAGTTATCCTATATTATAAAGATTCAGAGTTTTTTTAATAATAATAAATCGTTTATTTGCTCAAAACACGGTACAAATTGATATTACGAACAATACAAGGTGCTCGTGTTTCGCTAATAAAAAAGCATGCAAATTATTGACAATGCAATGGTCTGATTTACATTGCTTCATAATTTCATTGATTAATGAATATCTAGAAACGAAATGAATATACAATAAATATATATATATATATTAATATTTATTATAATAATAAAGAATATGCGCCAGACGAAACACACGATGATTTAAAAAGAACGTTATTTCCTAAACTGTTCAGTGTAACTACAAGTTTTCAGAAATAAGAACATTTTTTTTTAAACATTTGGTACTGAATAAACGTTTTTTCTTTCTTTATTTCTGAACTTGTAAAAAAGGAGAGTAAATGCATGTCAGAATTTGGACGTTTGCTATGGAAATAAAGAAGTCACGGATCTACATGGTTCGAAAATGCAAAGCCGTAAAATTCACCAAAACATTGTTTCGCGTGAGTGTTGAGTGTCGAGAACAGGTTAGATAATAGCAAGTTTCTGAACAGTGGTACCGCAAGTGAAAGCAATAACAGACTTCGAAGGAGGGTAGACCGATATGTCTCCCACTAACAGCTTACACGCAACAACTTCATTTACACCGTGACCATGGCACTTGCAACAGTGTTGCCATATATAATTTCTAAAAATAGTTACAAAATAAAGCACAACTTTCGTACCATTTCTTTTTCTTAAAGAACATTAGCAAAAATACAAAAGAGATCTCGCAGATAATCAGTGGGGCAAATAAAATAATTACAAAATCTTGCTTGAGTAATTACCTACTTAAACACCTGCCCAGGCATTTGCTTTGATTTATTACTTTAATACCTTTACAGAATTTTAATTGTTCGCTCCTTGGGGTGGGTTACACCGTTATAGTTAACTAAAACTGGTACCGACAGCCATGTTTTTAACGACAGTAAGATGAGACATTTAAGCAAATAAGTGTTTTGCCCACTAAACCGCGACGACGCGTTTGGTGTATTGGTTAGCGGTTCTCACTATTACGCCGACCGTCGCGGGTTCGAATCCCGCAAGAGGCAAATGTTTGTGTTATGAGCACGAACATTTGTACTTGTCATGGACGTATTTATGTATTTATGGGAGACGCCCCCGTCATAATCGTTGTCTGGTACTTCGTAACACAAGGAAGAAAATTCCTTACCATGAAACCAGACAATTGGTTTGTTCTCTGGCGCATAATAATTATTATTATTTATTTATTTACTTTGCCCACTGAACGTGACCGTGCTAAGAACGTGTCGTGTAATGAAAACTATGAATAAATGACTGATTTTGAATTTGGTTGAGTTAGAGTTTGAGATTCTGACTCTCCGGGCTATGTCAGTTACCTTAGTTCTTCTACGTATCTCCTCATTTCTGATGAGCTTAAGTGGCGGTGGGCAGGGCACATAGTGCAAAGAACTGATGGCCGTTGGGGCAGAAAAGTTCTAGATTGGAGACCCTTCGACCAAAGATGGACAGACGACCTTTATAAAGATCGCAGGATCAAACTAAATGGAGTTCGCTTGCAATCGGTCGCTGTGGAAAGCCGTGGAGGAGGGCTGTGTTCAGCAGTGGACGTCCTTTGTCTGATAATCAAGTCCGAATCTATTCAAAGTTAGAGTGAACAGGCTTCTTCTGGGCGAGCTTGTTCCATCTTCGACTCCGTCTTAGTCGCACTTGGCTGGAGTCAAAAGCAAACCCATACTAAATAAAAAATAATAAAAAATGATGATGATTGGCTAAAGTATATAGTCATAAGTGTCATTTCATGACCTAAATTGAAATAAAGATTTTGAATTTTGAATTTTTTTTGAATTTTAAAGATAAAAGTTACGGTACTCAGTTAAAGTTACACAGCTCGGTGCAACCCGCTCTAATACCTTTACAGAATTTAAATGGTTCTCACCTTTCGTAATTAAGTGTGATTACCTTCAGTTTTTCAGAGTTCTTAAGGAACAATGGATCGCGGTAATGAGGGCGGAAGAGGTTAAATAAATTATATCTATAAATACCGGGTGATAAAGGGTTATATTACCGATC
The DNA here is from genome assembly GCA_963584085.1 of Pyrausta aurata. NCBI lineage: Eukaryota > Metazoa > Arthropoda > Insecta > Lepidoptera > Crambidae > Pyrausta > Pyrausta aurata. Next base: position 5,619,146 of record OY757281.1, read on the forward strand.
AATGGTATAATTAAATTAAAATAAGATTTTAAAGAAATAATAAATTGCGTTTGCTCTATAAGAATCATAATTTTAAAATAAATTTCATAATTTAATGACTTCCCAGAAGGTGGTATTTACATAGTGTGTTTGTAATGATAGTTATTTCTCATGAATTTAGGTGGGTATTTTTATTCAATTAGATGGGTATTGCTTTCTCTATTTTTATTGAGGCATCAATACGACTCTTTTTTTGTAATTTTCTAGAACCAGCAAAATACTTAGTAAAAGTGTTTGTTAAGGCGTCACTAACAAACATCTAAATTATTTTCAAAATGTAAGATTATATTGTAAATTAATATAAGAAGGAAAGAATATGTAACGAATAACCTAAAATATTGATATATTTCGTGATCTCAATATCTCAATATTTTAGTACTTCATTTGAAACGGAAGTTCTGTTAAAAAGTAAGTGTATTGATTTTGTTTAAATTAATTCTATTTATTGAGGAAACGGATGTAGAAATTGCAGTTAAAGATTTTTAGCAATTTTGGTTAGGAAACGGAAATGTCGAATAAATTATATTTTATTTAAATTATTGAGTAAATCAATCCATTTTAGCCGGAACTAAAATAGGAAACGGATATGAAAATACGTGAACTGGGGAGGGAATAAGCTAGATAAAAACGAATGTTTCTAGGCTCGGGGGTTCTTTTGATTTGAGATACAATCGAGGTTAGGTGGAAACTCTGTGTAATTATTGGTGTGTACTTAGAAAATAAGTGAATAAAACGGTCATTGTACTGGAGAAGTGTATTTTATTCTGCGATCGCGGATATCAGAAGTGGGATAATGAACTCTGAATCGCCTACCAGCGCTGAAATTCAGCAGGCATCGAAGCGGAGACGCAAGAAAAGTTGCAGAAGTTCAAGTACCAGTTCGTCGAACAGTGATTTCTCTGCGAGTACATCTCGTCGTCATCAAAAGAAACGCCGCCGGCGTCGCGAGCACCGACGACGTCATAAGAAGTCTATGGAGCGCAGACAAAGGAGCAGTCGAAGCCAGGAAAGCATTCATCGTACTAGTACATCAGTGACAAGAGATGGCGGAATCCTAAATCAGGCGAGTAATCATTGTATTCTTATAATTTTTGGTATACACACACTTTGGTAAATGCATGTTTAGCTGTTATTATTTCTATTTCACAAAAACAGTTTAGTTCTGTGAAAGCTAGCAATTAGATAACGCAATATTTTAATCTATTTTTTTTAAACTTCCCTGAAAACATAATTTATCGTTTTATTGTATTTGATTTAAAATATATATATATATATTTCGTCAATCACTAATAACTCGATATTTTGGGTTGCAATTAATCAACAATGGTGTCTAGAATCTCGATGCCTAGCTAGTTACGAATACGTAGGTTTTGTATTAATCTACATGTAGGTATGTATGTACCTTATTAGAACAAACGTATTTTTTTTCTCTCTCTCATTTGTACTAACAGTGGTATTCAAAACTTATCCTTTCTTTAATTTCTTTTTGAGTTTACTCGTTTAGTAGATGTTTTATTCAACGTTTTATTTTGCACTAAAAGAACACTTTTCCAGTTATGTTAAATTTACTTTTACTGATTCTATTCCCTTATAAAGTCTGACAAGTTTTCATCATGAATTGGTCTCCTATAGACTAATATTGAAAGATAATGATACGATCACCCGGCAATTCCAGGAACAAAGGACCAGCATCGCCGCGGTTTTTTTTTTTTTCGGGGGTAGGTGCAAAAAACGTTAGCATCGTTCTCTAAAAGTAAAGTGTAATTAAAATTAGAAAACAACATAAAATTTACCTTTTATTCACCAAAACAGTGTTGTCACAGTTAGATTTGCACACACAAGCGTTTGCATCAATTTATATGGTGTAATATTAGTCATCACTGCACTTGACCCCGGCTCATAACTTTCCATCAACTCTCCAACCACAATGACTACAATGTCAGATGTCCACCACTTGCAATCATCACTGGAATCATCACTGAACAAGCGGATGAGTGATTTTGAAGCTCAACTCAAGGCCAGCACTGAACCTGCTTCCATTGGTCGTCTCACTGAAGATTTCCGGGCATTCAAAGCAAATGTCAGTGGTATCCTGCAACTCCTGCGTCAGCAGATAAACAACCTTGTAGGAGTCACTGATACTTTGGAGATGAGACACCGGCGCAAGGCTTTGCTGTTTGGTGGTATATCTGAGGCAGCAAATGAGGACCCGGCAGTGACGGTATGCGGCATTCTCAAGGATCGCTTTGGTATAGTAGATGCAACTCCCGTCTCCTTTAAAGCTTGTCACCGGCTTGGATCTAACAAAGAGGGCCGGCCACGTCCCATTCTTGTCCGCTTTAGTGACCATTCACTGAAGTCTGCAGTGTGGAGAAAGAAGACCGTTCTTAAAGGTACTCCCATTGTCATCTCAGAGTTCCTAACACGTAGAAGACAGGCTCTATTTATGGAGGCACGCAAGCGACTGGGCATCACTAGCTGCTGGTCCCTCGATGGGAACATCTATGTCAAGGCGCCAGACGGCACCCGCCACCACATCCACAGCGAGGAAGACCTAAACAAAGTGATGAGTGTCGCCGCACCCCAGCAGAACAGCCCAGCTGGGCATTCCGTTCCGGGTTCTTTAGGGACATCATCTCAATCACAGAGATCCAAACGTGCGGTAACGGTGAAAAAACATAAGTAGTCCTGCTATTTGACGTCACTTTCATTACCCCAGCTACTACTACTCACTATTGGGTACCTAATTTTTGTTCCACCTTCCATTTATTTATCTTTTGCCATCACTCACATTTTGTTTTCATGTTTATTTCATTTGACCGTCACATCTGTCAACATTGTGTCAAAGTCACATATGAATGACGTTTTTAGTTCGTTCAGAAACTTTTGCGTTCCGTTTCACGTTTTATTATTTTATTTATGTTATAGAAAGTAACAAATTGTAAAATGATTGTCATAATATGTTTAACTTTTTATTTTATTTTTTCTGTTTTGCTATGTTATTATTATTTTACTGTCTCTGTAAGCCGGCAGGTCAGTGCAGAAATGATTTTTGGCACTGTTTGTGCACTCCATAGTGCGTAGTGAAATTAGGTCAAATACATATTATATATATATATTTAATTTTTGTGTCTAAATATATTTATTATAACTTATAAATATTTATATTAATTTATTTTATAAATGGACGACGATGATTCCTTTTATTCTGCTCAAGATGTATCCTTATGTGATGAAAGCAATGACGACTCATTTCATAATGTACTCACTCTTAATGATGTTCTGAAACAAACCTTTGAGAAATCTAAAAGATTCTTTAATATCTGTCACATTAACGCACAAAGTATTCCCTGTCATTACTCGGAGCTGATCGACTCCTTTTCCTTTGATTCCTTGGACGCTCTGCTCATCTGCGAGAGTTTTCTAAAGCCGGAACTTGATTCAGCCATGTTCGCACTTCCTGGTTACGTATTGATCCGTAACGACCGCACTGGCAAGGGTGGCGGTGGCGTCGCTATATATTTACGTTCCCACATTCCTTTCAAGGTTATTGCTGCGTCACCAGCTCCCTATCATGCTTCAGCCGAATATCTGTTCATAGAGTTAAATATCAAAGGTGTAAAGGCGGTTGTAGGCGTAGTTTACTGCCCTCCAGGAGTCAGCTACCTCGAGGATCTCGAGCTTGCCCTGGAGTCGATCAGTTCCGAATACGCTCATCAGATAATCATGGGTGACTTTAATTCAAACCTTCTTGGTGATACTCCTACGGCCGCTAAGCTGCTTTCCCTCATTGACTCACAGAATCTTACAAACCTACCTCTCAAACCCACTCATCATAACATTGATGTCCCTGATACTTGGCTTGACCTTATTCTCACATCCTCTCCAACCAACGTAATAACGCATGGGCAGCACCTCGCTCCTGGTTTTTCCCGCCATGATCTTCTTTACCTCTCCTATAAACTCCACACCACCAAACTCAAACCCACTGTCGTGAACATGCGCAATCTTTCTCGGATTGATGTGGAAGCTATTAGAGTGGACGCGGCTGCCCTCGACTGGGGGTCAGTTCTTGAAAGTGTCTCGATTGATGATAAAGTTGCTCTTTTTAATGCCAATGTACTATCGCTTTTTAATAGCCATGCGCCAGTTCGACCTGTCAAACTCAAGAGGCCTCCAGCCCCTTGGATCACTAAAGGGGTGCGCATGGCTATGACTAGTCGTGACCGTGCTTTTCGAACGTTCAAACGCGACCGCTCTGATTTGAACTGGAACAACTTCAAGGCTGCAAGGAATCGCTGCAATCGGATGGTGAGATCAGCCAAACGGCATTATATTCATGAAAATATTTCTGAATCATCTCCAGCAGACGTCTGGAAGTTCCTCAATACCCTAGGAATCGGTAAGGGTAAAGTTAACTTGCCCCTTCCAACGTCTATCTCGCCCGATGATTTAAATAAGCATTTCTCTTCTGCCTCTCTTTTGGACGCGGCAGTTAGATCCAGTACTATTTCTGAAATTTCTTGCAAGCGTCGTCTTGACCTCGAACCCTTCTCTTTTAACCCGGTGTCCGCCGATGCGGTAAGGAAAGCTATCCTCGCGATCAAGTCTGGAGCTATTGGACCTGACGATATCAGTAGGGCTATGATCATAATGATTCTGGATGTAGTTCTCCCTTACATAACCCACATAATTAATCACTCTCTCAGTTCTGGATCATACCCCACTGTGTGGCGCAAAGCCTTTGTCATCCCTCTCCCCAAAATTCCCAACCCTTCATCTTTGAATAATTTCAGACCAATCTCAATACTCCCTTTCCTCTCTAAAGTTCTCGAAGCTGTTGTCCACTCTCAAGTTTCCAAATTTATTTTCACAAACGATCTTCTGAGCCCATTTCAATCTGGCTTTCGCCCCGGCCATAGTACCAGCACCGCATTACTAAAGGTGACCGAGGACATTCGGAAGGGCATGGAGCGTGGCGAAGTTACAGTGCTCGTCCTCATCGATTTTTCCAACGCTTTTAATACTGTTGACCACGACGTCCTACTCTCACTTTTAGCTAACCTTAATATATCTTCCGATGTTCTGGACTGGTTTGGCGCGTACCTACGAGGGCGACAGCAAGCTATTCGTGTGGATAAGACCATCTCCCTCTGGCGGGACCTCCTTACCGGAGTACCCCAGGGAGGCATTTTATCGCCCTTACTTTTCTCTATCTTCATAAATTCCATAACACACGAAATTGGCTCCTCCCACCATTTGTATGCGGACGACTTGCAGCTTTACCAGCAATGCCGAGCTACCGATTTAAATCAGGCTGTACAAAATCTTAATATCGATCTCCAGCATATACTGACCTGGTCAAATCGTTTCGGTGTTGCTGTAAATCCTTCTAAATGCCAAGCCATTATTATCGGCAGTCAGCGGCAATTGTCACTTATTGATATTGCTGACGTAGCCCCGGTTTGCTTCAACGGGGTTCATATCCCATATTGTGCTAGCGTCAAAAATCTCGGTCTCCACATAGATCAAACGCTAAGCTGGAATGTCCACGTTTCGGAGGTGAGTCGGAAGGTTATGGGCACGTTGCGTTCGCTCTTCAGGTATAAAAATTTCCTCCCCGTTAAAACAAAAATTTCATTGATTCAATCTCTAGTTCTTCCACTGATTGATTACGCTGATGTGTGCTATCCTGATTTAAATCAATCCCTTTTAAACAAGCTTGACCGTCTAATCAACTCTGGCATCCGCTTTATTTTCTGTCTTCGTAAATTCGATCACATCTCATCTTTCCGGTCACAGCTCACATGGCTACCTCTTCACTTTCGACGTAAAATCAGAATTCTCTGCACGCTTTTCTCAATATTAAATGACCCTTATTCACCTAGTTACTTAAAATCTCAGTTCCTCTTCCTCAGTGAAACGCACTCGCGTCCGCTGCGCTCTTCTAATAAACTTTCCCTCGCTACTCCTTTTCACCGCACAGGATTCCTCTCAAAATCTTTTCTCGTCCAAGCCACTCGTCTTTGGAATGCCCTTCCGGCAAATATTCAACAGGCTCCCAGTAAGTTAGCATTTAAGAGGCTCGCCCGTACACACTTTCTTCATATAACGGAAACATCAACATAGCTGCATCATCCATAGTCCTTTACATCCTCGTCATAATATATATTATAGTATATATAGATATATGTATATATAGATATATGTATTTATTCACTGAATAGATATGTATTTATTTATTATTAATGTATTTATTATATCGCTTGTATTGTGTATGTATATGTAATACTATGTTAGTGTATATTGCATTCATTACTTATTGCATTTGTTTTGTCTTTATTATATTGTAATAGATTGTTTATGTATTTTGAATTTATATATATAATCTAAATGCTTATTAATGACTAAATACATTTCTTTGTCGCACCGCCCACAATCATTTCTGCTTAGCCCAAAGGTATGACTGGTAGAGAATGCCATACGGCATTAAGTCCACCTTTTGTACAGTTTTTGGTTGTGCAATAAAGTATAAATAAATAAATAAATAAAATCGCCGACATCGAAGTTCCTGTGACGGCCGCGCTAGCTGCAACGCCGTCAGGAGTCTCCGAGCTACAACTATCAACGCAAGGACATCACACTCCGGGCGAGACAGCTGCAGCGGAGTCGTCAGCCGAACCAGGAAAAATCGAAGCAAATACAAGTAATGTAAACCCACATAATATTAATATGTCTTTGAATGTACATGATTTCTCTCAATTATTGCAGAACTTAACTAAGTCTAGTAGTCAAGTCAATTATGATAGAAACATTATACCTATATTTGATCCATCACAAAAAAACCAAAGGATAGAAAACTGGCTAGCCAAAGTTAATCAGTGTGCTCAGATTTATCATTGGTCAGATGAACAAACTGCTCATTATGCGTTACCTAAATTAGGTGGGAATGCTAGGAAATGGTATGAGGGACTACAATCTATTGTAATGACGTGGCCTGAATGGCAGGAAAGACTCCTACGAGCTTTCCCGTCCGAAAGTAATTATGGAGCGTTATTAACGGATATGTTAGAGCGACGTATGAAAATGGGGGAGCCTTTCGATGAATATTACTATGATAAAATGATATTGTTAAACTCTTGTGGAATTGATAAGAAGAAGGCAGTAGACTGCCTTATACATGGCATAGATGATAGGATGATTAGGGCGAGTGCTTCGTCAGCACGTTTCCAAGAACCAGAAGATCTCTTGAAATTTATGAAAGATTTATGTAGGGAGACTAACTTCAAGTTTAGACCTAGATCAACACCTGCCACTTCCAATGACAACAAAAGCGGATTTCGTAATATTCCAAATTCTAATCGCAGCAATTCTGATATAACTTGCTATAATTGCAAAGAAAAGGGACACATTTCTACTAAGTGTCCGAAACCTATAACGAAATGTAGCATATGCAATCGTATAGGGCACAATAGCACAGAATGTCGACAGCGTAATAATAATAATAACAACAATTCTGAAAAACTAACTCTATTTACCGAATCGAGTAAACCTGATTTAAAATATCATAAAACTATACTCATTAATAACAATATTAGTACTAACGCTTTTGTTGACTTTGGAAGTGACTGTACACTAGTGCGAAAAGATTTTGTCGAACAAAACTCTTTAATATTAAACAAAGAAAACTTGCCGACCATTAAGGGTTTTGGTAATAGTGTATATGTACCGGTCGGTAGGACTACATTTAATATACGTATAGGTGAAGTGAGCGCTGATATTGAAGCCTACGTTGTTGACGATTCTCTTTTGTCCAAGACTTTACTTATAGGACAAAACTTTACCGAGCGCGAAGATTTACTTGTACTTAAAACCTGCGATAGGTTGGAGTTCTTTAAACGGGAGACTCAATCTGAATTTACTAATTTAGAAGTTGAAAACCTTGAAAGTAATAAAGTTGTGTTACGTATTACCTCGGATGCTTCAATAGATAGTGTTGACTTAGTAGCCTGTTCTGACGAATCAAAAGATATTTCATGCTCGGTATTAATTGAAGATAGTGTTAGGTATACCGGAAGTAAAAGTTATTGTGTAGTAGGGGGAGTTTACAGTTTGCAAGAAGGAACGTGTCATGTAATGGTTCGCAATATGTCTAATGAACCTTTATACTTGAAATCATATACTACCCTAGCTCGAGCTCGTACAGTGATCGAACGCGATCTACAAGAAGATGATAAAATTTGTAGGGTCAAAAAGATATCACATGCGGAACTTGAACCTATTACTATTGACGAGGTAAATATTAACGAATCACTTAGTAAAATGCAAAAAGATTCTGTCGTTGATTTAATAAATAAACATAGGAAATGTTTCGCTAAAGATCTAAGTGAATTAGGTTGTACAGATGTTTCACAAATGGAGATTATTCTTTCTGATCAAACTCCAGTCGTATATAGGCCATATCGCTTGAGCAATTCGGAAAGAGAGAAGGTTCGCGAAATGGTGCAGGAACTTATCGATAATGATGTAGTAGAGGAATCGACGTCTTCCTATGCTAGTCCAATAATCTTGGTCTCAAAAAAGGACGGTGGTAGTCGGTTGTGCGTTGATTTCAGAGCATTGAATAGAAAAACTGTAAAAGATCACTTTCCTATGCCTCGTATTGACGATCAGTTAGATCTTTTGAGCGGAAATAAATACTTTTCTAGTTTAGATTTAGCTAGCGGATATTATCAGATACCAGTACAAGAAGACTGTAGATACCTTACTGCTTTCATTACTCCCGATGGATTATACCAATTTAAAAAGATGCCGTTCGGGTTAGTAAATTCTCCCTCTGTGTTTCAACGCACAATCAACAAAGTTTTAGGGAATACTCGTTTTAAATCCGCTTTGGTTTACATGGATGATATATTAATACCAGGAAAAGATTTTGATGAAGAATATGACAGATTAGAGAAAACATTTGAACTATTTGAAAAAGCGGGTTTGACTTTAAATATAAAAAAATGCAATTTTTTTAAGGAAAACTTGGAATATTTGGGATATGAAATAAGCCAAAGTGGAATTAAACCGGGTAGATCAAAGATAGATGCCGTAAGTAGGTTTCCGATACCGAAAAATCCTCATGAAGTTCGTCAGTTCATCGGACTGGCGAGCTATTTTAGGAAATTTATAAAGGGCTTCGCGACTATTGCACGGCCCCTTACTGATTTGACACGGAAAAATGTTCCATGGCAATGGGGGTTGGAACAGGAAACTTCATTTAAAGACCTCAAAGATGCATTAATACAAAGACCTTTGTTAGGAATATACGACCCAATGAAAATTACAGTCTTGCACCCTGACGCGAGTAAGCATGGGCTGGGTGGAATTCTTATGCAGAAAGATGATGAGGAATCTACACTTAAGCCCATTGCATATTTTAGTAGAAAGACTACGCATGATGAACAAAATTATCACGCTTACGAGCTTGAAACGCTAGCAGTAGTAGCTGCTTTGCAACGATTTCGCGTATACCTTTTAGGCGTTAAATTTACATTAGTTACAGACTGCAGTGCATTGAGGGCTTCTTTCACTAAAAGGGATCTTATCCCACGAATCGCGCGTTGGTGGATCATATTACAAGAATACAATTTCGATATTATCTATAAACCCGGAAATACCATGGTCCATGTCGACGCCTTGAGTCGAAATCCTCTCCCTTGCGAAATGTCGCGGATTCATGACACTCCCACAATTCTGCGCATATCGCAAGAGGACTGGCTTTTGAGTATACAATTAGATGATACTGAATTGAAACGCATCCGGGCTATTTTGGAAGACAAAAATCTTTCTGATGTAATAGATGTTAAAAAGAATTACCAAATTAAAAACAATAGATTATATCGTAAAATTAACGACCATCTTAAATGGGTAGTACCCAAGAGTGCGCGGTTTCAAATTTGTAAACATGATGATATTGGTCATTTTAGTGTCGAGAAAACTCTAGCAAAAATACAGAAAGATTTTTGGTTTCCCAAAATGAGGCGTTTCATCACCAAATATGTCAGATCGTGTATAGAGTGCGCATATAGCAAAGAACCAACTGGACCCAAAGAGGGATTGTTGCATCCAATTCATAAGGTAGACAGGCCATTTGATACTGTACATATAGACCACTTAGGTCCCTTCGTTAAAAGCAGTAAGGGCTACTCATATCTTTTGGTGTTAGTTGACTCATTCACTAAGTTCTGTTTGATAAAGCCACTTCGAAATCTTAAAACACGACAGACTATCAATTCACTAGAAGAAATATTTTCAACATTTGGTTTTCCAAATAGACTTATATCCGATCAAGGGTCTTCGTTTACCTCATACGAATTCAAAGCTTTCTGTAGTAACAATAAAATACGCCACATTTTAAATGCAGTTTCGTCACCTCGCGCCAACGGCCAGGTCGAAAGGTATAATAGGACAATACTCGATGGGTTAACAGCATATACAGATAAGTTAGGTGAAAGGAATTGGGATAAGGCTATAGGGAAACTACAATGGGGGTTAAACAATACAATCAATAAAGGAATAGGCAAGGCTCCATCGGAGGTATTATTTGGCATACAATTACTAAGTAGGGGAGATAATTTATTTGCCAATATTTTAGAAGACACACGTTCTTTGAGTGATATACAGGAAATAAGGAAGGAGACAAGTGCATATATTGAGAAAGACTAAAATTTACAAAAACATAGGTATGACAAAAACAAAATCAAAGGAAGGGAATATAAGGTGGGAGACCTCGTTAAAATAATTAAACCAACACCACATAATAATGGCAAAAGTAAAAAGCTTTTGCCAAAATTTTCAGGACCATTCAAAGTAACCAAGGTCTTAGAAAACGATAGGTACGAGGTATCTATACATATAATAAGACTGTAAAAGATCGATTTCTGTACATTGAAGATTTTTATGAAAAATTGTTACAGGGGGTCTTAATTACCGTAATAGAAGCCAAAACAACAATTTTTAAAATTTTTGTCTGTCTGTCTGTCTGTCTGTCTGTCTGTCTGTCTGTTTGTCCGGGCTAATCTCAGAATCTACTGGACCGATTTTGATGGGGCTTTTTTTATTTGACTCAGCATCACTTGGAGAGTAAACTAGGATAGAAATAATCACGCCAATAGACTTAGGGGGTAGGCAGAATATATATATATATATAAAAGAAAGTCGTGTTTGTTACAACACTTATAATTTGAGAACGGCTGAACCGATTTGGCTGAAAGTTGGTGGGGTGGTAGCTTAGAATCAGGAAAAGCATATAGGATACTTTTTGTCCCGCTAGACGGGGCCGGGGCTGGGGTAGCACGGGACCGGGACGAAACGGTGGGGAGGTAGCTTAGTACCAGGAGAAGGACATAAGATACTGCATATAGGATACTTTTTGTCCCGCTAGACGGGGCCGGGGCTGGGGTAGCACGGGACCGGGACGAAACGGTGGGGAGGTAGCTTAGTACCAGGAGAAGGACATAGGATACTTTTTATCCCGTTCGATGGGGCCGGGGCTAAGGCGGGACGGGGCCGAGGCGAAACAATCTATACATATAATAAGACTGTAAAAGATCGATTTCTGTACATTGAAGATTTTTATGAAAAATTGTTACAGGGGGTCTTAATTACCGTAATAGAAGCCAAAACAACAATTTTTAAAATTTTTGTCTGTCTGTCTGTCTGTCTGTCTGTCTGTCTGTTTGTCCGGGCTAATCTCAGAATCTACTGGACCGATTTTGATGGGGCTTTTTTTATTTGACTCAGCATCACTTGGAGAGTAAACTAGGATAGAAATAATCACGCCAATAGATTTAGGGGGTAGGCAGAATATATATATATATATAAAAGAAAGTCGTGTTTGTTACAACACTTATAATTTGAGAACGGCTGAACCGATTTGGCTGAAAGTTGGTGGGGTGGTAGCTTAGAATCAGGAAAAGCATATAGGATACTTTTTGTCCCGCTAGACGGGGCCGGGGCTGGGGTAGCACGGGACCGGGACGAAACGGTGGGGAGGTAGCTTAGTACCAGGAGAAGGACATAAGATACTGCATATAGGATACTTTTTGTCCCGCTAGACGGGGCCGGGGCTGGGGTAGCACGGGACCGGGACGAAACGGTGGGGAGGTAGCTTAGTACCAGGAGAAGGACATAGGATACTTTTTATCCCGTTCGATGGGGCCGGGGCTAAGGCGGGACGGGGCCGAGGCGAAACAATTTAAAATAAATGTGGGTGGAAATGAATCTGTAAAGTGTTTTAATTCAATGTGTAGTGTTTCCTCCATATTGGTTTGTATAAATTAAATGAATATTTGGTACTTTATGGTACTTGCCAAAGTATAACAAAACAGTGCCATGAAAAAATTTATATTTAGATCCATTTTTTCCACACAACAAAGTAAAATGTTAGTAAAGTAGTAGTTTTTTTTGGGCAAAGTAGTAGTTAAAAGTAAAGTAACCATATTATCCTATCAAACAAAGGAATTCCTAATCGAAATACAAATTGTGAACGTCCAAATAATCGGTATGGTCATAATAATTGATCACCTTTGATGTACCTACTACTTGCTTCTTATTGTTGTAATATGGCCAATTTTAATGATAAGTGAGTACTAAAATGTACTATATAAATACTTTATATCTTGCGTACCTATAAGTACTTATACTTAAGTATCTTATTTGTAAAATCATAAGCCTATAAATTAAAAATTCTATCCAAAGTCACTATTCCACGCGGACGAAGTCGCGGGCGCAGCTAGTCTAGCATAAAGGGCTCGTCTATTACGCAAAGGGATTATTGTAATGTGTGGGCGGCAGACAGAATGAAACCTTGGATTAGTATTTCTTTTCAGGCTTCCTCTGATTCTGATAAATCTGACTAATATTCATTTAATTTTTTTTTATCATTACGTTGTCCGGTAGGTTTTGTTGTATTGGTTTGAGAGATGGATCAGATTAGGAATAATCGTTGCTGCCATTGTACCGTGATTGCATTATATAGTTTAAGTTAATTATTATTGTTATATGAGAGTGTTGAGATATAAATGTAGGTGTCGATAGATCCACCTATGAATGGTTGTAGTGATTAAGTGTTGATAGATCCACTTAAGATATGATACTGGGTGTTGATAGATCCACCTCTTGAGATTGAGTGTCGACAGACCCACTCAAACAAATATGATTACGAGTGTTCATTACTATTCTGTTCAGTGTCGATAGACCCACTGAACAGAAGGTATCCAGTATAGATTTGCTGGGAGACCAAATTCCGATATTTGATTCTAAGTGTTGATAGATCCACTTAGATTTTGTTTTTGAAGGTGTCGATAGAACCACCAGTCTTAAAGATTATTTAAGTATAGAAGTATTATAAAATACCTTGTTGTTGTGGTACGATTAAAATATTTTCCTGTAGAGCTGCTTAAATAATACTGAAATCAATTTACTTGTACATGTATGAATATCCAAATGAATGTTTAAAACTGTTATAAATAAAGACTTATTTTATTCATGTGTTAATCGAAGGATATATGTATATTATGTAAACTATGTTAAGAATGTAAACTTAAAGTTTGAGGACAAACTTATGTCAGGAAAGGCCGAATGTAAGATTATATTGTAAATTAATATAAGAAGGAAAGAATATGTAACGAATATCCTAAAATATTGATATATTTCGTGATCTCAATATCTCAATATTTTAGTACTTCATTTGAAACGGAAGTTCTGTTAAAAAGTAAGTGTATTGATTTTGTTTAAATTAATTCTATTTATTGAGGAAACGGATGTAGAAATTGCAGTTAAAGATTTTTAGCAATTTTGGTTAGGAAACGGAAATGTCGAATAAATTATATTTTATTTAAATTATTGAGTAAATCAATCCATTTTAGCCGGAACTAAAATAGGAAACGGATATGAAAATACGTGAACTGGGGAGGGAATAAGCTAGATAAAAACGAATGTTTCTAGGCTCGGGGGTTCTTTTGATTTGAGATACAATCGAGGTTAGGTGGAAACTCTGTGTAATTATTGGTGTGTACTTAGAAAATAAGTGAATAAAACGGTCATTGTACTGGAGAAGTGTATTTTATTCTGCGATCGCGGATAAAAAAATCTCAAAAATTAATGGTAGAGAATGCCCCAAGGCATTAAATCTGTCAATTGTGCAAATATGCAAAAGTATTATTTTTTTATTTAGTATGGGTTTGCTCTTGACTCCAGACCAAGCCAAGTGCGACTAAGACGGAGTCGAAGATGGAACGCGCTCGCCCAGAAGAAGCCTGTTCACTCCAACTTTGAATAGATTCGGATTATAGTCACTAGGAAACACCGAAAAAAAAATGAAGACAGACTGTTCTTTATTTCAATCTACAAAATCTAATAAATTACTCATCATCATCGTGATCACATAAAACTGTCAACGTAACAATATTTCACTGGGCAATGTTTCACTAATAGTAAATTCAGAGGCTAGAGGAAAAACTAGATTAATTGCGGCCAAACACGCCATCTTGAGCTACTTGTGGCTGATGTAGAATCTATAGAAGGCCGAGGGAATGGCAAACAATATTGGACTATTATCGAAATTAAAACTGATAACTATAAGATGTTTTTAAATATTAAGAGGCATAGTTGATTTTTGTTTTTATAGTGTTTTGTCACTATACAAATCTTATGATATATACAACCGTGACTCTGTGACAGACGAGGAATTCCTCGTCTGTCACAGAGTCACGGTTGCTTTTTACAAGTGAAATTTATATTAAGAGGCATTATAAGGTTTAATTTGGTAGATATTGGTGACATGGGGCAGAGACCCCTAAAAACCTTAGGCTTCATCGTACCAACTTATTTTAACCATGTCATCGACAATGTGGTATTATTTTTTTGATGTTTACCAATGTTTACTGTTATGATTACTCGTGGGAAGAAGCCTTACCTTGCATTTAAAGCAGTACTTAAAACAATAATCCAAATCATCAAATGTGTTTTCATTCTATGCAAAACTTTTACATGAACTTATAACACGTACTATAAAAATAAGTCGGCGTTTCCTCCCTAACGCTATAACTCCAGAACGCACGAAAAGATTTCCACGGTTTTGCATTCGTTGGAAAGATGTCGGGCTTCGTGAGGTTTATAGCAAAGAAAATTCCCATAAAACCGGGCCGGGGCTGGGGGCGAAACGAAGTTCGCTAGGACCGCTAGTCACCTAATATAGATGACTTTAAAAAAATAACCGATCGAACGATGTCATTTCATCCAGTTTAAGGTTCTTGCCTACTACACTGTAGCATACCATGACCGTGCTAGAAAGGTGTCACGCAAAAAAATCTCCTTTGTATTGATAATTATGACACCTTGCCCACTAAACCGTTCCGTCGCCGACCAACACGGGCGCGTGCCATGCACTGAGCGTGTCAGCACCGGCAAAATACGTTCTCGCTCCATATAACGGTGAGACAGAACGCTGTAGATCCGTTCAGTGGGTAAAGTAGAGCGTATCGTGTTGCTTTTCGTGTCTGATACGCTCCTAGCGCGGTCATGGTATAGCACAGTTCAGTGGGAAGAGATCTGCAAAATGAAGGATGTTTTGTTCTATGTAAATAACAAATAAATTTTATTTTCAGACATAATATGCAGCTATGTCTCCACACAGTACATATCTCCGATTCAATCTCATGACACATTATGTATGGGCTCATCGAGTACAACGCAATGTCAAAACGAAGTTCAGGTATTATTTTTATACATATATTAGATATAATGCCATCCATATTTACTAATTTTATTTATGTTATTACAACAAATTCATTCAGCCAACATTGGATTTACATTCTATAAAACAAAACATATCAGTGTGAGTCTGACTGATATGTGTGTGTGTGTGTGTGTGTGTGTGTGTGTGTGTGTGTGTGTGTGTGTGTGTGTGTGTGTGTATGTGTGTGTGTGTGTGTGTGTGTGTGTGTGTGTGTGTGTGTGTGTGTGTGTGTTGATTTTTGTACACAATTTTAAATTATACTATAAAGCATCTGAACCCCTTATTTGATATCATCGATATTTTATCAATGCTGATCAAACAGTAAAAGATCTAGGTATTGATGCCCATGCCAACCTCCTTAAGTTTGACAACTTAGTCTAAAAAGCAACTGTGTCAAACAAGGAATTGAACCCTGGTCTTACGCTATCCGGGAGCATGCCTATACCACTCGGCTGACATCATGTAAATACCCACGATGATTATTGACGTTTCCATCATTTCAGACGCCTCTACAACCATACACCTGTCCCGAAAATGACCCTCCACTGCAAACCTGCTCGTGCGCACATAACCCAAAAAATAGAAAGATAATATCCCTAGCCGGATACGACGAACAAATATACCAAATCATCAAAGACATACAGAAATATAGCTACAACCACGACATATTAGTAACATTTTATTTATACCAAAATGGAAGACTACACTTTTTGGGGAATCTCATGACCTCTTTGGATATATTTCAATACGTACTTGGCAGACATCATCACTATTTCTGCATAAATGAAGACAACATACACAGATTTCAAGACGCTACTACTGGGTGGTGTGTCAATAATGTCGTAGTAATTCCAAGCCATAAAGAAAGTGAGACATTAAATATATTAGCAAACAATTTCGGAAATGATATACTGAATAAGTATGTAGATTACGTGGATAATACTGAGAACAGAAATAAAAATCGTGGTGGTTATATTACTGAAAGACAACATCATCAAATTGATTGTGAAGACCATAGATCAAGTAGTAATTTTGAAAATGATGAAGCAAACAAGAAGCCTTGCGAATTTGATGCACCTGGAGCTAAACATGTGATTGTTCCTCCTATTAATGTTTGTCTGGGTGAGAAAGAAGAAAAACATCAAACTGGATTTAACAATCCAGAAGTATGTGATGCAAGAAACTTTAAACGACAAGCGAATCAAGTATGTCCCGAAAATTGGTATGATTTAAAACCTTGTACTAATGCACTTAAAAATCCAGTATGTAAATCAAATTTAAATGTGATCGTCCCGAGAAGACCAGCTGTTATTGCTAGCTTTGGTTCAACTACTGACAGCAGTTATAGTAATCATATTTGCAATACTGGGAGGTACCAAATATGTAAAACAGGTACGTCTAGTTCTAGCCAATCTTCAGCGCAAATTGTCCCTTCATGTATAAGCGTTTGGAGTGCTATAAATTATGCTGTACCAGCAAAAATATTTAATTTATCGAAGCAAAGTGCCGTTCCATGTTTTAGCTTTTTCGGTGATACTAACACTCTTAGAACAGTTAATCAAAATAAGGTAGATACTTTCAATTTGCCAAATTATGAGTACGTTAAACCATGTGAATGGAGTACTAAATATTTGGATCAAAATGTAGACCACAGTCTTGATAGAATATTTTTAAAGCCGAAAATAAATAATCACAAACAATATGAGTTCCATTCACCTAGACCTGCATATGTTGGAAAAGACTTGAAAGTCACTTTTTCTAATTTAAATAAAGATTTAATAAAAAAACAAACGACAGTTTGGGATGATAAAACAACTGATCAATCACAGCAAAATAAAAATCTGTTGAATACTTCCCCATGTCAAAATAATGACGGTCCAGCTACAGGTTCTTCTGTATTTATTGATCCAAGCAAATTCGATCTATTATATTCTTCAAAAAGTAATTTACAACCTTGTGCACAATCCAAACCAAATGCCTTAGAGCCTCAAGAAGCTCTATATGAACCTCTAGATACAAACCATAATTATAAGGACCCTGATGTTATCACATATATTACAACTCAGCCCAAAACTAGTACTACTGTACCTAGTATAGTCCATTTTAATAACAAGTACGTTGTACCTTTTGAACATGCACAACCAACTTTATCGCCAACTTTTGAGGTGCCCAAATTCAAAGTACCAGATAATAAATTAAACTATTTCTATTCAAACCCCATTGAGTTTATTCCAAGTCAAAACCCAATATGCTACAAGCCAACAATTATTTCACCATTGGTACAACCTGTTACACAGCCAAAAGCTATCGTAGAACCTTTGATTACACCCAAATTTTTCCAAAATTATAATTACTTATATCCAAAATATGTGCAAAATTACTATCATGCCGTGCCAACAGGACCTATTACTCAGCCAAATGCATATCAGAATATTTATGAGTCTTCTCCGGACCTCATACCACTAACAATGCCACAGCCACAAATAGCCGAAATCTTAAAACCAAATCCACTTTATCAAAATTTAGTTTATCCTGTCAATTATCAAAATCTAAATACGCCGTCAATCATTTCCACACAATCGGTGCATCCCACAATTTGTGACGAAAACAATCATATTCTTGAATCAAATATTTTCTCAGAACCTTACATATCTACAGAAGATAATCCCAATGATCAAAAGTATTTTTCTGATCAAGTTTATACTCCAATAAATCTTTCAAATAGCAGTCAAAATATTGATATACCTCCTTTGATTGATGCAGCACCTTGTAAACAGCATAATACCTTCCCAACAATAACAATGCCATCGACAGAATCGGTTACAGCAATTCCTGAATTGAGTACAAACGAACCACAAGAATTTATTGCAAATAAGCATCCCAATGTTATTATAAGTTATGACGAATCCCCGACACCTAGATTTCCAAACACAAATAATTATTTATACAATTTTGATAGCCAACAATCTCATCAATTACCATCGCCAAAAGTTCTTAATCGTTTACAAATAAAATCCAATTTGGATATACCTTTAAACACTGATATGCACTTACCTGCGCCCTGTGTTACAATCTCTCCTACAGCGGTTGACCCAAGTCTCAATTTACATCCTGCACACATTATCCCTCAAGTAAATCCTACCCAAATAAATACAGGCCCTAACATTCAGATACCTGACAACCCTCAAGTTTATCCCATCCAATTAAATACGAGCCCTAACATTCAAATGTTAGATAACAATATTAACTACTATGATCCCAGTAAGATAATAACGCCTACAAGTCCATTTAAATCTTATTCACAAATAAAAACTTCAGAAACTGGTTTTGTTACACCGCAATCGCATTTTACATCAAACCTTCAACATGATTATGTAGAGACACCAAACGTTAAACAACAAAGTCAACTAAACAAAGAAATACAACAGATTTGTAAGACATATCCAATTAGCAATATTGTCACACAACAAATAGCAAATGTGGATACAGAAAATCCTTTGGAATCAACTAGTGGTAGCTACTATTCGCCTGAAAGAGGCACTGACGTAACTTATACGACAAATAACCATCTTCCATGGTCTTCTTACATTAATCCTATAACTTTACATACAGAATCTACGTATACGCCTTTTGTCAGTCCAAAACCTTTGGCAACTAACTATATTTTGCCAGTTATAAGGACGGTTCCAACAGAAACCCCAAAATTATATAATTTAAAAGTGTCTAGTACTCCTAATCTATTGACATTACCAAGTTACAGTACACCCATGTCTCCACTAGAAATGAAACCAACCGAAAATATTTTGCCACTAGTGACTCCATTAAATCCTATTAATTACTGGAGGAGACCAAACATTATTGAGTTTTTACCTAAGCTACAAACTATTGACAGAAAATATTTGCCCCCTCACTACATAAAATACAAACCATCAGATAAAACGTTTTACGTTTCTGTACCAGAAGAAGAACATCTTAATGAATTTTCTAAAACTACAGATGACCCAACAAGAGTTGATTACTTAATCGAACCTCATAGTCCTTATAATGAAGTAAGTAGAGGTGACAATTTAGAAAATATCTCACCTTATAATTTAAAAGTCCATCCTTATCAAATTGAATCAAATATTCCACTCAATCCAAATAATATCTGGGTTGCTCCAAATTACATCAAATTCAGACCTTATGTGCAAAGTAGTAATGTATATTATATGCCAAATGATGACATAAACGCTGATAGTTTATCACAAGCAAAATCAAACCAATTCAACAATTATATACCAAGTGAACCACTAAATAAAGAATTCTACCCAAATACAGTTAATAATATTATAACAGTAATTCCGCGGACACTAGATATAAACACGTCTAAAAACATAGCACCGTACACACCAAAAGAATACAATGATTCACCAAATGTGTATCCTATCTCAAACACACCTTATACTAATGCAGCTTATGTCGTCAACCCTTCATATAAACCACACACACAGCTTTACCAAGACACAAAAACACCTAATATACAGTCTTACCAAGAACCTAAAGAATACGATTATTCACCAAATATGTGTCCTACTTCTAAACCATCTTCTACTGATACGGCTGCAAATTTTGTTGTCAACTCTTCATACAATCCACAAACACAACACTACCAAGATACGACAGCACCGTATATCCAGCCATGCAAATATGCACACAAAGAATACAATTATTCACCTAATGTGTATCCTATTTTAGACATACCTTATTCTAAAACGGCTTCCAATTATGTTGCCCATCCTTCATACAAACCTCTCACACAATTCTACCAAGACACAACTTCACCGTATATCCAGCCTTGTCAAGATTTCTCAGATTTTGGTGAACCTATATCTCAAATAACCAGCAGTGATAACCCTGAAATACCTTGCCTTGCTACCTACCTAGAAATGCCTGAAACACCTACACCAGTACCTAATAGTCCTCAACCTTTTAACATGCCAATTCAAAAACCTTGGAACTGGCATAGAAATAAAGGTTTTTTACCGACACCAAAAATAATTCCCGAACTAACATTCCTTCGATATTCGCCTCAAATCCAAAACTATCGAAATTTACCAAGGCTTCATCGACCTTGTTTCAGTATACCCACTTCTGCCATACCGCATATTGTTCCTCCTAAACTTGATATACTTCCATCCTCACCAGTCATTTATCAGCCTCAAAATGTTATTATTCCAAATCAAACTCCTTGCTTCTTGCATAAAAAGGTAACGCCACCACCCGAAATAGTTAGCAAACCGTATGAAGATTCCAACTTTCAGGTTTTACCGAATCTCTCCTACGCGTACAAACCAATAACGCAGCCCTGTGAATATCTTCCTATACCAAGTTCAAATAGACCTATTTCAGAACTTTCTATAGATGACACATTGATTCCATATGAACCTCAAAATTACTCGCCAAACCAAACTCTACATTACGATGAATATATCAATCAGGTGGTTAAACCTATCCTTAAAATAATTGAAAACGAACCTAGTATGAAGTCAGATCTGAATATTTTACCGGACTTAACTTATGAATCTCAAACACCTTCACCCATGACTTATGAGCCTCAAAATCTATACACACCTATCCAAACACCATCCCAAAATGTATATATCAACAAAGTATATGTCAAACCTACACCAGCAACAATTCCACAAAAACCTTGTGTCCACAACAATTACAATACTTTGCGAGATCTTTCATGGGTACCGGGGATCAAAGCTTATAGTAATATCCCAGATTTGGATTTCATTTCACCATTAAAATCATCAACAACGACTTTGCTTTCAACAAAGCCTAACATTATTCAAGTCGTACCTCCAATGACATACTCAAGTAGTGACGACGCCAAACCAAGTAAAGTTAAAAATGAAATATTGCCAGAAATAACAAATATGGCTAATGTGGTTACGATCTCAAATGCTCCATTTATCCCCGTTCATTCACCACAAACATATCAGAACGTTTACAGCAACAAAGAGCTTGAATCTAAACCCGAAATGATTTCCATTGAACCTTGTGTAGATCATACCTTACACACTTTGCCCAATCCTATTTATTCTCCAAATATAGTAATAACCCAGCCATACAAAGAAGATCGAGCTGATGATCAACCTAATACAGGTTTTGCACCTCTTGAATATAATAAACCTAACCCAGTTTCTTATATCCCTCAAAGTTTAAACATACCAGTTCAAATTCCTTACGAGAATGTTAATCCTGATGTATTGAAACCTGAACCTCACATTATTCCAAAAGAACTTGAATATACTAGTTTTGATACTATAGAAACGCGCAAAATCAAACCTATCACGAATATACCATATCTTGATCTTCCCATAGATGCATCCATTCTGACTTCACCGGTTTCATATAGTCACAAAATACCCGCATATGATCCACAGATAGCATCGTTTACATCCCCAAAGCATGTCCCGAAATACACATCCTTTGATTCTAATATCAAACCATATGAATCAGTTTTGCCACAGCCAACTTTTGAATACCCTCTAAATCCAATAGGGTATTTACCAAAACCTCAAACTTTAGCCAAACCCACTGTGGGAATATTTTCACCAATCAATGCGAGCTATAAACATCTTTCTAGCTCAAGGACTATCCCTACAATAAATAAATTCAAATATCTTTTGCGTAAAGGACCAGCATCTCTACCTACATTACATTACATTACTCCCAAAATATACAGTGATTTTAATGTTAATTCTGGACTATCTACCCTACCAGATATTTGCCCCCACAATTATCCATACATTCTACAAAATCCTATTACAGTTTCTGAATGGCCTAATGTAAATAATATAAAATCAGAATCACAGACTAAAATCTGGCCTTATTCACAATATTTATCACTGACACCACAGTATAAACCATGCCTGGATTCAAACAGAACAACGAATATTACAAGTCCCGATCCTACTCAAATAAGCAAAATATCTTCACCAAACGAAATATTGTACTACTCGCAAACGTCTCAAAAACCTTCATATGTTTCTCAAGATACTTCATATACCCCTCTCGCACCTTCACATATTAATAGAACGCCTACGTTCTTAGCACCTCAGGTTAAACCATACTTGTATCCTGAAACTGTTAATTCAGTTACACAGCCGTACTTATATACACCTGAATCACCAATACTTACTTACCAAACACTGCCATACACACCCCGACCAACCTTATATACATTACAAGCTCCTGCTTATACGCCTCAACCATGTTCACACACTTCTCAACCAAATTCATTTATTCCTCAAGTGACTTTATTTACTCCTCAAGAATCTACGACTATTCCTTTAACTTTAACACCTCAATATCAGCCATACTCTCATCCAAATATTGTACAATATATTTCATCTACACCACAGGCTTGCAAAACAGCTTATGAGCCGCAACCTTCTTATACTCATGAAGATCCTTCGTATACTTCTGTAACACCTTTACTTGAGCCTTTAGAACCTGTGCACGCTCTTCAAACACTTTTAGACACTCCTCAAGTATCTTTATACTCCCCTAAAACACCCATTTATACTCCCCAAGTAAGTTTATATACCCCTAGGGTACATTTTCCCCAAGAACCACTGAGTACCCCTATGGCACCTGTATATTCTCCTCAAAAATCTTTGTATACACCTCTAAATCCTTTTTATACTTCTAAAGCACCAACTTATACTTCTGAAGTACATATTTCTAATTCTAAAACAACTGAATATTCCCCCCAACAAGCTTTATATACCACTGAAGCACCTGTATACACTCCTTATAAATTTACTCCTAAAAGGCCTGTGCATACTTCTCAAGAATCTTTGTACACTTTTAGGGCGCCAACACATACTCAAGAGCTTTTATATACACCTAGGCTAACTGCATTTATTCCCCAAGAAACGGTATATACCCCTAAGGCATCTGTGTACACTCCACATGTTTTACAAAAAACTAGAGCACCTACAAACACTCCTCAGGAACTTTTCTTTACCCCTAAGATATCTGAATATATTCCTATAGTTCCAACGCCTCAACATGCACCCGCTGAATATTTGGATAAGACAGACACATACCCATATGTTCACAGGCCTGATATCACAAAACCAAGTTCTTTTAGAGCACAGGTTTATGAAATGTTGCAGACACCAAAGCAACCAACTCCTTCATTTACTCCTGAACTACCTTGTATTACTCCACAATATTTATATTTGCCCCAAAATCCTTACAAACCTTTTTATACCTTTCACGCACCTTCTCATATGCCTCCAGTCCTTAAATACACTCCTGAAAAACCTTCTTTCGCTCTGCAAGCCCCAAAATATATTCTTCAAGAACCTTCATATACTCCACAAGCAGAATCTTTATATCCTTCAGAAGCACCTATTACTTCGGAAGTCCCGAAATATATTCCTCAAAAACCTAAATACATTCCAAAACCTCAAACATATATTGCTGAGGAACCTTCATATATTTCACAAGCACCTACCTATACTGCCCAAGTACTCTCATATACTCCTTCTGTACCTACAAATATTCCTCAATCTACATATACTACGCAAGGATCTATAAGTACCCTTGAAGTACCGGCAACTCCTGAAGAACTTTCACATACTGCGCAAGCCCCAAAAAATGTTTTCCAAAAACCTACATATATTTCACAAGCCCCAACATATATTCATCAAGAACCCTCACATTATAATTCTCAAGGACCTACAATTAGTCTTCAAGCACTTGTGTATACTCCACAAGTACGCTATACTCCTTCTGTACCTACATACACTCCTCAAGAACTTTCATATACTACGCAAGCTCCGACATATATTCCTCAAGAAATTTCATATACTCAGCAAGACCCAACTAATATTATTCAAGGACCTATAAATACTCTTGAAGCACCTACAAGTCCTGAAGAAGTTTCACATACTCAGCAAATCCCAACATACACACAACATTTATCCATTCCGCAAGAGCCAACATGTATTCATCAAGAACTT
This sequence comes from Pyrausta aurata, assembly GCA_963584085.1. Lineage (NCBI taxonomy): Eukaryota > Metazoa > Arthropoda > Insecta > Lepidoptera > Crambidae > Pyrausta > Pyrausta aurata. Next base: position 5,643,995 of record OY757281.1, read on the forward strand.
TCATATACTCCACAAACACCTCAAGTCCAAGTACTCTCATATACTCCTTCTATACCTACATATACCCCTGAAAAAACGAAACCCCCAACATATCTTTCTCAAGATCCTGTATACATTCCACAAGCACCAACACACATCCCTCATAAACTTTCATACATTTCGCAAGCACCAACATATTATACTTCTCATATAAATACTCTTCCAGCACCATCATATACACCACAAGTTCTTCCATATACTCTTCAAACACCTAAATATAGCGCACAATCACTATATACTCCGAAATATTACGAATATATTTCTCCAGTTTCAGCACCGCAGCTTGAGTCACACTCAAAGCCTGATACTACCAAATATAGCTCATATTCAGAACAGCCTTACGAGACATTTTACAGCCCGCAACAATCATATTTGCCTCGAGTTTCTTCAAATTTTCTTTCAGCACCGTCATTTGAGCCACAAACACTTATGTATACCTCTGAAACACCTTCACATACTACCCCACAAACTTCACCTAGAGCTCCGAAATATTCTTTTCCATTACCATCACATCCTCTTTATTTATATTATCTCAGTAAAAACAACAAACCTAAAATATCAAAACATGCTCCAATAATTACTTTTGAATCGTCTCACCCAACTTCAGAATCAACGAAGGAGCCATTCGAACCTAAATCATTTACTAATTGGCCGGACTTTAGTTCATATTATACTCAATGCCCTTCAAAGATAGTGCCAGAAAGAAGTTCACATGTGACACACTCTAATACTATACCCAAACCTATAATCTACACATCACCTAATTTACCAATTCTAAATTTAGTGCAATCACAATCAACAGTTTCTCCGAATTTATATGAACGTCCGCAAAGTCTGGTATATTGTTTGGATAATGCTAAAAATAAACATACTAACTCAGATTTGTCACCACAATTTTATCCGGCTCCTACAAAGCCAAACTTCATCGAATATTTATCAAAGAATTGGCCATGCTATCGTACTAGAATTCCTCAAAATTCTATGCCGGTAACTCAAAAAACAACACCAAATGTTTACTTCCAATATTATTCTCAACCTAATCCTAACACTGCTTATTCAACTGTAACCAATTATTCTGAAATACCGGAAACTCTGCCTAATGTACCCTCATATAGGCCACTAATTAGTTACACACAACCGAGCCCTAAAAATATATCACCTGTACAGCCCATTCAAACTACATTATTAGATACTCCAATAACAAAACCTAACATTCCTACTGACAGTTTAAACGATGACATTTCAAAGGCACCTTATGTTTTCGATGATAATAAGTATAAGGCTTACACAGCTCCGGTAACAAATAATATACCAGACATAGAGGTAAAGCCAACCCCTTATATTTTATCTCCAACTATATACAGCGTACCGAACTTGCAAACCAATCCCCATAAACCATTAGTATTTGATTCTTACAAAACCGTAAACCTACAATACAAAACACCAACGACACTTGACGATTCAAAAATATCACCTAATTATTACGAATATTTTGACAGCCACAAATTTAAGGATTCCATCCCCCAAACATCAGAAATTCGTCCCGAAATAAGCATTCCAGCTCAACCATCTTACATTAAATATAATACATCAGAATATTACCCTAAAACTATTCAGTTCAATAGTGGCTTTGATCCGATTTATGAATATAAATATCAACCAAGCAATGAGTATTTGCCAAAACCAGACATACCATCGCCAAAATACAACATTTGGCCACATGTATCAAAAATCAAACAACCATCCGGAATACCTTACTTGTATCAAGACTCAAATCAATTGAATCCTCAGCAAATTAAGACTAAAGATACTGAAATGTACACAGATATTCCTACCATTGAATCTAATCAATATTATTCTAGAAGGCCATACTATAAACAGGACCAAACTAAAATGTTACCAAAACAATATAATATACCAAATTCGTTTGACGTCAATAAAATTCCCAGTTATCCAAACATAATAAATATACAAGCTCAAAACTTACAATATAAACCAACAACATACCATTATAGCGGACCTTCAAACATACTACAATATACAAGTACAAGCGATATCAAACCACAATCGGATTATAAAAAGAATATGTATAAACCAACGTGGTACACAAGTGCCAATCGTAACGACGCTACTAGAACTACAAATCAAACTCAATCACAGACATATCCTCAAATGAATAAAAATGAAGTAAATACACCTGTGAATTGGTACACGCCATCTTATGGAAAGTCATCAAACTATTATGAACTTAATTATGTACCACATGAACCACAAATTAAATCAAATGTATATCAAAGTAAATCAATACCATATGATACATACACGCAACAATACCCAGCCGTAAGGGAATATACAATTGATGAATCAAATCAACCGATATTTACACCTATATTGCCTACTTTCGATAAAAGTATGTGCCCAGATATTGTGCAGCCAAATATTGTGTGCAGTAACATTGTTCAAGAAACACCACAAGAATTTGTATCAAATTATAAACCTTCACTTGAACCGAACACAGTTACATACGATTCCATTAAAACAAGTCCTACAGTAAGTCCCCTATTTCATTTAAATCCTTGGACTAATAATCAAAGATATAGTTACATTGCAAATGATCGTTATAAAACAGGTTATACAATACCAGAAACAGTAACTTCTACCCCAGCTTTAACGGTTTACAATACTCAAAATGAAATACCAGAAAGTATTTCCATACAAGATAAATATTATAGCATACCTCAAACATACAGCCAAACTTTGAACATTGAAACAGATGCAAAACTTAAACAAAAAGGCAGTAATTTCAACAATTTCAGGTCTGAAAATACATTTAGCATTGCTGACAATTATCCTGAAGTATCTAAATATAAACCGGAAATAACTGTTTGTGATCTAGATGAAAAATCTCAAGAATCCTTAAAAGAACCATTACCTAGTTTTAGTAGGATTAGCTATGGAAATACAAATCCATTTATATCAAACTATATAACACAAGCAATTGATAGTAATATTTATCAACAAACTGCAAAAGATATCAAGAATAGTCCAAACGCAATTTCATACATTACATCACCTATAAAACTAAATCCAACATTTGAAAAACTATCAAATCCAATTCATAGACCGTACTACCCTTACAGAAACTATTATAATTATGTACAGTCAATACCATGTTATACTGAATTACCGAATCAACTGTCTGTTGAACCAACTAAAATAGAAAGTAAAGCTTATAACTTTGTAGTTTCAAATATGTATCCAACAGAACAATATAGGTATATCTCTCCGTCAAGATCTGATAATATAAAGCCTTACTCATATCCACCTATCATATCATATACATCACATCCACCTCAAGAATTATCAGAATCAAAAGAAAATGACATATTTACCGTACCTCCAAACACTTTCTCAAATACATTTCAAGCAAAATTGGGTCTTCCATATCCTCAATGGGCACAATATCAAACATCTAATACAGCTTATGTAACAAACCCTGCCATTGCAAAATCAAGCCTATATGATCCTGGTTATAGAGCCGAAAATAGTCCGTCCGGAGTTTGTTCATATCCTAACAATTGGCAGAGTTATAATAACTTGAAACCTTGTAGATATATTCCTACCTATTGTAATACATTTACACCATTGACTGAAAATTTCATCCCTAATAACGTCAAGCAATATACACCTGTTACTAATCATGTTTATCAAGAAAACATCAACGCAGAAAGGCTAGCAATAAAGAATTTGCTACAATCATATCCTTTAAACAAAATCAACAACTATCAAATAATTGAAAAACTAGCAAATGATAAGGAAGAAGCGATAGACTTAGGTAATGTTTGCTTAGTGAAACATCCAGTAGATCAAAACACAAACTTAGTAAAAACCAATGACCCAAGAATCTATATGAAAACTTGGAAATCTAAAATCAAGGTTATAACAGCTAAAATTGTTTTAGATGAATCCGAATATGATGTAACCAATTTTATGCCTGTAGTTAAAGAACCTCATTTGTTCGATTTTGAAGGAGTACAGAAAGTAGTCAAAGATATAGTTAGATCTAAATATGGGGAACCAATAGTTCTCAAAGGGGTATATAATATGTATAATCCTTATGCCGTTTCTTGTAATATTGACGCGGCTAAGCTAAATGCCGGTGCTAATGCAATATTGTGGCCAACTTTAGATGAAAATTTAATATCAAATGTGAGGAATACAATTTGAAAAATGCTCACAAAGCAAATAGCAAAGTGAGATTAAATCTACCTTTAAAGAGGTAAGAGAAATTTTATAAATTACTAGCGGACCCAGTGAACTTTGTATAGTCCCCAGCCCCGTCCCGTCCTGCCCCGTAATTCTAAAAGTTAAGCGGTCCCAGCGAACTTCGTTTCGCTTGCCCCTTGCAATCAGACACTTTAGACTTAAGACATCTATGGGTCATTTCCTACGGAGACATACAGTATTTTGCAAAAAACTGATGTACCCGTTTTTTACTGATCTAGTTTTGTCATTAAACTAGACCATTTCCACTTCTTAAATGACAGTACGCACAAACACAGTTGCCATGGCAAAGTTGTAAAAGATAAAATATATAAAATATACAGCGCGCCCCTTTATCGTTAAGTGCAAGCGAGTTAGACTGTTGACAGGACTTGACGGACAACCGGACCTGCAAAAAACTGTCGTGAAAACACACAAGTTTTCTGCGGAATTCAGTAATGCAGTGATCCTGCAGGACTGCCGTGGGACACGGCCCATGGGGGATGTTATATGTTCAGCAGGAGGCGGACTGTTGAAGTAAAAATAATATTTTTAAGATGTAGTAATGCAGATTTGTGAAATTGCAATGATTAAAATAATGTTGTTATAATTTTATTTTGATGGTTGTGAATTTCGTTGTCTTGAATATGAAATTATCTGTATAAATGTTCTGGTATTTGAAACATAAAGAAACTATAAGGGTTCCGTTTTTTGCCATTCGGCTACGGAACCCTAAAAAAGGATAATTCTTTAGTTTAGTAGCAAAACAAAAAATGTAACTTTAAGATTACCTATGCAAATATTGTTTTCTCTATCAGCAATAATTTATTTAAATAATAAGTCTTTCTTATAATCTGCTTCGTAATTTTCTTAAAAGTTTAAGTAAAAGTTACTTATTTAAGATGAAAATGTATGGTTAATAAAATAATGTATTTACAATAACAATGTAGATGAAAGATAGAATTGTATCAAATGTACAAAATAATGAGAATGAGATTTGTATGTGATTTAGGAAATAAAATGTTTTTTTTAGTTTAAGCTGAAGACTGAATGTACATTGTAAATAAATGTTATTATATTGTAGTCATATTTTATTTCTACCCTTGACGAAAACCTTTGAAGTACCTATCATACATATAAAGTCACTTTAAGATTGGCCGCTTTGAAAATGTAATTCTGCCGTTTACAATTTTGATAGAAAGTGTGGTAAAATTGTCAGTCTGGAAGATTCACATTATTTCCAACTTTGATTAAAGTAAAATAGCGGTAGATACGGCATGTCATACTAATTGTCAGCTAAAAAAACCGGTTAAGTGCGTGTCGGACCCGCGCACTGAGGGTTCCGTGCCACCCTTAACTGAATTCAGGGTCCACTTACTTTCACTTAACGAAAACATCACAATATATTGTGACAGCAAAAATAACTTTGTTTTTCATAGTGTTTGTATGAAAGACAAAGTTATATTTGCGGTTGATAAAAATGTGCAATATCTCAAAAACTACTGGTTCGATCTCCTTCAAACCAATTTTCGTTGCAAGTTTTTGTTGAGATCTACATCATATATTTTTTTCAAAATTTTCACTGTCTTAGTTCAAAAGTTAGATGGGGGGGGACGCCCATTTTACCACTTTGCAAGCGTCTATATCTCAAACCTTACACTTTTAGAAAAAATGGTTTTAGAAACCTCAACATCATTTTCAAAGACCTATTCATAGACACCCCACACGCATAGGTTTGAGTAAAAAATAAATTTTAGGTTTTAGTTTCATGTATGGGAGCCCCCCCTTAAATATTATTTTTTCTTACTTTTTGTATCTGAATCGGAAAGCGGTGAACAAAATACACCTACCTACCAAGTTTCATCTATGTGATGCTTTTAGTTTCAGAATAAAGTGGCTGTGACATACGGACGGACAGACAGACGGACAGACAGACAGACAGACAGACAGACAGACTTGACGAAACTATAAGGGTTCCGTTTTTTGCCATTCGGCTACGGAACCCTAAAAATGGCACTACACATGCCTTACGTCACACGTCTTAAAAATGTCACCCACACACGCAATCCAATGGAAATTAGGCGACGGGGGCCTGATTTTAGCGGTCCACTTTCGAGTGGCGCGTCACCTATCTTCCGCTATTTTACTTTAATCAAAGATTTCCAAACATTTTGTTTGTCAAAATTTAAAATGACAAAATAGTATTCTTTGAGCGGCTTAATTATAGAGAGCTGCGCCACTGAGGCAGTTATGAGGATATGATATACATCATGTGGTCTGAAATAGGATCAAAAAATTTTATCAATGATTCTACAGAGTATACGTAGTTATCTTGACCTGGTCATTGTGTTTTCAAATGCTTTAACTCAGAGATATAGTAATCCAAAGTTATAATGCCTAATCAAGTATATAAAAGTTTTATGACTATACACATTTATTTGCAATTGTTTTTTGTTAGAAAATAACAATAAATTATTTTTTCATTATAATAAATGAAAACCATTTAGAATCAAAAACTGGTTACTAAAAGAGTATATATATGAATTTTTCTCTCTTATTAAAGGCCACGTCCTGTATTACTTTCACTTTAGAAGGAATGATTGGTTGAATAAAATCTGTTTGCTATCTGAGTAATCCACGAATTCAATCAAAACTACATAGAGTTCTTATTTTTGAAGCTTCACCGTCCTATAACGACTACGTACAATAACGACAGCAAAAACATTATGCAGTATGTGAAAATACCTGTATGTACCTACACGATACGTTTTTATATACACAAAATAAATTTAATCTGAAATACAGTACTACAGGGACTATGTATTATCTCTAAAATGTAATGAAAGTACGGGCCTAAATTACAGAAGTCCCTTGGGCCTCAGATATTATAATAGTTTAATATTTAACTTATTTACGGCTTAGTTTTGTGACTTTATAACCCTAGTATTTAACTTCGCTTTTCGAATGAGTTATTACGTTTTTAGGGTTCCGTAGCCGAATGGCAAAAAACGGAACCCTTATAGTTTCGTCAAGTCTGTCTGTCTGTCTGTCTGTCTGTCCGTCCGTATGTCACAGCCACTTTATTCTGAAACTATAAGCATCACATAGCTGAAACTTGGTAGGTAGGTGTATTTTGTTCACCGATTTCCGATTCAGATACAAAAAGTAAGAAAAAATAATATTTAAGGGGGGGCTCCCATACATGAAACTAAAACCTAAAATTTTTTTTTATTCAAACCTATGCGTGTGGGGTGTCTATGAATAGGTCTTTTAAAATGATGTTGAGGTTTCTAGAACCATTTTTTCTAAAAGTGTAAGGTTTGAGATATAGACGCTTCCAAAGTGGTAAAATGGGCGTCCCCCCCTGTTCGAGATCGGCAGTGGATTCAACGTGGTAGGCAAAAAATATAAAGGAGGTTTTGTCTGTCAGGACTCACCTATTATCCGCCAGTAGATGGTTTCCAGGTTGCAGGTGATCACCGAGGACACAGGCACAGTCACACAGGTTTTCAATTAAGTTTAAGGGAAAGCACACGCGAAAATTGAGCCCTGGTAGGTTAGTTTAGTGTCATGGGAAGGACGTCTCGAAAGCAACTACTTTACGGGGTTGTCAAAAGCAAAAAATAGGTAAGTACTCAAAATGATGTGCGTAGGAGCGCGCGCCGCAAGATTAGGATGGCAACACAGGTTCCAATCAAATTATTGTAATGAACATATCGCCCGCCCTAAACACGTTAAGTGTTTACGAGAGAGAAAGGAAGGGTAAAAGGAAAAGTTATATACTAAACTGGAAGACGAACCAGCTTCGTCACAGATCTCTTAAGGATACCTGTGGGAGTTTTCACATCAACGACGCGAACAACTTTGTCTTGTCCAGGGTATAAATGAGCAATGCGACCACGGCGCCATTGCAAAGGTGGGAGGTTGTCGTCCTTTATAAGAACCAGTTCGCCAACTTGGGGAGGATTACAAGGAGATGTCCATTTATTCCTTGCCTGTAAGGTATTTAAGTACTCTAAATGCCAACGAGACCAAAAGTGCTGCGTAAGTTGTTGGATCAGCTGAAACCGTGTGAGGCGATGAAGCTTAACATTCTCATAAGGGTACTCAGGTAAAGCGGTTAAAGGCTGACTTATCAAAAAATGTCCGGGCGTTAATACTTCGACGTCGTTAGGATCTGGAGAAAGTGGACACAGAGGCCGCGAGTTTAAAACTGCTTCTATTTTGGTAAAAACAGTTGTTAATTCCTCAAAGGTAAGAGGGGTTTCTCCTATCACGCGTTTGAGGTGGGATTTTGCCGATTTCACAGCAGCTTCGAAAAGGCCTCCCCAGTGGGGGCAGACAGGGGGGTCGAAAACCCAGTTAATATTGCGCTTGGAAAGCTCGGAACCAATAGTAGCTTGATTTTGAGACAAGAAGGACTCTAACTCCTGTAAGTAATTACGTGCACCGATATAATTTCGGCCACAGTCCGAGCGGATAAGGCGAGGTAAACCACGACGTGAAACGAATCGGGAAAAGGCGGCAACAAAGGCTTCGGTACTTAGGTCCGACACGACCTCAAGGTGGACTGCCTTGGTGGAGAGGCAAACAAATACACAAAGGTAACTCTTAACCAACCTTTTATTTCTATAGGCCTGAACTTTGGTGTAGAAGGGGCCCGCGAAGTCAGTGCCTACACCATCAAATGGCCTAGCCGCGGTGACACGGTCCTTAGGAAGGTCACCCATAGGAGGCTGGGAGACAGCCGTTTTAAGTCGATAACAAGAAAGGCATTTAAAAATCACACGTTGAATAGCGCGGCGGGCAGACAGGATCCAGAATTCTCTGTTTAGAATAGCCAGAAGGGCATTCGCACCTGCGTGAGCATTTTCACGATGGTAATGGGAGATTAAAATATTCACGAAATTACCATTTTTAGGCAGAAGCAGGGGGTGTCTAGCGTCATAAGGAAGGTCAGAGTGCCGTAAACGGCCACCCACTCGTATTAGGCCTCTGTCATCTAAAAACAGGCTTAATTTCCTGAGGGAGTTGGTGATTGTATCACCCCACTTCAAACGGTCTAGTTCATCACTGAAGCAGGTAAATTGAACAATTTTCACTAAATATATAAGAGATTCTCTACGCTCTTCAGTACTCAGGAATGAGGAGTAAGTTTTAGGGTATAAAAACCGCCTCAGGTAACAAGTTACATTTATCAACTTGTTCAAGGAGCTATACCGCTCTAATAAAAAGGAAGGGTCCGGAGGAGAAACTTCAGCAGACACTACTAAACAACGTAGTCCCGGGAGGTCATTATTCGAGGTAGGTTCCGCAGTCACGGGCCACTGATTAGGAGACTCGGTCAACCACGAAGGAGAAAACCAAAGAGTGTGGTCTACCAATTTAGAGACGGGCATGCCTCTTGATGCACAGTCGCTAGGGTTCATATAGCCAGGAATATGTCTCCAATGACTAGATGTTGGGGAATTAATAATTTGGGAAACACGATTTGCCTCAAAAGTCTGAAGAAGGTGGGGAGGTGTTTTCAACCAACACAAAACAATTTTGCTATCCGTCCAACTGTGGATTGAAGTCAACACAGACGTCCTTTGCAGACAAAGAGCGACGTGATGTAATAATTTTAGAGAGGAGGGTAGCTCCTAACAATTCCAACTTGGGAATTGTTAAACGGGTCCTAACGGGTGCGACCTTTGACTTGGCCATAACAAGATGGACGGAGCAATTACCAGACGTATGCTCTGCGCGTAAATAAACGGCCGCAGCATAACCTAACTCGGAGGCATCGCAAAAACCATGTAGCGATAAGGAGGAGGAACCGCTAGAAAGTATATGACGAGGAATAGCCACTTCGCTCACTTTAGTCATATCTTGAATAAAGGTAGCCCACTCTAAAGCGAGGGGCTCCGTAAGGGGATCATCCCAGGAAAGGCCAGATAGCCACAAACGTTGTATAAACTCTTTGGCCTTAAACACGACTGGAGATATCCAGCCACAGGGATCATAAATTCGGGCAATCACAGATAATACCTTTCTCTTTGTAATCACTGTTTCACAGGCATCATAGGAACATTTATAGGTAAATGAGTCGCTCACAGGGTTGTACTGAACACCTAACACTGCGATAGTCTGCGGATTACCCTGATCTACGATTGAGTGAGGAAGTTGTAAATGGTCTAGCTAGGGGCATATCATCCAAGAGTTCGGGTCTATTAGATATCCACTTACGAAGCTCATACCCACCAGCGGCCATGATCCCTTCAAGCTCTGATTTTAAGGCCCGTGCAGAAGAAATACACGCTGCTCCACTAAGACAGTCATCAACGTATATATCCCTTTCAATAACTTCAGCAGCTCGGGGAAAGTTCAACCGCTCTTGTTCTGCGAGTTCAAGAAGGACCCGAATCGCAATATAAGGATTAGAGCGAAGGCCATACGTATTAGTGTTAAGCTCGTATGTGAGGAGAGGATGAGAAGGGTCCTCGCGCCAAAGTACCAGTTGGTACCTTCTATCCTCGGGGTGTACCCAGGTCATGCGGAACATCATACGAATGTCGGCGACAAACACTACTTCGTGCATACGGAAATTCGTAAGGATATGGGAGATATCTCGCTGAAGTTTAGGGCCAGTGTGTAAACATTGATTTAAGGACACTTTATTGGATGTCGGGCTACTCCCATCGAAAACAACTCGTATTTTACCACCAGCGCTCTTAAAAACTCCATGGTGGGGAATGAAATAATGTTCACGGGTGTGATCATATGACGAAAGGGACATGTGATTCAACTCAATATATTCACGCATAAAGGATATGTATTTTTCACGAAAATGAGGATTACCTTGCAAACGCCTTTCAAGGCTTCCAAATCGCTTAACGGCATTGGCCTTAGAATCACCGAGGAGTGGACGATCTTGTAAAAAAGGGAGCCTAATCATAAAACGTCCATCATTCTCACGAGTGGTGGTTGCTTTGAAGAATGTCTCACATTCTAAGTCCAAAGGGTTTGAATTAGACAGCTGGGGGGCCTCTTCAATCTTCCAGAACCTTTCCACTATTTGGGACAATGAGACTCCAGTCATAGGAGGTTCCATTTCAGAAAGACGTCCAGGAACAGGGCCTGACAAGACGAACCCAAAGATTGTCAATATGGCAGTAAGGCCATCAGGTAAAATAAACAACTCAGGCTTCAACAGGCGGCCAATTATGTCAGCTCCAAGTAGTACACTTATAGGACCAGGTTTATGGAACAGGGGGTCAGCAAGTGGTAGATGCTTGGTAGGGGTAACAACACTTTTAGGTACATCTACTTCCGGGAGGGACCCAGCAATCACGTCGACAACTATGGCGGTAGTCGATATCACAGGTAGGGTAGAATTGACAGGTTTAAAAGAAAGGGATACAGTTCCATGGGAATGGACTGACTGTATATTACCTATTCCACGAACGGGCACATGTGAAGGAGTGATAGGTAAGTTCATTTGGTCCGTAACAAACTCTGTAGTAAGGAGGCAGCCTTGGGCGCCGGTATCTAATAAGGCACGGGCTTCTGCGTAATATCCAGACGAAGTTTTAACGTGAATTAAGGCCGTAGGTAAAAGAACAAGAGAATTGCGTGATACTGAAGTAAGGGTAGGTACAGGAGGGCTATCTAGTCAGAATTGTGAAGAATCGTTTGGCTTTGAATGAAAGGCACGTGCATCCTGAGATCTTGGAGGAGGAGCGTGATAAACACGATCACTATTGGGTACAGGCGAAAATCGCCCGCCCGAACGCGGGGGTGAAGCTCTGTGGGAATTACGAGGTGAAAAGCTGTTATAGGCTCTAGTGCGTGGGAAAGTACGTTCCGTCAGGTCACGCGGCGGGGACGTCCTCGGCGAGTTTGAAGGTAAGGCTGCGACGTCGCGGTAGGAGCGTTCATGCTGATGCTGCACGGGGGCGTCATCGGCATAACACAGCAACGTATGATGACTAGAACGACGGCAGGTATTGCAGCGATAATCTCGCTTGCATTGAGAGATGGAGTGTTTATCTAGGCATCGATAACACAAACGGGCCTCTTTAACTACATTGACACGTTGACGTGTAGGGAGGCGAACAAACTCGGGGCATTCGCGTACGTAATGCGACGTACTATTACAAACGTGGCACTTCGGTGTGGGTGCAAACGTAACAAATGTCTTCGTAGGAGGCGGAGACCGCGCGTTAGATTTCGGGAATCGAGTGGAGCTCGTACTAAGTGAGGCAGTAGTGTCGACGACCGAAGCACTACCTACATTGTCGTGATGCCTACATTCATCCTCTAAGAAGGTAATAAGTTGATCAAAGGTTGGAAGTTTATTAGGGTCATCACCAAAACGACGCTCAAAACGGGATTTTAATTCAGAAGGCAACTTCGCAAGGCATAGGTGTACCAGTAAATATGACCAATGATTAACAGGCAGGTCTAATCGTTCTAAACAACGGTAAGTTGAGAGAAGAGGATTAAGAAACGATACACGTAAGCCGGACAACTTAGGTGAAATATTAGGTAGCATCATTATCTGCGCGATATGCGTATCTGCCAGGACGCGAAGGTTGTGATACCTACGCTTGAGAAGGTCACGAGCCACAGTATAATTGCCCGCTTCAATCTTAAGGTGCTGAATCAACCTACGGGGCTCATCAGACAAGGCACCGACTAGGTAATGATGAAGCTTTAAGGTAGGGGTCAAAGTCGGCTGATTGTCGACCACACTATCAAACTGGTCTATAAAACTAATCCATCCGTCGGGACGGCCGTCAAATCTAGGTATAGGTAGGTCAGGTAATTTACTAGCCGGAGTGTCAACAATCATGGACTTATTTTCCTTCAAGGGGGTACTAGTACGGGGAGACTCGAACTGGTGGGGTTTTATTTCCTCCAATCTTATTTTAAGGTCATCTACCTTGTCCCTCACAACGCGCATCTCGGTTTTAATTGAAACATATTCTTGTTCATAAATAGCAGGGTCAAGGTTTCCTAACAACTTAGAACAGGCAGCTCTAAACTTATCACACATAAGTGGGAGGTCAGAAAGAATCGCACGCATGCGATTAACGGAGAAGGTCTCAAGGACGCGATGGGAATCATCAACCCAATCACTCACATAACGAATTTCACCTATAGCCTCATGGTATTCAGCCGTGTCCGTGTAAAGTAGGGCCCTCACGGTCTCGTTACCCGTTTCAGAATCAGGCATGTTTGAAGTAGGTATATGTACTTACTTACACTAAAATCAATGGTAATTAATCAACTATTTTCAAAAAGGCAAAGGAATGCAGGACGGCTCGGTGAAGGTGTAATGGATAAAATAGGTAAGGAATAATCGTAACTCGTAAATAGCTCGTATAAACACACACGTGGCGGAGGGACGGCGACCGTTATCAATAGCACAACAATAGGCAGGAATGCAAGTAATTAAAATGCGCTCGCGCACCCCGTAACACAATGATGAATTTGGATATTTATTTATTTATCGTCATTATGTAACTACTAGAAATGAATGGAACTAAGATGGCTACCGCGTGCAAAGGGGGAATGCAGATTTCACAATAATTACTAATATAGAATGAGACGTTTTATGTAAAGGGTGGAAGCTAATTAATTACGTTAATTTTAAAATAATTATTTAGGCAAAGGTCCAAAATAAACTACGCTCTGCTACCAAAAGATGTTCGAGATCGGCAGTGGATTCAACGTGGTAGGCAAAAAATATAAAGGAGGTTTTGTCTGTCAGGACTCACCTATTATCCGCCAGTAGATGGTTTCCAGGTTGCAGGTGATCACCGAGGACACAGGCACAGTCACACAGGTTTTCAATTAAGTTTAAGGGAAAGCACACGCGAAAATTGAGCCCTGGTAGGTTAGTTTAGTGTCAAGGGAAGGACGTCTCGAAAGCAACTACTTTACGGGGTTGTCAAAAGCAAAAAATAGGTAAGTACTCAAAATGATGTGCGTAGGAGCGCGCGCCGCAAGATTAGGATGGCAACACAGGTTTCAATCAAATTATTGTAATGAACACCCCCCATCTAACTTTTGAACTAAGAAAGTGAAAATTTTAAAAAAAATATATGATGTAGATCTCAACAAAAACTTGCAACGAAAATTGGTTTGAAGGAAATCGAACCAGTAATTTTTGAGATATTGCACATTTTTATCAACCGCAAATATAACTTTGTCTTTCATACAAACACTATGAAAAACAAAGTTATTTTTGCCGTCGCAATATATTGTAATGTTTTCGTTAAGTGAAAGTAAGTGGACCCTGAATTCAGTTAAGGGTGGCACGGAACCCTCAGTGCGCGGGTCCGACACGCACTTAACCGGTTTTGACTAACGAAAGCACACGGTTCTGAATAACAGAACGTAGCAGTTTGTCTATGCCGGATACCGTCACGCAATGACGTATGTAATAAGAGACCAAGAATTTCGCGCGGTCGGACCAACGGCACGGTAGCTCAATTGGAAGAGCAGTTGGCCCGTTTAGCCAGAAAGATGCTGGTTCGATCCCGCCCGTGCGCAAGTTTTGGTTTCTTATTTCATCTTTTAAGAATAAAATATGACACTGTGAGTGTTAAAAAATATTCTAAACCGTTTAATAATCTTTTTATAATTTACAATCATTAATGAACTATAAGATTTTAATAGATGACAGTGTTCAACAATGAAGGTTGTAAGTTTCGAGTACATTTTATTAAAAAATGAATAATTTCGATAACAAGGAATGTAAGATTGTTTACGATATTCGCCAAGCAAAAAAAAAACGGCTCAGTGCGAGTCGGACCCGCACACTGAGGGTTCCGAGACACCCTAAGCCCTAAACTGGATTCGGGGTCAACTTACTTCCACCTAACCAAAATATCACAATATTTTTAAAGCAAAAATAACTTTGTTTATCATAGTGTTGGTATGAAAGACATAGTTATATTTGCGGTTGATGAAAATGTGCAATGTCTCAAAAACTGCTAGTTCGATCTCATTCATATTAACAACCTGACCTATAACCTAACCCACGAACAGTGATTGACATTTCGGAGACCTCTCGCTACACAAGCGCCCCTAGCGGCGAACTCATACGTTAGCCCTCATTGACGCCACTTGCCATCAACTCATACAAACGGTTTTATATTCGAAATTCAAATTTCAAGGAATACGTCACAATCTCGTCGTCATTATTTGCGACACATTTTTGACGTGATAACGTCTTTAAAATCGTTTTAGTCGGGTGACATGTTCAGAAACTTGTGTCACACCAAAACCTCACGAGCGCGATCGCAGGTATGACGAGAGAGAGACGGACCGATCTCCCGTCTCATCTCGAGCGCTGCCAGTCATTCCGTGAAACTTGTCACGCGGCATCCTCACGAGCGGAGGCTGGCATAGCGTTCGAGTGAGTGGACCGATCTTCCGTCTCTCTCACTCTAGTTATCACGTAAACATCTCGTTCGTAAATCTACTTTACAAACAACCAATTTTTTTTTTTGCTTGGCATACTCGTAGCTTCTCTATGCGTAGTAATAACAACTCACTGGTTTTTGCCATGTTTTCCCTCAATCTAGATACTTGACGAGTTTTTGCGCGATCCCACGTTTTCACCCCTGATGCCTTTAAAACCCGATCTAATGAATATAGCCATCTCTGTCACACGCATACACGGCCTGGTACGAGTGACAGGGATGGCTATAATCATTGGATCGGGTTTTGTGTCCAGAGTAAGGCCACTGATCTGGGTCTGCCATTAAATATTCAAACAAACAAGCAACTTTGGTTCCGTACAGGTTTTTGTGGTAACTGTTGTTAGTGAGAATAAATAAATCATTTAACAAATGAACCCTTAAAAAAAGCTTTAATTACATTTATCAAGTTTTTTTAGGGAATTTTTTGAAAGCGGTCACATTTTTGTTTGAATATTAGTTATTACTCATATCTCAAAAACTACTGGACCGATTTTGATGAAACTAACACTGTACCCTAAGTTAGAATATACCTGATTTAACTAAAAAGAATCATCTGATAAGTCATACAAATACTAATACGAACATTCTTATAATCACGAAATTTCGTTCATGTGTTTAAGAAGCCTTAAGAGATCGACATACTCAAATATTATCACATTCCAACTATATCACATACTTACATGTCGAATTGATAGCATTTTATTAAACTCCAAAATATAATGCTCTATAGTTTATTTTTTCAGAGCTACGAGATTATTCGAAGCACAATTTGCTACAAAAACAGATCGAGCTACGATTTCTTAATAAGCCTCGTAGCACATAGGAACTTTCGTGTTTCGTAGCACTATGCACACTACGAACTACGACACGCGTTTTCGTAGCTCACTTTGCTACGAAAGACGAACATTCGCTCCATTATTGAAGATAATATCATATGTTCTATTTTAATGTCATGCTCTGTGACTGGACACATTTGCTTGCAATAAGGAGCTAGTTCGATTTATTTTGTTAGAAAATAACAAGAAATTATTTTTTCATTATTTGACGACGCGTTTGGTGTATTGGTTAGCGCTCCTGACTATTACGCCGGCCATCGCGGGTTCGAATCCCGCAGGGGGCAAATGTTTGTGTGATGAGTACGAACATTTGTACCTTTGTCATGGATGTTATACGTATTCAAGTATTTATGGGAGACGCCCCCGTCATTATCGTTGTCTGGTACTTCGTAACACAAGGAAGAAAATTCCTTACCACGAAACCAGAGAATTGGTGTGTTGTCTGGCGCATATGTATTTATTTATTATAATAAATAAAAACAATTAGAACTGATTACATAAAAGGCCTATTGGGATTAGCATAGCTATCCAACGCGGCAACGCAGCCAGCATTATAGCCTCCTTGCCACAAGGAAATGGTTTCGTTTTTTAATTGGTAGATCTTAATTTTTTATATTGCATGCCTTAGTTTTATTTTTATTTTTTGTTATTAATAAAAAAAGTCCACATTTTGAATTAAGCCACATCTTGTAAACACATAAATAACATACATTTGCAAATCTAGGTAGGAAGTAGGTCAACAATCAGCGTAAAAGAGGGTTAACCCCTAAAGACGTAACTGAGCCGCAATGTAAATGAAAAACCGGCCAAGTACGAGTTGCACTTGCGCATTGATGGTTCCGTGCCAACTTTCACTGAATTAGGGCCTGCCAACTTTCACCTTAATCCACTTAGCCAAAATTAAATATTATGTTGACAGCAAAAATACTTTATTTTTCATAGTGTTTATGAAGAACAATAATGTAATAACAGTGTAATGCTAACAGTTTCAGAATAAAATGACTGTGACATACGGACGGCTGTTTTGCCATTCACAAATATTAAAATAAAATTGCATAGGAAACAAAACTTTTACTAACCAATTTTCCTGGTTGGTTAATAAAAGTACGAGCGGACCCAGTTTAGCCCCAGCCCCGTCCCGGCCCGGTCCCGTAATTTTAATAGTTTTATCTTAATCCGGACAGTGATGAATCTAACAAAGTAAAAATCATGTAAATCGGTCCACCCGCTCAATTTTCTTTTCATTTAAATTTTTTCTTCTCCTGACAATATCAAACAGTACAACAAAAGAATTAGCGAAATCGGTCCAGCCATTCACGCGTGATGCCGTGACTAAATGAAAAATATCGATTCATTTTTATTATGTATAATAGAGATGTATTGAATTACGCTGGGTTTCAAGGCGTCGCCTCTCCGAGGTCCCGGGTTCAATTCCCGGTCGGGTCAATGTAGAAATCATAATTTTCTATATTGTCCCGGGTCTGGGTGTTGTGGTACCACCGTTGTGTCTGATTTCCATAACACAAGTGCATTAGCTACTTACTTTGGGATCAGAGAAATGTATGTGATTGGTGTCCTATATTTATTAAAAAAAAAATGAAAAATCATTGCTCAATTTTGTGTTTACTCACTCATATATTTCGCGTGATTTCGTTGATTTTATTTCATTTCATTTTATTGTTGAGATAATTAAGATTAGTTTACGATGGAACTGACATACTCTGTAAAAGTTCCTAAATCAATATAAAAAGTATATATTGAAGCTATTGTAGTGCTTCGAGGACGCTGGCGGAAGCAGGGGTTGATAGCTTTGCGGCTATTGTGCGAAATCGCATAGCATCCTTGATCCACAGGGTACGTGGCAGCTCCAACAGTCTCCTGCAGAGTGTCGCGGCAAGGTTGGACGTGGACAGTGCCATCATGCACCACTGGACACGCTACCAGCTAGCCAAAGACACTAGAATTTCGTATGTAAATTTCTAATTTATTTATTTTTATATTGAATTTTAATTTACTAACATAGTTTATAAGGTATAATTGTTACTAACACCTCTTATGGGCAACGCCTGAAATAAATGATTTTATTTATTTTATTTAAAGTAAGCTTACCACATAAACATTTACTGTGGCTAAGTGGCAAGTTGTTAAACTACCATAAAGTAGGCACTACGCAGGGACCGCACCTTTACTATTTCTTCAGATAAGGATTGAGACTTGCATTATTTATTGCAAACAACCCTTATCCTTCCGAGGTGTTGAGTTCTACGATAAACATCTATCCTACTACTATTATAAAGGCGAAAGTTTGTAAGTATGGATGTATGGATGTATGGATGTATGGATGTTTGTTACTCTTTCACGTAAAAACTACTGAATGGATTTGAATGAAACTTTACCACAATATAGCTTATACATCAGAATAACATATAGGCTACATTTTTTGAGGTTTCTAATGTGAGGTCGTAAAAAAACACATTTTTTGCGCTACTAGACGGGACGAACCTGAAGTCCACGCGAACGAAGTCGCGGGCAAAAACTAGTAATACATAAAAGAAACTCGTGTAAGAGTGTCCAACCGGAGCTTCGGCTTCGGCTTCGGCATCGGCCACCTTCGGCAAAAAAAAACCATCTTCGGCAAAACCTTCGGCTTCGGCCCAAAACCCGGCCGAAACCGAAGGTTCGCCGAAGGTCCGAGCAACCGTCGATATTGAACGAACGTTACGAAAGAGAGATGAGGCCGCGAGGAGTCACTGTCAAATATCACATTGCATATCAAAACAATACTTTTTTTGTTTCTAGTAACTACTTGTATGAAAATTTAAACTTTTACTTTATAAACCTTAAAATCTAAGTCTGTTACAATTTTAAACAATGCTGTGTTCACCTGTAATTGGGTTGCATACTAGATGCAACTATTATTTTGTTTATTTTGTCAATGCTTGTATGTAGCCTGTTGGTGTACCAAATAAAAAAATTAAAAATAAATAAATAAGTTCTTGTTGTTTTGCTACCTTCCAACCGTTCTCCCCGCACCGTCCCACCCCAGCCCCGACCCCGTCTTACGGGATAAAAAGTATTCTATGTTCTTCTCCTGGTTCTAAGCTGCTTCCCCACTAATTTTCAGCCAAATCGGTTCAGCCGTTCTTGAGTTATAAATAGTGTTACTAGCACGAGTTTCTTTTATTATTTTACTAGCGGGCCCAGCGAACTTCATTTCGTCCCCAGCCCCGTCCCGCCCCGGCCCCGTTTTATGGTTATTTTGTCCTCCTTGACTCGTAGAGTAGTCGTTTTAATTAGAAAACGTTTGTATGGAAAAAAGAATAGGGCTGATTTTAGGGTTTTTCCGGCAATTATTCGATTTTTTTCTCGCCGTAAAAACCATCCTTGAACTTCACTTCGAACATTTAAAAAAAGTATTGGCCAAATCCAGGCGTTGTTGAGTTATGCGCTTACCAACACATTTTGCGATTCATTTTTATATTATAGACTAGCTTTTTCCTGCGACTTCGTCCGCGTGGAATAGTGACTTCTTTCTCCCGTTTTTTACACATTTACCACTATATCTTTACTCCTATTGGTCGTAGCGTGATGTTATATAGCCTATAGCCTTCCTCGATAACTGGACTATCCAACACAAAAAGAATTATTCAATTCGAACCAGTAGTTTCGGAGATTAGCGCGTTCAAACAAACAAACAAACAAACAAACTCTTCAGCTTTATAATATTAGTATAGATTTTTTACTCTATACCCGTACCCCTTGCATACCCTTCTGAATATTAAAAACTGTTTGAAAGGACAGATACTTAACATCGTCTTAATAATGCATCACACAAACTTCAACACAAAAGAGTTTAAAGAATCTTTGAGAGACAACAAAAGAGTTAAGTGCAATGCAATGTTCTATTTATATCGGGTATGACTGTTTTTTAGGGTTCCGTACCCAAAGGGTCTGTTCTGGCCTATGGTTGACTGGTAGAGAATGCTTTTGGCTTTAAGTCCGCCATATGTACAATATTATGTGTGCATGAAGTTTGAAAGAAATAAATAAAGGGTCAAAACTAGTAACTATGTTTATAAGTACACTTAATAATTACACTTATCTCACCCATGTAAATTATTAACACGTTCCGGGACAATGAACGCCTACAGGCGGAAAACTATAAAACATCTATTGTGTCTGAAGTAGTGTCACAGAACGTGTTAACACCTAGTATGAATGCATGAATAAATGAAATGAAATGAAACGGGCCCCTATTACTAAGACTGTTGTCTGTCTGTCTGTTCGTCCGTTCATCTGTCCGTCTGTCTGTCTATCTATCACCAGTCTGTATATTAATGACCGCCATAGCTACAGTTAAAATATTCACAAATTATGTATTTTTGTTGCTGCTATAACACTAAAAACAAAATAAAATAAATATTTAAGAGGGCTCCCAAACAAACAAACGCAATTTTTTCGCCTTTTTTTTTGCTTGATATCAATTGTTTATCTAATCAACGGTACGGAACTCTCCATGCGCGAGTCCGACTCGCACTTGACCGGTTATTTTTTTAAATTACAGTCATTGTTTTCCAGCCTTCGATCAAAACTACAGCGTAATCTTGTTTTCATATTTAGAGCTTTGCTATTACGTCAGCTATTGCACATGACCTGCTTCACCTAACAGTTGACTGGTAGAAAACGCATCAAGCAAATGATGTTTACCATAAACAATCATTTCTGTTTTACTTTTGTGCAACCATATATTTCTTCGAATTATATCAACTTTTATAGTACCTAAAGGATTTATACACACAAATATCTCGATACGTAACAAATTGACATTCCAATTAATATTTTTTATACACCAAACAAAGCAAAAAGTTTTAATTTACGATTCTCTCCGGCCCTTTATTTTATAAAATCAATCCCCAGTAGACTGCTATGTTATTAAAATTTTCAATAACTTTTTCCATATGATGTGTTGTGTACCTATCTGACAACAACGCAGTTCTCTTGCTGGGTACGAATGAATTCGTAGATTCAAAAGTTATTTAATTTTAAACCAAACTCTAGACTGTAAATTTTTCATTGCGTAGCGTTCTTCGGTGAATGCTGTATTGACGACCTGGGCCCCTATTTTTGAATCACTCGCTTGGATATGGCGAGTGATTTTCGTTCGAAAACGATTTTTTTTCTATGACTTTTGACACTACGTCGAACGAAAATCACTCGCCATATCCAAGCGAGTGATTCAAAAATAGGGGCCCTGACCGCAGACCGCATCCAATGCCACAAATCCATATGTCAAAGTATTTATAAAGTCGCTGCCTTCTTTTATCTATGCCAGTATCTCTTAGTTTTCCGACTCAATATGTAACGGCAGACGGCAGCCGTCTACAGTGCGACACGGATCTTCTGGCCAACGGTGACAGACGGAACTAACGCTGTCAAATTCAAGAATACGGTTGCCAGACCGAGTGTAGCGAAATCTCCCCAAACTTACAAGAGATTTTTAGATTTGCCCTTTTGTTTTATTTTCGTACGTGTTCTGTATAAACTATTGTTCAGCGTGTTCTGTATAAACTGTATAACTATTTATTTTATTTTATTGTTTTTAAATACCGTAGAGCCATAAATAAAGTTTTAATTTTTATTGTTAATGCAATTGTTTCGCGTCTAAAACGGTGGAACATACATGATATGCCTCTTATGGTAGAAAATGCTTTTATCGACATTTCCATTTAAGAAATATTTTCTTTGACTGCCATGTTTGGGTAAAAAATATTTGTTAAACAGCTTCCTAAACTCCCAGAATCAAGGTAGATTTTCTTGCTCTGGCTACCCTTTTGAATGCTAGCGCCCTCCTGACAATGTCATCCGTTGGCCAGAAGATCCTTATCGCACTGTAATTCCCATAGAAAGTAGTATAGTATAGAATGACAAACGCGGATTTTCAGCGTAACCAAAAAGTTACTTTACATGTGTGCGTTCAATAGTGATGTGTATCTTATGGTGGTCCAAGTTTTATCGACGAGGTGACGGTAAATCATGTAAATTGAAACAAAAATAATTAAATTAATGCACTTTTAATTACATAATACTTTTTATTTGATAAACAAGACAACCTCATTTTTGTTAAATTACATATTTATTTATTTATGTATGAAGACTTGCTAGAAGCACTTATACACGTTCAAACATAGACCTTACCACAGCACAGCTTCGGGCCAGTTGTGTGGGCCAGTGCTGAGAAGAAGCTGTGCAAGAATTACGGTTACCTAAAAAAATCAGTCAAAAAATTTATCGATACTGATGACGTCATCATTTAGTCAAGCCCTAGTGTAAAGAAACGGTTTCTTATTTTACTGAAAATACCTGAATTAATCTATTGGAAACTTTGATATATGGCTGCAAATCACAAAGGAAGTCCTAAATTTACTGTACAATTTGGCATCGGAGTCGATTTCACTCACAAATTTTGTAATATTTGGAATTAAAATTTTTATCAATGATTCATATTTACTGGTGGAAAGTATGATTTTCGGGATTGTATCCTCGGCGCACTTCACAGTTGCTGAAAGCACAAGTCATTTCATCTGAAATTGTTATACAAAACTTAAATTATAATTATATCCATTCATAATTTTTCAAAAATTCCAACGACGGAAACTTGACGTATCCACTAAATCCATTATTTCTTAGAAAACGGTCTCGCTGTCATAAGGTCTTTCGCTGTCAAATCCTATAGAATTTCACTAAGTCGCACGCTCTTTTTAAAGCGAAGATTTTTTTCTTTCTCTATGGTAATTCCCCTTAACATGCCGTTGACATGGCATGCCGTTGACATGGCATGCCGTTGACTTGACATGCCGTTGACATGACATGCCGTTGACATGACATGCCGTTGACATGACATGCCGTTGACATGACATGCCGTTGACATATCGTCGACGTAATTTTTTGTCAAGAGCGGTTACACGCACACGTATGGATACACTTTTCCATAGAACAAATCTATATAAATAAAAATGAATTGATGTTCGTTAGTCTGATTAAAACTCCAGAACGGCTGGGCCGATTGAGCTGATTTTGGTTTTAAAATGTTTGTCGTAGGCCAGGGTAGGTCTAAACGGTGAGCAAATAAGGAAAAATTGCGAGAAAGATAGAGTAAAACGACAATTCCATTTTCCCTTATAAAAGTTGACCACTTACTTTCTGTCAAACATTTGACGGTATTTGTAGTCTCGGTTCCACTCGAATTGAAGAACGCATTAAAACAAGACTTTTGAATCGACAACATAATATCAACTTTGCTCATAACATCATGTATTTAAATTTTAAAATATAAAAATAATGAATGGGTTATGTTTGACGTTGTTTGACATGTTTGACATGTTTGACGGGTGCCAATCTTACCAAATTAATGACAGGCAGGTATACGTTCTGCAAATACTGCCAACATTGTAATAAGACTCCAGTAGGCCTAACATGCATGACACACTATTACTTTCGATCGACATGACAAAATTAATCGATCAATGCTATTTTATCATATTCCCTAACATGCCAACCACATTGCACAAATTTATCCACAACGATAACGAGATATGTCAATTTCTAACCATTCACTCAATTTAATGTCAGATTTGGCTCAAAATGATCAACTTGACACAATGACACATTGACTCGATATTGCACACAGATTAGTAAGAGTATATCTAATATTGCCCAAAGATAATGAATTCAAATTAAGAAATATGTTCCACGGGGACTTTCTTTTCAATATTTTTACACTTTATTGTTTTTTGAGAGCCTAGGATAAAATATGGCACGACTCAGTCATATATTTTTGCTCTAAATATGTTGTTTTTTATTTGTCGTCGTCGCTAATGGTGTAATTTGAATATTTGTTATTTTTTTTGTTATAATTATCAAATGCAATAAAATTAATGATTTAATTTAGTAGATTTTTGGTATATTTTTTTTTTAGTATATTTTAGTACTGGCAACAGAATGTTACCGATTATGATGTAGCATTCGTCACATCTTAGTAGTATTTTATTACAACCAGTAGGCCTAACATGCACGACACACTATTTCTTTCGATCGACATGACAAAATTAGTCGATCTATGCTATTTTATCATATTCCTTAACATGCCAACCACATTGGACAAATTTATCCACAACGATAACGAGATATGTCAATTTCTAACCATTCACTCAATTTTATGTCAGATTTGGCTCAAAATGATCAACTTGACACAATGACAGATTGACTCGATATTGCCCACAGATTAGTAAGAGTATATCAAATATTGCCCACAGATAATGAATTCAAATTAATAAATATGTTAGGGATAAAAAATGTTCCACGGGGACTTTCTTTTTAATATTTTTACTCTTTATTGTTTTTTGAGAGCCGAGGATAAAATATGGCACGACTCAGTCATATATTTTTGCTCTAAATATGTTTTTGTTTTTTATTTGTCGTCGTCGCTAATGGTGGACGATAATGTTACACGGCGAAATGTCAAAATTCGATAAAAATATGTGTGGCATATTAGGGTTCAATGATAATTTTGTCATATTTCGAATTTTGACAGTACGACATGACTTTCATGGCAGCCATGTTAGCAACTGCGGGTATGTCGATTTTTGACAAACAAACGCGCTAAAATGCCTCGATAAATTTTTATCACGGCGTGCATCCTAGGCCTGCTGGACAGTTATTATTTTTGTTCTGCCGTTCCATCCACTTATTACAAAAGGGACAATGCATTTTAAGGAGTTAATCTATAAGTTCACTATAAGTTCTGTTTTTACATTTGAACAATCTTTTCTTCAAAAGTTAGGTGACAGTGAGTTACCGAAGGTGACTAGGTGACAGAAAGTTAGTGACACTGACAGTATTGCCAGATTACTAAACTACTATTAGGCCGCCCCAACACGAAGTTATACGAAGTTCACTGGGTCATCTATATTAAATAGATATTTTAGAGATAGACATTTGGATCATGGAAATCGGACGGAGGAGGCGAACCTGGTGTGCTGTTAGGAACCAGCTCAGGTTCGATCATTTAAAAAACTTACTTCTTAAAGGACACGGTCGTATCGTGCCCCAGAGTCGTTTTATGTTTGATTAAAGAAAAGCATTAAGAGACTTGACTATATCATTTTTCAAAAAATTTATTGAATTTTTAATACAATATTGTTAATTTACTTTGCTTTTATCTAGCGGCATATAAATCAAAAAAAAAATAGGACAACGATTGAATACAATTTCCTGTCCCCAACAATTGTTGTGTTTGGCAGAAAATAGCGGTTTCGAGCACTTATTAGCAAACTGACGACCGCTTAACGAAATGGCATATTGTGTCATACTGTGTCATAGAACTGGCAGTTAGTTAAATAAGTAAGCGCTCGCAATCGCTATTTTAAGAAGGAAAATGACGTTTGCCTCCCATAGGTACCTTTAAATCTACTAACCTCTTCCTAAAACTTGAAAAAAAAAACTGTGACAAGGAACTTCTTTTCGTTGGCTATTGTTTGCGTCATCGTAATTTTCACGCGTTACGCACCCTAGCGGGGCAGTTTTCTATGTTTTAGTTTTGGTGGCCTAGATGGCGGTTTTTCGACACAGATGGCGCTACGATCTAGAAAGACCTGTTCTAATAGTGTGCAAGAGATTGACCCCACACATTTTATTTCGTTTCATGTGAAAACCCCGCTATTTACGGCTTATATTATTTTAAAAGGCGAAGAAACGAACCCATAAAATTAGTTTTGGTCGTGACGCATGGATTTTTACTTTTGGGGCAAGCAATGTATGGCGGGTCGACCGTGTCCTTTGGAAGTGACGAATTTCCGTTTTTATATCAATTTGTGCTTTACTTGAATTTTCTGTAGTTTTGTCATATTAATTCGTTTTGTTCGGCTTAAGTTTTAACTACATTTTACATAAATCTAAGTAAGTGGTACGAAGTTCACCGGGTCATCTAGTAGATTATAATTACCTGCAATTATCAATCAGGATGTAGGTTTAAAGTTCATCAAAGTAATTTATTTCTGTATATAGACCCACTTATAAACGTCTCAATGTGAACCCTACCATAGCTTCGGGACAATTGTGGGCCAGTGCTGAGAAGAAGCTGCGCAACAAACTCAGTCACTATTGTCAGTGCATCTTTTCAAAAGGTTTACATTATTTGTGGTGATCAAAGCAAGTCCATACATTATCATATTTCAAATAATCTTCTACTTACTAACTTACTTGCATCTCTTTTGTCATTAGGGTTTATTTTATGATAGTTTTTATTAATTTAGAAGTTAGTCATCATCATATCAAATATTCATCCCTAGAAACACTTTTCTAACACTTATTTGATATTACTCTGGCCTTTATCAGCATAAACGCGTTTAAACTACAATATGAAAACTAATGACCGTTAGTAGTTTGCGAATAGATTTAAAGTACCCACCGAGTGAGCTAACTAGCTGCTAATGTTTGAATAAATTAGCTACAGTCACGAGAGTATACAAAATATTAGCTAGTAATTACGTGTGGCTTCGCCCACGCTCTACTGGAAAACTAATCTTAGATAGATAGATTTATTTATTGAAACAAGTACAATGTTTAATAACTAAAACACTTTATAAAAATAAGTCGGGTTTTCCTTCCTGACGCTATAACTTCAGAACGCATGAACCGATTTCCACAATTTTGCATTCGTTGGAAAGGTCTCCGGCTCAGTGAGGTTTATAGAAAAGAAAATTTCAATAAAACGGGGCCGGGGCGGAACGGGGCTGTGGGCGAAACGAAGTTCGCTGGGACCGCTAGTATAGATATAAAAGAAAGTCGTGTTAAACTCAAGAACGGCTGAATCGATTTGGATGAATAGTTGTGGGGGATAGAGTTTAGAATAGTAGACGGACATAGGATACTTTCTATCACTACTTATTACTCGAGAACGGGTGGGCCGGTTTTCGTGATTTGTCTTTGCCTGGAATAGGATAAAAACTTTGATGAACGATCTTTCATCAAAAGATAAAAACCATAATATGCCTTCATTTACTTCAGAAACGTTTTTGCACATTTTAAGCTCAAAAACAAAATTCAGCCCTAAAAATCATGAATTACGCATTCAAACAACAAACACATGCATTCATTAACAAAATTCATGTCGGCCTTCTATTTTTCATTTCAAAAACCTTTTCTTTCAATAGTTTTGCTATTCATACTTGAACGAGTATGCAAAAATGCATTTTAATCATGCACCGAAGCTTAATACGGTGTATTATGGCATGAGGCGGCCATTTTGATCGCATGACAAGATGGCGGCTTAGATAGACATGCAATGGCGGGAAAAAACGGTTAGTATTGTTGAGTGTTCTGTATTTATAAATAGCACTTGTAAAAGTCACTGTGTTAGACAAGTAATCGAACCCTGTGTTCGTTTCTTTTGACACAATAATTTTAGTATATGACGACGCGTTTGGTGTATTGGTTAGCGGTCCTGACTATTACACCGGCCGTCGCGGGTTCGGTTCCCGCAAGGGGCAAATGTTTGTGTGATGAGCATGAACATTTGTACCTACGTCATGAATGTTATATAATATGTATTTAAGTATTTATGGGAGACGCCCCCGTCATAATCGTTGTCTGGTACTTCGTAACACAAGGAAGAAAATTCCTTACCACGAAACCAGACAATTGGTGTGGTGTCTGGCGCATATTTATTATTAAAAAATAAGCTTATATAGTGACAAATCACTATAAAAACAACAATATAAGTAATTATAATGTTTTGTAATATTTGGATCATAAGTGGTAGTGGACATCGAATGGTCCACGGTTCAAATACTTGGTTGCGTCAAATACGTATTTTTAGACACGCCATGATAGCCAATCAGTTAGAGCTAGAGTGGTAGCAAAACTAAGCAATAACTATTGATTTAATTATTGGACACCAATCACATACATTGCTCTGATTCCATAGTAAATAGCTAATGCAATTGTGTATGGAAATCAGAAACAACGGTGGTACCACAACACCCAGACCCGAGACAATATCATGTCGCCAACATTCATGCAGTTTTAACCAAGTTAGGTTATAAAAAAAACAAAGGTTTTTTTCTCAACCGACTGAACCCTAAAAATAATAACAAGTTTGAAGCACGCCGCTGAAGTTGCGATAAGAATCAGTGTTGCCACATGCCTATTATTAAAGCATTGTTACATAAGTACTTGTCTGTGTGGATTTCCCATGTTTTTTCATACGTAAACATTTAAATATTCCATTTGAACCCATTTCATAATAACTATTTTTTTATTTATTACTAGCTTTTGCCCGCGACTTCGTCCGCGTGGAATAGTGACTTCTTTCTCCCGTTTTTTTCACATTTACCACTATATCTTTGCTCCTATTGGTCGTAGCGTGATATTATATAGCCTATAGCCTTCCTCGATAACTGGACTATCCAACACAAAAATAATTATTCAATTCGAATCAGTAGTGTCGGAGATTAGCGCGTTCAAACAAACAAACAAACTCTTCAGCTTTATAATCCTACTACTATTATAAAGGCGAAAGTTTGTAAGTATGGATGTATGGATGTATGGACGTTTGTTACTCTTTCACGTAAAAACTACTGAATGGATTTGAATGAAACTTTACCACAATATAGCTTATACATCAGAATAACATATAGGCTATAATTTTTGAGGTTTCTAATGTGAGGTCGTAAAAAAACACATTTTTTGCGCTACTAGACGGGACGAACCTGAAGTTCACGTGAACGAAGTCGCGGGCAAAAGCTAGTATTAGTATAGATTGTGTCGACCCCTACTAGTAATATACATGTCAGTATGTTCGTTTTCAAAAGCAAACTGCTGCGCTGGAAGTCTGAAGCAACATGTTTGAAATTTCGTGTAGACAATTTCAATATTTTGATTTCTTAACTTACATAGCTATCTTTAATAAATCTGTAAAATATTTTAATTTTTTTAAGCTTGATTCAAACATTCTGCTCAATCAATAAATACACGAAAATACCAATGAATTGCTTCGAGAAAAGAATGGTACGGCCGTGACGCTTTTTTGATTTTGTATCAACTTTTTATAGCGCCACCTGGTGGTTTTACAGGGAACTATGTCGAGATTTCCGCGCCTGAAGGCCTACTACGAAAAACGAAATCCGTAAAAACGATAATCGTTTTGCGGATCCAAAGCATTTCGTAGTAAAGATTACATACTAAAAATGTTTCGGATCCGAAAAACGATAATCGTATTGACGGATTTTGTTTTTGGTAGTAGACCTCCTGAACTGATTGCAATGAATTTTAACATAAAGCGGTTATATAGGACGAGGTAAACGTATCAAAAAAATCAAAAAGGATATATTTCCTTCACAATATTTTTCATTATCCGGCAGAACTTGCCGGAAGCCTCCTTTTGGCTTTTAGCACCCTCTGTTCCTTCACTCTCATTAATCAGTTAGATGGCAGATCCGACATGACCGATAAGAGATCAGGCGCAGGACCAAATCCTTAACGTGCTTCCCGAGGCACGGGGGTGTCATCACCACCAACTTCCTGACTCTGAGCTGTTTCCGCGTATCTTCAAGACAGAAATACCAGAAAATTTTTTTGGCTCGACCCTGGATTCGAACCCGGGACCTCTTGGGTAGTGACCAGAGTACTAACCTCTAACGAGGAAACGAGGCAGCCAAATGAAAACCGTAGTGTTAGCTAGAATCGTCATACCGTGAACAGATGCTGAAGAATTTACATAACTTCAAATACTTAACGTAGAAGTCAAAATACTAAAAGAAAAAAAAAGAAAGAAAATGAATTTATTCAACCAAATAAACCTGCGTAATTTAATAGGAAAACCTACCTCAAAAATGGCTTCTAATTTAGAATCGTACTTCACCCTTTGATCCTCACATCACAACGTACAAAAACCTCGAATTTAGGGAGCTCAAGTCATCTAACGATTTTCATTTGTCTCGTTAAAGTAAATAGTTTCAGGGAGCGCTACCCAAACGTCAAGTACTTTTGATTTTTGACAGCACTCTATAACACTGATAATTATTACATTTAATTTTAAATAGAAAAAAAACCCTTGGTAAAGCACAATTTTATGTCAGTATTTTAAGAGTAAGTCTTCTTCTTTTCTTCGAGTCAATGGCAAATACATTTTCTGCGCCCAAAAAGTGGCATCATCAATGGCCTTCTGGTTGGCGTTGTAAAGGTCCTCTTGCGTCCAGGTGGCAGGAGAGGTAGGGCACGACATTAAGTGTGGCATAGATTGTAAGGCGCCACACTCGCACGAGTCGTCCTCAGTGAAGCCCATAATTACCATTACCATAATTACAATTAGTGCAATTTACCATGTGACAAGCAAATAAATAAATTCAAATTCAAATTCAAATCCCCACCTTTAAGTAAGAGTAAGAGTAACTCTTAATGTTTTCGAAAAGTTTGCTTGATTTCCACCATACAAGCTAAGAACCGTCGCTAAAAAAACAGATTTTGTAACAAAAAAACCTCGTCCAAATCAGTTAACCCGTCTAGGCCGAAGCAAGGAGAACTTGTACAGATGGGGTTATGTTGCGGACGACGCATGCTTGTGTGGTGTCTCTCCACGGACGATGGCACACCTATTGTCCTGCCCTACGTGTCCCTATACCTGCACACGTGCGGACCTGTACAACGCTACTGACAACGCTCTGTCAGTCGCCGAGTACTGGTCCTCAATAATATAACGCCAGAGTCGACACGAAAAGAAGAAGAACCCGTCTAGGAGCTACTGTGCCACAGATAGATACACAAACACACAGATACCTATCCTCACACACATAGCGCTTAAACTTATAAAATCTCTCTCATTGTGGGGTAAAAAAATATCAAAATCGATTCAGCTTTTTATGAAAGACTAGCTTTTGCCTGCGACTTCGTCCGCGTGGAATAGTGACTTCTTTCTCCCGTTTTTTACACATTTACCACTATATCTTTGCTCCTATTTGTCGTAGCGTGATGTTATATAGCCTATAGCCTTCCTCGATAACTGGACTATCCAACACAAAAAGAATTATTCAATTCGAACCAGTAGTTTTGGAGATTAGCGCGTTCAAACAAACAAACAAACTCTCCAGCTTTATAATATTAGTATAGATTATAAGATAATAAATAGATAGGTGTTAAAGAGCTTTATCTTGAAACTTGACATTTATTGACATTTTAAAGCTGACATTTCTGCAATGTTGCGCACCTGACATTTAGGTATATCCGATCGATAACCTTTCAATATCCCTAGTTCTAAAGCACTCCGTGCATCGGCTAAGGGGGGAGGGGTTTGTTATGAACCCCCCCCCCCCCCCCTTTCTCTGGCACTCCCTCTTACATCTACCCCAATACAAAGATACTTAGATTTGTGGATGGAATAAAAGAATTTAGATTGGAGACCCTTCGACTAAAGGACGTCCACCGACAAGATGGACAGACGACCTCATAAAGATCGCAGGATCACACTGTATTCAGACCGCTCACAACCGGTCGCTGTGGAAAACCGTGGGGGAGGCCTATGTTCAGTGGACGTCCTTTGGCTGACAATGATGATGATGATGATGAGTAAAATAATTCAAATACCGCGATTAAAAACAGCTATGTCGTTTCCAGTAGCATTAGCATGTATGCATGCATGGTTGTAAGTGCACTTGTAATAAATAAATGAACAGGTATCAAAATCGACTTAGGACTTAGTTACAATTAAGGCAAAGGTTACTGACAGTCGAACAGAGCTACTGTCGCATTTATAAAATGAAAGTAGGTTTCAAAATTACTAGAATCGAATGGTATAATCGAAGATGTTAATAAATTTTTTTGGTCAATCGACAATGCCAACAATAATGCTCTGATTAAGACGAAACTATATTCATCTATAAACTGATATTTTTACAAAAAAACACCTTAAATAAAAACTTAAAACAAAACCAACGCCTAATCCCAGTTTAAATAAAATCTACTTCAAACAAAGAATAAGCAAATCCACTAAATAATTATAGTCCGACCGCTTAACTACTAGGAAACTACAATTATCCGGTTTGCATACAGTAATTATATTTCAATAACTTTGCGTGTATGCCAAAGAAAAACATGAAAATATAGAGTACAATAGTTTTAACTTCAGCTAAGCTTTAAAAATAATAGGTATTTGTTGCTCGTTAGCGCACGTTCAATAAATAGTTTAAAAAAATAAAGTTAATAATATAAATTGCACTTGTAAAAATATAACTGTTAAAAACAACCTACGCGTTAAAAAGCACTTGCAAAATTCAACAGGCTTGTTAATGTGTCGGTGGCCGAGTGGTAAAGGCATACGCCCGGATAGCGTAATACATGGGGTTCAATTCCTCGTCTAGCACAAACACACAGTTGTCTTTTTACAAGTGCAATTTATATTCTTAAGTTTGTATGGTGACAAAACACTATAAAAACAAAAATAAACTAAAAATATAGTCATAAGAATAAACATTGTTGTACTCACAATTTTGTTTTCTTTCATTTTATACCCCATGCACACTTTTTTTCTTCAAAGTACCCCAATATACCTCTATTGTTGTAGCGTTCGCCATGTTGATTTTTTTAACCAAAAGGTAGCATATGTTATTCGGACTATGATAAGAAATCGATTGATAGCCAATTTAACAACTCATTCACCAAAATCGGCTTTGCAAATGTAACACACATAATCCCCACAAACTTTCAGATTTTTAATTTTAGTTGGAAAATGTTCCACTCATAACAAGGAACTAAAGTTAAAATTGCATAGCTACATTCACACTGCCTTAAAAGTCTTAACCCTTTACGGACGTAAAGCCCCGTACCTAGTATTATACCTGTTACAAATACTCGTCACGTATTAACATAGATATCAGCCTAAGTAGAAGACACTAGTCTGACTTTATGGAAAACTGTGTGTGCCACAGTTTTCCGCTAATTCGGAGAGTTTTAGGTATCTTACTTACAGGCGGCAGATTGCCGTTGATAAGAGGCGACGGCTGCCGTCGCTACAATAGTAATGTGACGTCGTGCGTGTGTGTGTCGTCGTTACGTCAGCGTTACATTTAAAAAGGTAGCTTGATTTCAACGTCTAGTGTCAACATGTCAGCGGCTTTAGCCGTAGGCATCATAAATGTAAATTAGATTTCATAAGTAGATTGATAATGGATTAATAGTGTCAAAGGCACTACGTAAATCGAGCAATGCTCAATACTCAATAATTTATTGCTCCATAATGTACATAAAGGTGTTACAATTTAGGCAATGTGCAGACGATCATTATGTACCCTCTTGGGCGCTGCAAAATAAGATGACTCTACCATAATGCCATTTTTGCCACGCGTCGCGTTATCTATTGAGCTATGTATCTGTGCGTAATACGGTGACCTAGCTCATATGTCACGGGCCCTTGGGAGCTCATTCCTGAGCGGACGTGAGCTAAGAACCCCGATTGTAGTTCAAATGAACGAATGAACGATTCAGGTGTGATCGGTCTTAATCTTGTTAAGGAGTTAGGAAAAAAATGTTTTCCATTTTATTAGTAATTTTAAGACATTTTATAATTCTGACTTATAAAAGTCACAATACAAAACAAGTTTAATTTATTAGATAATTATAGAATGAGACACACAAACATAAACGAATGCTGCAAAAAAAACCTAACATTACAGTAAAAATAATTTTACCACGAATCTACATTACAAAAAGAAGACTGTCAAAATGTGAGCACAAAAATTTAAAACGTCCATTCATTCACTCGTTCATCATTCGAATGACCTGTGACCTGCATTCGCTCAATCCGCGACATAAAAATTCCGATCACACCTGCTATCTTGATAGATCGCCTGTCGTTGATCTATGTTGATTTATCAACGGTTTCGCCAACTGATGCTTTTTAGGGTTCCGTAGCCGAATGACAAAAAACGGAACCCTTATCGTTTCATCAAGTCTGTCTGTCTGTCTGTCTGTCCGTCCGTATGTCACAGCCACTTTATTCTAAAACTATTAGCATCACACAGCTGAAACTTGGTAGGTAGGTAGATGTATCTTGTTCACAACTTCCGATTCAGATACAAAAAGTTAAAAAAATACATTTAAGGGGCTTCCATACATGAAACTAAAACATAAAAAAAATTTGGGGTCTATGGATATAAAAACGTATAGACGCTTCCAAGGTTGTAAAATGGGACCCAACCGCAAATATAACTTTGTCTTTGATACAAACACTATGAAAAACAAAGTTATTTTTGCTGTCAAAAATATTGTGATATTTTCGTTAGGTGGAAGTAAGTGGACCCCGAATCCAGTTTAGGGTGGCACGGAACCCTCAGTGCGCGGGTTGTACTCGCACTCAGCCGGTTTTTTTATTTGAAGCTAAGCAGATATTTGACCTCGATTGCACCTGATGTCATGCTTTAACGTTTTGTGAGAATGACAATGTGTTTTACTTCAGAATTATAAGCCCCTCTACCGGGGTGGAAAGGGTTAACAAAGTATTCTTTTTCTTTTTGTCAAAGCTCGTCGGGTCGGCTAGCATCAATACCATTGTAATTGAATTTTAATATGATTACTCCGTGATCATGGCGCTTGCAACAGTGCTGAAATATCGGAAGCTCAAAAAAAATGTACATGGCATCGAAATCTATTACTAGCATATGGAACTGACACCACGAACAAATCTCGAGCCAAATTAATTGACGCCACTTTTTATCAATTCATGCAAACTGTTTCATATTGGAAATTCAAATTTCAAGGAATACGTCACAATCTTGTCGTCGTGTTTACGACACATTTTTTGCTTGGCTTACTTAGCTTCTTAGTAACAAAAACTCACTGGTACATAGTAAATCCTATCAACCAGTTTTAATGTTAGTGACCAAGGACAAGCAAAATATTTGATATCGACAGAGTCACAAAAACATGCAGACATATTAACCCCGAATTAATAGTCCCCCTAGCCGATTTCGACTACGGTGGCCAGTCACAACGACTAACCGCCTGCGCGAGACATATTATAGTCCACAAGTGTGTGCACAAACACAGACAGGTGCACTGCCTATTCCTTTCACTCTCATATCCCGATGGGACAGCAATCTGACACGACCGGAGAGAGATCAGGCGCAGGACCAACGGCTTTACGTGCTTTCCGAGGCACGGGAGTGAAACACCGCCAACTTCCAAACTCCGGGCTTTCCTGAGAATTTCTGAACAGAAAAACCTACATATTTTCGGCCCGACCCGGGAATCGAACCCGGGACCTCTCGGGCGCAGCCGTCGCTTTAAAATGCGACCCTCTAACCACTGCGCCACGGAAGCAGTTACCCCGAATGAATATGTTAACTGTAGAAGCAAATGGGCTTTATTGAGTGTCACTATATTTCTTCCTTAAAAAGAGCCTTAGATATTAATAGCTATAGGGGTAGTTCTGACCCATAAAGATAGGGATGATGTCCAAAGCACATACGGGTTGTGATACGAGGAGGTTGCTCCTTGCATAAGTATAATTATAGTTATATATAAATTTTCTGCATTCAACTATTCTTAACTAGTGTTAGATTATTGTTTATTTTTGTTTTTATAGTGTTTTTATTATTAGTGTTACATTGGTTAATCGATTATGTCATACTACAGTAGAGAACACTAGCTTTTGAACAGCACTAGAGCTGTCAAATTATGTTCAAGATCTTTAGCAATTTGCTGTAATGTCTTTTAAAAATTATGATTATTATAACATGTAAAACATTTGTTCAAATAGATGTAATAAACTCCAAATTACATTATGACATACGACATTAAATACCATAATTCAAAGACATGTCAGTTTTTTGTACCCAACTTTGACACGCAAATTACTGGCGGCCAATTTTTACGTATTCTCTTTGTTATTCCTTCGATATCTTGTTTTGTGTGAGCTTATAATATCTCTTCGAATCTTACCGACAATAATAAATAATAAATTAAAAAAAAGGTATATTAAAAACGATTATAAAATTATTCATTTCGTTTGAGCAATCACTCCATAATATGTCTTAATACAAATGTAACTAAAAGAAAAGTATAATGTGCTTAAATCAAAACTTACCTCGATATGATGACGTAGAATCTGCTAATCACCTTTAAACAAAGAAAAAGTTAAATTAGTATATAATTATAGTATCCATACGCACTCTTTGACGTTCGTTGTCTAATCAACAATTCAACACTATGAAATAATTTCAATACTTATGTAATTTGTAAAAATATCCCCATACTGTATGTTTTTGGAATAAGAGACTAGAAACTAGGCATGGAACATTTCATGAATAGTAGATTGTTAAATAAAATTCATTATTCACACCTGCTACTTTTTTTCATATAGACTGCTACAAATCACACTCTGCGAAATCCTGCGAAATCATAATATCATACGCATATTTATTAAAAAAAATCATTCGCAATGAAATTTCGCACGTGATTTCGTATGAAAAAAAAAACATCATTTCATGAAATGAAAATGAAATAAAAGTAGCAATCATTTTTATGCCTACTAGAAACTAAGGGTACTAATAAAATCACTAAGTATATGTTTACAATATAAATTAACTTTGAACTCAAACTCGGTTCATTGCAGCTTGGCGTTTAGAACTTCGGCGTTTCAAGCGTTCATTTATTTTCAATTCTGTTGGGAATACTCCATAACTGAGCTTCTTTGGCGTTTAATTAAAGTTCTAGTTCAGTCTGAATATTTAAAGTGTATGTTAAATGTTTAAGTGGGCATCGATTCATAATATAATGAAAAAATAAATAAATATGCGCCAGACAACACACCAATTGTCTGGTTTCGTTGTAAGGAATTTTCTTCCTTGTGTTACGAAGTACCAGACAACGATTATGACGGGGGCGTCTCCCATAAATACTGAAATACATATAGCATCCATGACTTAGGTAGGTACAAATGTACATGCTCACACAAACATTTGCCCCTTGCGGGATTCGAACCCGCGACGGCCGGCGTAATATTCAGGAGCGCTAATCATTACACCAAACGCAAATAACAATCTTAGGAATTTCAGGTACACGCATATCATCATCATTATTATCAGTCATATGACGTCCACCGCTGAACATAGGCCTCCCCACGGTTTTCCACAGCGATCGATCCAGGGTGATCCTGCAATCTTTACACGTCTGTCCATCTCGTCGGTGGACGTCCTACGCTGCGTCTTTGGTCAAAGGGTCTTATATCTAGAATCATCTCGCTACAACTTCTTGTTTTCGAGAAATCCGTGGACAAAAATACATACACTTACGAAATTTTGCACACGAGCATGGAAGCCATAATAGATACATACTCAAATATTATCCAATTCCAACGAAATCACATGCATACATGTCGAATTCATAACCTCCTTTTTACTGCCTCGGTAGCGCAGCGGTTAGAGGGTCACATTTTAAAACGACGGCTGCGCCGTAGATCTGGGGTTCGATTCCCGGGTCGGGCCCAAAAATATATACCTGGGTTTTTCTGTTCAGAAATTCTCAGGGAAGCCCGGAGTTTGGAAGTTGTTTGTGTTTCACCCCCGTGACTCGGAAAGCACGTAAAGCCGTTGGTCCTGCGCCTGATCTCTCTCCGGTCGTGTCAGATTGCTGTCCCATCGGGCTATGAGAGTGAAAGGAATAGAGAGTGCACCTGTGTTTGCGCACACACTTGTGCACTATAATATGTCCCGCGCAGTCGGTTAGTCGTTGTGACTGGCCACTGTAGTCCAAATCGGCTAGGAGTACTAATATTATTATTATTTTAGAAGTCAGTTAAAAGCATAGGATATAATGTAAGCTGTTTTGATGATAACCTGTAATTATATTGCAAAGTCTTAAGATTGCGTACCAACCCTCCAGCTAACCGGGTTCGTGATCAGATTATGATTATGTTAACACAATTTGAGGCACGCACTATAATAAATACATTCAGTAGGACCATTGTTCGCAAAAATACTTTTGTTTTATTTATTTATTATTTAAGAACTTTATTGCACAAGTAACAGTGTACAAAGGGTGGACTTAATGCTAAAAGAATTCACTACCGATCATATATTTAGGTCATGCATAAAGATTGTAAGTGGGTGCAGGATTGTCATAAAAACGTCATTTATTTTTGCATAAGACCCACATCATCATCATTATCAGCCAAAGGACGTTCACTGCTGAACATAGGCTTCCCGCACGATTTCATAGCGACCGGTTTTGAGCGGTCTGCATCGTGTGATCCTACGATCTTTACAAGGTCGTCTGACCATCTTGTCGGTGGACGTCCTACACTGCGCCTTTGGTGCTTTGGGTGATAAAGGCCCATTGGAGGACCTTATACACGTCCTAATATAAACGGTGCCACAGCTTCGGGACAATTGTGGGCTACTGCTGAGAAGAAGCTGTGCAACAATCTCAGTCGCTATACATTTGCCCTTCGCGGGATTCGATCCCGCGACCGCCGGCATAGTAATCAGGAGTACTAACCACTACACAAAACGCGTCGTCAAATATTTATCATTATTATTATAGTGTGCTCTACAGAATGAGTCTACTGAATCTATTTTATATTTTGTTACTCATGTGTATTGTGTGGGCCAAAAACCCGACAATATTAAATTATTACCTAGCCCCTAACCTTTGTGGGTATTATTCAATTTTGTACTCTATTATCAAGGGATCTGGGTACAAATTGGTTTTCAGTACTGGTACGTCATTTATTTATTTACACTTTATAGCACAACCAAATTTTGTGCAAAAGATGGACTTACGTCATATGGCATTATCTACCAGTCATATCATATACAGGATGGAGCCCGAATTTAAAGTATTGTACAAAATATAAGGTGTAACTGAATTATAAAATTTTCGGTGAGCAAATATTATGCAAAAGTCCAACAGCATTTGTATAGTAGTAACAGCGTATATACACAAGTTAAATAAATGATAAATAATCACTTTGTTCAAATATTTTTTTAAAATATTTTCCTTCGGATATTGTGAAAGCAATCTCGCAACATTGATCACGTCACGCAGCCTACGCGTTAAAAAGAAAGCGCTTGCAAAATTCAACAGGCTTGTTAATGTGACGGTGGCCGAGTGGTATAGGCATACGCCCGGATAGCGTAAGACACGGGGTTCGATTCCTCGTCTGTCACAGGTTGCTTTTTACAAGTGCAATTTATAAAGAATATACCCCTTCCAATGAACACACAATTGGGTAGTTTCCTGCAAACACCAACAATTCGACGAACTCAATATTTAAAGAATTTACAATATTTTAGGTCAACCTTTCATTGATCATTCTTATTAATTTACACAAATAAATTTTAATTGCTCTGTAAACAGTAAAAAGTGCTTCAGTTGAACACAGAAAACCGTGACGTAACAGTTTCAAATCACCTTAGTAAATCTATGGAAGAGTGGCGTTTTGACAATCAATAAAAGGTACAGTAATCAGTCAGGTATCAAACGACTGCCGGGAGTCGCATCATAATGGAATTTCTATTGTGTCTCGTTCACACACACTTGACGAGTTAACGATCGGTGGTGGAAACTAGCCTATTTCAGTACTCAATGGTTGTCTGGAAGAAATCACTTATAGCGAATTTGTAATTAATCTATGTGATGTGCAATAAATTGTTATCTATCTACTTAAATCAAATCTTTTTTATTTACGTCACTTCTGAGTGAAACCTGTCACCTTAAGCCCGCCTACAAAACTTAATTCTGCCAAAAGTCGAGTACTAAAATAACTTTTGGTTTTAGTTAAAGTTAAAGCAACATGGCGGTACGTAACCTTAGGGCTTAAAACATGGCGACACCCTTCAAAATTGTCACAGCATAATCTTATAAATTATAGAACTCTCAGTGATTCCCTCGCGAATTTGTCGTCAAAGTGATTGGGAGTGATTTTTGATTCAAACCAAATTCGCATTTTGTATCCTTTGGGGAACTTCCCCAGTATAAAATATTTAATCAGGACCCAGCGAACACCATTCCACTCTCAGCCCCGTCCCGCCCCAGCCCCGTTATATTGTTATTATCCTATTTAGAACCAGGCGAATACAACAAAGTAAAAATCATGAAAATCGGACCACCCGTTCTCAATTTATAAGTGGTGTACTACCACGACTTTCTTTTATGTATACAATTATCATACTATTGCATGAAACGTTAGCAATCCTTTGATTGGCCAACAACAATGCACTATCAAAGTAACCGCCGCTTAGCCAGTTTAGGAGCCAAAGTCGCTTGCACAACACGTCGTCTCTTTTTTTAATCACGCCCGTCTTGTGTCATATTAGTCACCGATTTAATTCTGAAAGTGGTTAGGCGGCAAGGACCTTGATACAATACAACTACAATCACCTGCCTTCCAAAAAGATTAATAAAGTTGCCCTACTAAAACTGGTTAGTACATTAATATACCTCCACTTTACTATTTGCACGAAGACTGCTTTTCGGCCCCTGAATAAACATAGCTTGAGTCAGGGTTGCCACATCTAGACTAATATTTTTAACGCAGAAGAAATACAGACCTAAAAGGCGTATGAAACTTTTGGCTCTCTTGTCAGCCGCCATTTTATTTTGGTTTATAATTAAATGGTGATTTAACGGCCGTCATTTCGTACCATTATTTTTAAAAACGGCAAAAAATATGTCTGTTGTATGGGAGACCCTTTACATAAGTATTTAGTGTTTTTTTTTTTGTTTTGTCATTATAGCGACAACACACAAATACATCATCTGTGACAACTGTCTACCGCGGCAAAATGAAAGCCACATTTTCAGTACGTCGGTATGTCATTTTTGTAATTACGTCATACTCAAGGCTATATCAGTACCAAGTGCTCAGTTACTTTTTGAATTATTCAAATCGGACATACCATTTCATGAGATACAGCTTGGTGACAGACAGAAAGTAAAGAATAACTTTGGCATTGTACACAAAATTTATAATTTTTTTAACAGGAGGTAAACATTATTCTAAAATTATAAGAAATTATTTTTGTAAAAAAAAGTGTGGCAACCCTCTCTAGCTTTCTTAGTAGACGAATACTAATGAATATTCTTGGCCTACATATTTGTGGTGTCTATGTTTGTACGAAAAGATACAATAGATAGCAGGCCCAAGGTGGTTTAGGATCCCTTCGGCGTTACGGCCTAGGTGTACGACGTTTGTGTCAATGTGTACTTACTAATGGGGGCTACCGTTTTCGTGCTCACTAGTTGGCGCCACTGTCGCGTGAGGTCCAGAATATAGCTTTTATGGTGTGTAAATTGTCATGATGGAGAGATAAAAAATCAAGTTTGCCATTAAATCTTAATATTACAATACATCGGGCATGCCGCAGTCTAGCTTTGTTAGGAAACGAGGAGTAAGTACACAAGTTATTAGAGATTTAACATTTATTTTCTTAGTCCCCCATTTAAAACACTTATTCATTGATCCGTGACTAGTATTTGCCATAATTAATAGAAATTATTGAAAAATATTCGAAACATAATCTAAATACAAATAAATCCGCACATCTAAACCACAAACAGTGACATTTGACATTTCGGAGACCTCACGCTACACAAGCGCCCCTAGCGACGAATTCATACGCGTTAGCCCTCATTGATTCAACTTTGATTATAAACTTACCCCCTTATTCATAATAATTCAAACAGTCAAATAAACCTATTTTAGCTATTACATTAGTTTTGACACTTTCTGTCAAATGATGACAGCGCCAAAAAAGAATGAAACAAAACAGTGTAATAGTTAAAACAGGTTTATTAGACTGTTTCCGTTTTTATGAAAAAGGGGGATAATTTTTATGTCACGTCAAAATAAAAGCTTTAAGATCACTTCCCACTGCACCGCACCATACCATGACCGTGCCAGTAACGTGTCAGCCACAAAAAGCAACACGATACGCTCTACCTTGCCCACTGAACGGATTGACAGCGTTCTGTCTCACCGTTATATGGAACGAGATCGAGGGCGTATTTTGCTGGTGCAGTACGCTCTGTGCATGACACGCGACGGTGTTGGTCGGTGACGGAACGGTCTAGCGGGCAAGGTGTCACATGTGGCGGATAGTGAACGGCTACCAGATATGGTGGTTATCTGCGAATATGTTGAATAATCAGTCCCCGACCAAACGGCTGGATTACCAGAATGTAGTGGGGAGTATGTGAGTGGGCTTCTCTATTAAAAGCTACAATATTCAGTGACGATCCTGTGCCATGGCGAGTAAACGATGCCATCAAATAAGCGTTCCCCTGGTGTTGGGTAGCAGCAACATCAGTACTGACAGTCACA
The DNA here is from genome assembly GCA_963584085.1 of Pyrausta aurata. Lineage (NCBI taxonomy): Eukaryota > Metazoa > Arthropoda > Insecta > Lepidoptera > Crambidae > Pyrausta > Pyrausta aurata. Next base: position 5,686,978 of record OY757281.1, read on the forward strand.
GAAGTCTGAAGATATAGTAAATAAATAAATAAATAAATATGCGCCAGACAACACACCAATTGTCTAGTTTCGTGGTAAGAAATTATCTTCCTTGTGTTACGAAGTACCCGACAACGATTATGACGGGGGCGTCTCCCATAAATACTTAAATACATATAACATCCATGACTTAGGTACAAATGTTCGTGCTCATCAGACAAACATTTGCCCCTTGCGGGATTGGAACCCGCGACGGCCGACGTAATAGTTAGGAACGCTAACCAATACACCAAACGCGTCGTCATACCGGACACCAAGGTGCGCAACACTACGCCGGCAAAATAGTGTCATTTATTTTAATATTTTTAATGTTGTTATTGTATGTATGTTAGTCTTTAAGATATTTATTGTATGGGCCTAAGTTGCCTGAAATAAATGATTAAATTAAATTAAATTAAATTAAAAATGTTTGTGTGATGAACATGAACACTTTTGTACCTAAGTCATGGATGTTATATGTTTTTAAGCATTTATGGGAGACGCCCCCGTCATAATCGTAGTCTGGTACTTCGTAACACAAGGAAGAAAATTCCTTACCACGAAACCAGACAATTGGTGTGTTGTCTGGCGCATATTTATTTATATTTATTATTTATGCTGTACAAAATCATTCATTCCTTGAAACGAGGCCGAACCAAAAATTGTCCAGAATCCAGAAATTTAAAATATACGAAACGAATCATACTTAACCAAAATAATGACCAAAAAACCTTCCTGTGTAAAATCCTCATACATCTTACAAATTGGTACCTCATTAAATATACATTAGGCTGTTGCCGGATATTATTATTATTATTTCGCCATCAATTGTGACTGAAAATTGATTTGCAAGAGAAACATATTTTCAATTAATTTTGTTGTTTGTAACATTAATTTGTGGTGAGATTAGATTTGGAATTAAAATTCATGTATTAGGAATCTAGAAAACATATTGTTTTGCGTTCACCTTTTTTTGGTACTACGTGCGAGAGTCCGACTCGCACTTAGTCGTTTTTTTTTATATTGTTTGTGTTTCCTATAATAAATAGACTTGATTTTATTCATGAGATTTAGGGCCGATTTTTCAATGGTCAGATAAAACTTGATAAATCATAAAGCGACAGATTTTAAAAAAATACAGTTAAGTACGTATGATTGCTGACAATTAGGTGACATTTTCAAACTAGCCATATTGTATTTTGTTCGACGAATATTTCTTAAATAAGATAAAATATATTATTTACGTAAACATGTGTACAGTTATATAGTATTTACAAACACAGTAGCAGAAGATGTTAACTTAATTCATTACATTTTGTTGGTATCAACATGTTTTACCGAAATTCGGCATATCGATACCGATACCGATATTCGGTTTAACGGACTATTGAAAATTACAGTAAACTTTATCTTCGCACACAATAGTATCAGGCCCCTCTTTCCCACTGGGCACACTGGGCACATGCCCAGGGCCCCGCGATGGATGGGGCCCCCTAGTCTAGTCCCTACTCCATTACCAAACGATAACTGATTTAACTAACGAAGACTGATTTAACTAACGAAATCAGTCTTAACAAAATATGCTTACCGACTATGGTTAATTTGTTCGTTTTTATTATTCTTGTTTGTGAATCAGAATATTTTCCCGACATAGTTATTTGACGCATTGTCGTAGTTTTGTCCCCTACAATCTTAAAACCGGTTAATTGCGTGTCGGACCCGCGCACTGAGGGTTCCGTGCCACCCTTAACTGAATTCAGTGTCCACTTACTTTCACTTAACGAAAACATCACAATACTTATATTGCGACAGCAAAAATAACTTTGTTTTTCATAGTGTTTGTATGAAAGACAAAGTTATATTTGCGGTTGATAAAAATGTGCAATATCTCAAAAACTACTGGTTCGATCTCCTTCCAACCAATTTTCGTTGCAATTTTTTGTTGAGATCTACATCATATATTTTTTTCAAAATTTTCACTTTCTTAGTTCAAAAGTTAGATGGCGCCCATTTTATCACTTTGGAAGCGTCTATATCTCAAACCTAACATAACATAAACCTGAAAATTTGTAATAGGTAGATATGTCTTGAAAAATAAATTGTTTTATCAATGTCCTATTTTCTTTATGCTTATCCACTTCCTTAGCCTCCTCTCCTTAAACCAAAAGAGTCATTTACTTATTGTCTCTTTTGGGGTTTAGGTAGGTAGGAGAAAAGACTCATGTTTTACTTAATAATAACATCTTTAACTGTTTATGTAGGTACACACACGCTACACGCTTTTGTCTTATAAAATTTTGTCTTGCCTGTTATTCATTTATTTGGCATCGTTTATTAACATTATTGATAAGGTTGTTGTGTCTGTTATAACTTTGGTAGTAGGAAAAGGAGATACTACAACTTTAAAGTAAGTATGCAAATCTATCACTGATTGCATGAACCTCCAGGCTATTCATTTAATTTGCACTGCTAGTTAAAAAAAAATCTTTCATTTAAAGATGATAATACCTAGACTAGACGCATAATTAGGTAGGTCCTAGACCAGCTGATTCGTATGTCCAATGAGAGAGAGAGACGACGATAGACGAGCCTGGGGGCCTACTCCGTGAGACGTTGCACGTAAATAACGTTTCGGCTATAGCCATCTCGCTTGCTCACACGTCATCCTGGTATGGGTGACTGAGACGACTAGAGTCGAAATCATGGACGACATTGGACTTACGGAGCAGGTACCATCGGTGCGTGTGTGTATGAATGACGACCGCGGCTGTTCACTATCTGTGTTGGTGCTTGCGTGTGCGTAAAGCATGTAAAGCGGGATTCGGTATTTAATTGAATTATTTTGTTAGAAAACATAACTTTAAAAAATCACTATAAAACATATGTCAATATTTTGTCATTGTGTTCTGTATGATGTATAGATACCCCTCGTTAGCGGTCGATAATTGATTTCGTTAGACCCTGTATTTAGTGTAAATGAAAAGAAATAAAAATAATGCCAAAATTTTGCACATCTACGTTCTTTGTATTTGCTACTAACAAAATAGTGCTTTTTTACTATGGTCATAGGGGCCCCGTTATCATAATGTGCCCAGGGCCTCTAATAGGTGAGAGACGGCCCTGAATAGTATCGATACAATTCAAATTCTATAAACATTTCTGAACACCCTGCATATCCCACAGATAGCAAATAACCTCTGATTACACAACGTCTACGATAATAATAGTTCAAAGAAGCAATAAACCATAATGATCGCAATTTTCAAACTATTTTTTCCGAGAAACCCTTTCATAAAACGACAGACTAGCTTATTTGATTTGTTAGCTCTATAATGCAGTTTGATTGCGCGATGAAAATTTAATAAACAAAGCCGAGAGAGCAATTGGTTTTATATTAAACCCTCACAGATGTGTTTTTATTAACATTCTTTTGTTTATGCGACCGCCGGCGGTCTATCGATCCGTGAGCGTTTAAACTAATCGTATACGTCACTTCGACGAGATTTAAATAAATAATTTTAACAAGAAAAAAAAAATTATATTTTTTTCGGTTTTTTTGGTATGCTTTTGGCAATGAGTCCGCCATATTATGTATGCATGAAGTTTGAAATAAATAAATATAACATTTTCGCGGTTATTGCCCCAACATAAGGGATGTTCCGAGTTCTAAGCTGTCCTATTTAATAGTATAACTAATTTATTATTGTGGTAAAATAAAAAATAAATCGTGCATCTACTTCAGCGTGAAAACGGGACACACAGACTATTTAATTTTAATATTACAACACACTCAACATACGTACACTCTCGAAATTTTGCACACGTTATTAGATCAACATACTCATATATAAAATAATATATTAAATGCCATCGATTTCACACACATGCATTTAGAATTCATAACCTCCTTTTTTGAAAGTAAAGCAATTTAAATGCATTTTTATGTAATAAAATGACAATAATTTATATGTTTCCTTAACGCATTGAATATTGTTATGTCAAATAAACAATTCATGTTAAATCGAATATTACGACAATAAAAAGACATTAACGACCTTCATAATGCTTTTAGCATTAAGTCCACCTTTGTACACAATGATTTGTGCAATAAAGTCTTTAAATGAATAAAAAATAAATAATGTCTGAATAACGTTCTCGTTAGAATTATCTATTTACTTCATACTATATGACGTTCCATATTTAAATTATTCGTTGGTTTGTGCTCATTTGATGGTGAAACATGCCCTAAACTCTCAAAGAGTTACACCCGTATAGTAACACTGAAAGGCTGAATTTCAATCCTGCGGTATCACAGAACCTACAAAAGCCTTACGAAAAGAATACACCACGTTGAACTTAATTAGAAATATCACCAAAAATGACTTACATAACAATTGAATATTATGTCAAAACATACCTTACAATATCCCACTTCACGCAAAACCTTCTTCGCCTGAAAAACCACGGGGGAAAACAGGATTTATTCAGCACGGAAAATGTACTGTCCCAGCCATTTTGTCTTACGATATTTGCTCACAAAACACGATTTTTTCACTTCAAAAACTGTATTTATAACCAAAATTAACAACAACAATAAACGCACTGATATATTTTGGACTCAAAATGCTCAATTTCGATGGTTTTCATACAGTTTTTATTCACATATTTCAGTCAACTTCCCGACAGAACTGTATGCGCGCGTCTCTCAGAAGAAACTGGGTTCGATCCGGTGTGTGAAAGGGAGGGTAGGCGGGAAAGAGACGACACATTTATCGTACCGTAAAGGGGATAGTATAGTATGTTTATTTTTATTTAATTTATAGTACCTACTTCCGGTTTAAATCGCTCGGAATTCATGGGAAAGGATGTGACGTTTTGGTTGTGTTTTTTTTATTTAATACGGGTTTTGATATAATTTAGTTTAATGGAGTTTTGTCACAAAATATAGACTATAGTATATTGTGGCGAAATATATTTTATTAAGTTGTGAAGTATAACACGTAAGATAGTGAGTTGTTATTACTACGTATAGAGAAGCTATGCCAAGAAAAAAATAATCGCAACTGAATGACAATATTGTGACGTATTCCTTGAAATTAGACTTTCGAATTTTATTAGTTTGTATGCGCTGATGACAAGTGACGTCAAATCATGGCGCAAAAAAAATATTTTTAGAGTTTAATACGTGGAATAGTTATTCTATTTAATAAATTTATGTGTACATAAATATACATACACATGAACTAAAACCTAAAAATATTTTTAGGTTTCTTTGTGGGGTGTCTATAGATAGGTATTTTAAGGTTCTAGAACCATTTTCTCTTCATCTTTCTGAGGGATAGGCGCTTCCAAAGTCGTAAAATAGGCGAAAGTGAAAATTTTGAAAAAAATATATGATGTAGATCTCAACAAAAACTTTGAACGAAAATTGGTTTGAGCGAAATCGAACTAGCAGTTTTTGAGATATAGCACATTTTCATTTCATACAAACACTATGAAAAACAAAGTTATTTTTGCGGTCTAAATATATTGTGATATTTTAGTTAGGTGGAAGTAAATGGACCCCGAATCCAGTTAAGGGTGGCACGGAACCCTCAGTGCGCGTGTCCAACTCGCACTTAGCCAATTTTTTTTACAGTAACACGCGAAGAAAAGCGGACTTTTAATGTATGGAACGTCAAATAACTGTCTGTCAAAAATGTTACTAATAGTAGGAAAATAAGCGGAATATTTGGTGCATGGCATTTTAATGCTTCGTTTATAGTATCAATAACATTAAAGCAATAGCGTATAAATATGTAGATTTAACAATTACAAAAGTTAATTTATGTTTATTCAATTAATTACATTCTATAAATATAATTGTAAAGATCGCAGAGATATTGTGTCACTCTCTTTAGAACGTACTATCGAACTAGCGTGTACTGAGCTCGAAGATCATATTATTTTATCTGTGTATAGCCCCCCTGACGCTACTTACCAACTTTTTGAACCAATTATGGAATCGGCACTAGAAAGGGTTTCAAAATCGAATAAGAAAATAATAGTATGTGGAGATTTTAACTTTGATATTTTAAAGGAATGGAATACCGCCATTCGATTTCTTAATCTCTTCGAATCTTTTAATTTAAAAAATCTCTTTTGTGAACCAACAAGGGTGACTCCTACCACGGCCACTTGTTTAGATAATATTTTTTGTGATAAAAACGCAAATGTCATTGATAAAGGTATTTTAATTGGGCTCAGTTCTGATCATAGAGGTCAAAAGGTATTATTTGAACACAATCATACCGCAAGTTTACCTGTGGAAACTAAGTATAGGCCAGTCACAGTAAATAGGTTGGATAGATTTAGGGATAAAATCAGTGAAAGTGTATATTCAGTTAACCAAAATATTTGTGATAGTGTAGATAAGCAATATGACGACCTCTTTAACTAAATTAAAAACGAATTTGATGTAATATTTCCGATAAAGAAGAATAAACCAAACAAGGCCAAATGCCAATTTAATAATTGGGCCACGACAGGAATTCATAAAAGTAGGATCAAGTTATATGAATTATATAATCTACGAGAAAACTCTCAAGATCAAAACTTTATTGAATACGTTAGAAATTATTCAAAAATATTCAAAAAAGTTTGTGCTACAGCAAAATCACACCACCTTCGTAGAATAGTCTCTAGCGCCAAAAATAAAGTAAAAACAACATGGAGCATCATAAATAAAGAAACTTGCAAAAATAAATTGAGAGATAGCGAATTTACATTAAAAATCAATGATAAAACAACTAATTCAAATCCAGAAGTTGCAACTGCCTTCGAATCGTTTTTTTCACATATTGCACCTACAACAACGAAAGAACTTGCCTCTTCTTCAGTAATAGCGGAATCTATTTTAAAATTAAATGTCAATGAGTGTAATTCTCAACTGCAATTTAGGCATGTAGGACCTGAAGTAATAATAAAAACATTTCTAGAATTAAACATGAAAAAAACTGAGGATTTGTGGGGACTATCTGTACATATTATTAAGTCAATTATCGACACAATAGCTCCTCAACTGGCAATAATTTTTAACAAGTGTATTGATGACGGCCAGTTTCCTAGTTTAATGAAGATTAGTAAAATAATACCACTTTTTAAATCAGGTGACAAAAGTGACCCCTCCAACTTCAGGCCAATATCAATTCTGCCAGTCTTGAGTAAAATATTTGAAAAGTTATATTCAATCAACTTTTAGCACACTTTTCATTAAACAAGTTATTGCATAATAAACAATTTGGTTTTACTAAAGGTAGAAGCACTACAGATGCAGGAGTTGCTCTCTTAACACATGTATTTGATGCGTATGATAATAGGCATGATGCTTTGGGTATCTTCTGTGATCTATCCAAAGCATTTGATTGTGTCGATCATGAAACATTATTGAAAAAAATACGTCACTATGGGGCATCATTGAATTCATTAAGCTTAATTCATTCTTATCTCTCAGGTAGAACGCAAAAAGTATGTGTTAATGGAACTGAGTCTTCTGGGGCACCTCTAACAATGGGTGTGCCACAGGGATCTATATTGGGACCTCTCTTATTTTTAATATATATAAATGACCTCCCGCACTTTGTAGGGAATCTTTGTGACATAGTATTGTTTGCAGATGATACTTCGTTGATATTTAAAATTCCAAGAGGTAAAGGTAATTTTGACGATGTAAACAATACTCTTTCACAAGTACTACATTGGTTTACTGTTAATAACCTACTTCTTAATGGAAGTAAAACAAAATGCGTTAAGTTTACGATGCCTAATGTCCGACAGGCACCAACTCAGGTTAAGATCAAAGACAAATCCCTTGATACCATTGACTCCACAACATTCTTGGGTATCACTTTAGACTCCAAACTACAATGGGGTCCTCATATACAGACCTTGTCAAGGAAACTAAGCTCGGCTGCTTTTGCTGTAAGGAAAATTAGGCGTTTGACTGATGTAGAAACAGCTAGGTTAGTTTATTTTAGTTATTTCCATAGCTTGATGTCCTACGGAATTTTATTGTGGGGCTCAGCTGCTGATATAGAATCAATTTTTGTATTACAAAAAAGGGCAGTGCGTGCTATTTATAGTCTAAAACCTCAAGATTCCTTAAAAGAGGTGTTTCGAGAAATTAGAATATTAACTGTAGCCTCTCAGTATATTTATGAAAATTTTATGTATGTACGCAAAAATTTAGATTCATTTACGAAAAAAAGTGATATACACAAATATAATACTAGGAATAAGGATAAGCTTGCTATTCCACAATTCAGGCTTCGAAAGGTTGGTAATTCTTTCATGGGGAAATGTATAAAATTTTTCAATAAACTACCAGAATACATTGTTGACTTACCGATTACTAAATTTAAAATTGTTATTAAAGAAACCCTAATGACGAAAGGGTATTATAAAGTAGATGATTATTTAAAAGATAATAATGTATGGACTTGCATGATCACCACAAACATTGTAAAACTTTTGAAAAGAGGCATTGACAATAGTGACTGAGTTTGTTGCGCTGCTTCTTCTCAGCACTAGCCCACAATTGTCCCGAAGCTGTGGTAGGGTCTATGTTGGGACGTGTATAAGTGCCCCCAGTGGGTCTATATGCAAAAATAAACGACTTTTATGACTTTTTATGACTTCTATAAAGCCAATAATGCAAACACGTGTCTCTGAAGATGATTTAATTAAAGTCCGTAACATTTATTTTGCTTTAATTTGTACTATTATTGAAAAAATGCATTTTAGGTTGCATAAGAGAAATGGTTTTAGCAATAACACCGCTGGTATTTAAAAAAATTATTTATGTCCTTAATAGATATTACGAAGCCAGTCTTATTATTTATATACATTTCTTTTTTTTACTATGCATTTTTTAGCTTAATTAAAAAGATGCATTTAAGCAAAATTTTATCAAAATCCGTTCATCCATTCACTGAAAAACATCACAAAGAATTTAAATATTCTACAACGTATCACGTATTTCGTAGTACACTATGTCTGCTACGGGCGGCTACGAAATATTTACTACGCTACGAATGTAGCGCTCTCCGTAGTCACTACGAATCTCGTAGTATGGATATTGTTTTCATACTACGAGTCTTGTAGTCTATTGCAATGAATTACGTTTAACATTTTTCGGGAAGTATCTATCTAAAGTAAAAACGATGTTTTTTCATAAATATAGCATTTTTGTAAAAGCGAGGAGAATAAGATTTTTTTAGAATGTTTTAAACACTCACAGTGTCATATTTATATTCTTAAAGATGAAATAAGAAACCAAAAATTGCGCACGGGCGGGACTCGAACCAGCATCTTTCTGGCTTACCGGGCCAACTGCTCTTCCAATTGAGCTACCGTGCTGTCGGTGTCGGTATACGTCATTGCGTGACGTTAGTGCGCAATTTTTGGTTACTTATTTCATCTTTAAGAATATAAATATGACACTGTGAGTGTTTAAAAACATTCTAAACCATTGTATAGCGAAGCGTCATCATTTCCAAGTTGAATTTATTCTGTAAAGAATAACTACTTGGCCCGCTGTTGCATAAACAGACGGGTAGATGGCGCTTACGTCACGCAATGACGTATACTTAGAGACCAAGAATTTGGCGCGGTCGGACCGACAGCACGGTAGCTCAATTGGAAGAGCAGTTGGCCCGGTAAGCCAGAAAGATGCTGGTTCGAATCCCGCCCGTGCGCAATTTTTGGTTTCTTATTTCATCTTTAAGATTTTTTTAAACGTTCATATTTCTGTTCCCCTGGTATTGGGTGGCAGCAACATCAGTACTGGCAGAAGGCTGAAGATAAAGTACATCAGGAAAGGCTTTTGACAGGGGCGGATAACCCCCGGTTCTTAAGCTGCGGTGTAGAAGGCAAGAGGGAAACCGCAACACTATCATCCTTAATTTGAAATACTTATGGAAAATAAAAATAAAAAATATAATAATTATCTTTATCTATATATATAAAAGAAAGCCGTGTTTATTACAACACTTATAACTCCAGAACGCAAGAACCGATTTCCACGGTTTTGCATTCGTTGGAAAGGTATCGGGCTCCGTGAAGTTTATAGCAAAGAAAATTTCCATAAAACGGGGCCGGGGCGGGACGGGGCTGGGGGCGAAACGAAGTTCGCTGGGACCGCTAGTTATTATATAATTTTTCATATCGGTCCAGTAGTTCCTGCGATTAGCGCGTTCAAACAAACAAACTTTTCAGCTTTGTACTATAAGTATAGATTCAAATAGATATTTACGAAGGCGTACTCAGTATCAGAGTATTATCAGTGACGTCATCATAGTGAATTAGATCAAGTATAGCATGAAGCGTGCACCTCGCCTAAACTCGGGGTGTAACTGACCTACGTAATCTTGCTTGTGTAGCGCGAACTATAGTCTTGATACTTTTATAAATAACTTTAGTATCTTATATTTTATTATCCGTGGTGTACCTATATCCTTTTTATAAGGTACTAGTGGTCTCGACGAATGTAGTTTCCCAGGAAGAAACAAACATAGTCTTTTCTGTATATAAAATTTGTTATAATCCTGTATTTTCTCTGATCAGACCTATGGTTGACTGGTAGAGAATGCTTTTGGAATTAAGTCCGCCATGTGTACAATATTATGTGTGCATAAGGTTTGAAATGAATATTTAGGTTTAAAGAACTTTATTCTCATAAGAAATACAAGTTTCACTTAAAATGAGATAAAATAAAAATTAAAAATTAAACTAAAGATATTGGCCTCCAGCACCCGCTTCAATATGTAGCTTAAGCTTCTTTTTAAAGGAATTTAGAGTTTTACAACTCCTTATATCAGATGGCAGTTTGTTATAAAGCTTTGCTCCCTCAAACAAAATGGTCTTCCTCCCATAACCAGTCCTAGGCATCCCTAAATGTAGTTATTTTTTGTTCCGAAGACTACGAGTGTGTTTACTTTTTTCTAGTTTGATGTTAGATTTTACGGCACTGTTGATAATTTTATATACTAAGAGGCAAGTATTGTAATGGTGTATTTGATTAATGTTAAATTTAAATAAATAATCCTTAGTGTGTCAATAGTATCCTGCTTGCCCAGGCGGTTATTCGATCAATCTACGTATTACTCTTTCTCATTTCTAAACTAGAAAGAAATTATTAAGAAATAGCAAAAATTTAAAATGCTTTGTAGAAGGTTCTCAAGGGAAGAAATAATATTAAAATTGCACATAATGCTTAGAAAATAAGTTTGGAACAAAGTATGAAAAGCAATTACTATTTTGACTTCACAAACATCCATACACATACTACGCTAACATAATCCGTAAAGAAAATCCGTCAATAACAGTCTAATGGTGCATCCACACCACCCGGCGGCATGTGCTCGCAGCCTTGCCGACGGTCATGCCGCTCATACCGCAGCAGCATTTTTTATAGTATCTGACAGTTCTTGATGTAGGCTGCCGGCAAAGCCGCCGGCCACTGTGGATACATCATAAGAAATCTTGCAAGATTATACGATTAATTATACGAAAATTTTTTACTACGATTTGCTTCGTAGTAAAAAAGTATCAAAACCGTTCGTTCCAACTCCAATCGATATCCGAGAACGACCGAGTGAACCCGAAGATCGCCGAACGACGCTCTTCACTACCATCCCACTTTGTTACCCATGCGTATTCCACATCATTCTGTCTTTATCACTCATAAGGGCATCGCTGTGCAAGTGAGAGGGACAGAGTAATTTGAATTGTAGAAAACTGTCTTTTAAGTAGGGTCTTGAAATACAGACTAGTATTAGAGACAGTATTATCCAGGATTTGCAGAGAGAATGTAGTATGATTGGGACTAAGTTACTCGTGGTACAGAAATAGATTTTCAAGATATGATTCCGGAAATACTAAGTAAAAATAATACTGAAGTTTCGTTGTCAAATCGAGTAAGTTCAGCCATATCCAACGTCAAAACAGAGGTACCAGTTGAAGGAGTCTGCTGGTCTGGTATTAAAAGTAATGAAACGACGCCTTCAAGAAACATAGAGTAACTGTATTTCCATAGGAAAATTATAGTTTTAGACAAGAATAGCTTAAAACTAAATAAAATGGTGTTAGGCCAATGGCGCCATAACCGGAAGTCTGTTTACCGACAAACAGGCATAAAGCATAGAATTATAAATTACTAGCTTTTGCCCGCGACTTCGTTCGCGTGGACTTCAGGTTCGTCCCGTCTAGTAGCGCAAAAAATGTGTTTTTTTACGACCTCACATTAGAAACCTCAAAAATTGTAGCCTATATGTTATTCTGATGTATAAGCTATATTGTGGTAAAGTTTCATTCAAATCCATTCAGTAGTTTTTACGTGAAAGAGTAACAAACATCCATACATCCATACTTACAAACTTTCGCCTTTATAATAGTAATAGGATAGGATTGCCACAGATAAGAAATATGTCTCTCGTCCTCAGAGAGAATATAAATCTATGGTCAAATTATATTGGGATTTGAACACCAGTTTTGTTTTGGTGGAATTTTCACCATTTAACTCTTTTCAGAGCCATCTCCTTGGCCTCTTGGTACGACTCGACGTCCAACTTTTCCTTTATTTGGGTCATATACGCTCTTCTAGGTCTTCCTCTTTTCCCTTCAATCTTTCCCTCTATGATGATCCTGATTAAGCTATCGTGCCGTACCAAGTGTCTCTCTGGTTTTCTATTGATTGTAGTATATTTCTCTCCTCGCCTACAATCATTGTTTAGGTTATCTAATTTTATTCACATGTACTATTGACGATGAATACATATTTACAAAAAATACTAAGAAGAGGTAAAACATACTTATGCTTATTAAGTGCGTTTGTCTCACCACAATCTACTAAACAGCTGAACAGATTTAAACGAAGTAAACAGATAGTTCGAAGCCCGGGAAAAGGACATTAAGTTGAAATTAAGGTCAAATAACTGCTTAGCCGTGAATAAAAAGAAGCATTGGATAGTATTTATATTTTATACTAGCAGTCAAAGCGAACTTCGTTTCGCCTCCAGCCCCGTCCCGCCCCGGCCCTGTTTAATGGGAATTTTCTTTGCTATAAACCTCACGGAGCTCGAGACCTTTCCAACGAATGCAAAACCGTGGAAATCGGTTCGTGCGTTCTGGAGTTATAGCGTCAGGAAAGAAAACTCGACTTATTTTTATATAGTAGATATATATTATATATATCATATTTTGAAATTGTATACAATTCGATATGGGGCAATAAGTACCTGAAATAAAAGTTATTTTATTTTTTATTTATTTATTTATTGCTAAAATCATCCCTTATTGGGGTGGAAAGTTGGGTTGGGGTGGAAGTTCGCATGAGGAATCACCTCTAAGATATAACATAATCTATCCTCCATAACTATTATACTCACTATACAAAACTATTTAACCTTCTGCAGACTCACTGCTACCTTTCCAGATGTCACGAAGTGGTGAGGGGGGGGGGGGGGGCAATTTAAAATAAACCCACGTCACGTGTAAACTTAATTCCGCAATAACTCCAGAAGCCTGGCTTTACGGTGACACACTCACCTGAGCGAAGGATACATACGGGAAAAAAATTGGGGCGTACCTGCCTTTAAAGTTCTTTCTCTTTGTTTGTCGCACCGCCCACATTCATTTCTGCTTAGCCCAAAGATATTACTGGTAGAGAATGCCATATGGCGTTAAGTCCACCTTTTGTACAAATTTTGGTTGTGCAACAAAGTATAAATAAATAAATAAAGTCCGTTTATGTTTGCTTATCTAATATTTTACACAATCTTGACATTCCTGTTTAATAAAATAATTAATTTTTAAAATAAGATAAACACAGAACTCACAATCTACATAGATAATTCATCGTTAAACACTGAGATCTTTTTAAACCAAAAAGTAACATAATTTTATTCACTGATATTACTTTTAATGTTATAAAAAGATTGTTTACAATGTTCGACTTGCATAAAACTATACCAATAAATAAAGCGCCAACAACGACCTCTATAACCACTAACGGCTGTTAAGAAACAAACTTCGTAATAACAAAATGTTGAGGTCAATAAATATGCGCCAGACAACACACCCATTGTCTTGGTTTCAAACTAAGCAATTATCTTCCTTGTGCTACGAATACCAGACAACGATTATGACGGTAGCGTCTCTTATACACACTTAAATACATATAGATTTATTGTAACTTTTATTTTCCGTATATTCAATATAGCACTGCCGATAACCGCAACTATTACATTTCCAACACCTATGGGTTGGCTGGAAGAGATTTATTTTAAGGATAAGCCCACCTTTGTTCACATTGTGACTGCATGTATTTTCTGAACAGCTTATAAGTGCAATTAAGAATATATGACATCCATGACTTAGGTACAAATGTTCGTACTCATCACATAAACATTTGCCTGTTGCGGGATTCGAACCCGCGACCGCTGGCATAGTAGTCAAAAGCGCTAAGCACTACACCAATCGCGTCATCGTAAGGATTGGATATTAAAAATGCTCCGGTATTGCAAAACTATAATATTTCGACGATTTAAATTTTAAGGCACACTGGCGTTTTTTCATCCGCCGCGTTCCCATCTCAACTACGTTCCCGTACGTATCCTCACCATACACAGCACCGTTCTCCAGAGGAAATTACTTACTCTCGATTTGATTTCACATTATCGCCCGGACGTAATCCAGGATTAATACCATGATTATATCATCAGAGCGTGGATCAAATTGATTGGATGGTTTCGGGTAAGACTGGCAATTTATTCGGTTTAAATATGTTTACTTTTTATCTCGGTTGGACGAGTGCTATAAATAAACAGGCGCATGTGAAAAACGTGTGAAAATTTTCCGCAAGAGTTCTCATACAAACGAACGGTCGGAACTAATGATAATAATAGTCCTCCTAGCCAATTTCGACTACGGAGGCCAGTCACAACGACTAACCGACTGCGCGGGACAAATTATAGTGCACAAGTGTGTGCGCAAACACAGGTGCACTTGCCTTCACTATCATAGCCTGATGGGATGAATGTAACATATTTTCATCAGACACTCAATATCCTTTGCTTTCATGCCAAGAACTTCAATGAAAATTGTTTTTAAGCACTTTGAAACGGAAAACGCGATACTCATGCACCGATACGAATCGTGATCGTATGAAACTGGACTAGTTTATGATCTATCCGTATAAAAAAGTGATATTTATACGCTCAGGGGCCCTATTTTTGAATCACTCGCAAAACGAGTTTTTTTCTATGACTTTTGACACTACGTCAAACGAAAGTCACTCGCCATCTTGAAGCGAATGAATCGCTCGCTTGGATATGGCAAGTGATTTTCGTTCGAAAACGACTTTTTTTCTATGACTTTTGACACTACGTCGAACGAAAATCACTCGCCATCTTGAAGCGAATGAATCAAAAATAGGGCCCCAGTTCTATCACAGAAAATGTTCTATTAGAGGAGACAACCTATATAAATCACGAAAACTCTAAAACGATCTGACTTAGGGCTGATTTTTCAATAGTCAGATAAGAAATATTCGTCGAACAAAATACAATATGGCTAATTTGAAAACGTCAGCAATCATACCTGTCTGTCATTTTTTTTAAATCTGTCGCATTATAATTTATCAGTCTAAATATGTATTATCTGACCATTGAAACATCGGCCCTTAGTGTTTTTAGGGCGGTTCCATATACCTACCTAATGGTAACCTGATTGAATTAAAATACTAAATAAAACCTTATCCAAAGGAATATACAATTTGGAAGTTTTCAAGAATAAAGTGAATAGGCTGTTACTAGGCAGACATGGTCCATCTTAGGCTACATTGTCACTTAACATCAGGTGCAATCGTAGCCAAATATCTGGCTATCTATTATAAAAAAAAGAGTAAAACCTTAAATCTCAAATAATGTACTAACGTCATGTTATTTCAATTTGCAAGTAATAAAATCATGTACAGTCGTAATCGTATTAGGGCCAGATTAAAGCGCAAACCCGCACGCGCCCTGACTGTAGGTACCAGGCGTACAGGCGCGTACATAAGTTGTTTTTAATTATAAAATAAATTACTAGCGGTCCCAGCGATCTTAGTTTCGCCCCCAACCCCGTCCCGCCCCGGCCCCGTTTTATGGGAATTTTCTTTGCTATAAACCTCACGGAGCCCGAGACCTTTCCAACGAATGCAAAACCGTGGAAATCGGTTAGTGCGTTCTGGAGTTATAGCGTCAGGAAGGAAAACCCGACTTATTCTTATGAAGTAGAATGATTAAGTATTCATTACACATATCGAGTTTTCATTGTTTTTAAGATGTATTCTGCTATTCGGGACGGAAACAAATCCAACAAATCAAAAAACATGGCAATCGGTCCAGTCGTTCTCGAGTTATAAGTGTTGTAACAAACACGACTTTCTTTTATAAATATAGATTTTTGAATGGATCAAATCTTTTATACTTTTAAAATTGAGCTGCGCTCTTGTCGGTGGAGTAATTGCAATACTCAAAAATTAAATGCCATGTCATACCAGGGGGTCAAGAAAGAGGCAAACAAAAGAAAATAATGTTTTATAATATTTGTGTTAAAATAACAATATGAATAATTAAAATATTAATTACTATTTAATAGGTGTGGATGTATTTGTGTAAAATTGTGTATCAATGATTCCCTCAGCTCCACACCTCATTATCATCATCATCATTATCAGACAAAGGACGTCCACTGCTGAACATACTACAACCGGTTGCAAACGGTCTGCATCCAGTGTGATCCTGCGATCTTTGCAAGGTCACCTGTCCATGTTATCGGTGGACATACTTCGCTGCGCCTTTGGTCAAAGAATCTTCAATCTAGAACTTTTCAGCCCCAACGGCCATCAGTTCTTCGCACTATGCCCTTTTCATTGCCACTTGAGCATACAATAGGAGAGGTTATTGTTTTGTAAAAAAAACCTGATATATAAACAAATTATAGCTTTTTCCGTATTATTAATCTAGCACTGCCGATAACCGCAACTATTTATTTCATACACCTATGGGTTGGCTGGAAGAGAACTCTTTTAGGGATAAGCCCACCTTTGTTCACATTGTGACTTCTTATATTTTCTGTACATCTTATAAGTGCAATAAATAATATAATTAACTCGTCAAGGATGTGTAAACGAGACACAATAAAAATTCCATTGTTATGCGACTCTCGGCATTCGCTTGATACCTGACTGATTAATAAACTATAATTCATTGGTACACTATTTACAAAACGGAGACAAATCGCGAGTAAAATCTACAATTTTTTTTTAACAAAAACGGACTTATGCATTTGACTGTCCGTCCGCCCCAAAACACAAGGGCGCCGCGAGGGCCCAGCCCTTTTTATTTTGATGTGACAGCACAGGGGGGTATTTAGGATTTATTTTAAATGGATATTCAAATATTTAAAAAACTGGACTGAAGTGCTCGATTTTGACATTTCAAAAACCTTTTTGAATATTAAAAAAAAAAAATTCAAATGAATTTATTGCGTACAGCAAAAATATGAGTTGTGGTTTAGATCTGTAATGAAAAAAAGTGAATTTTGAGAAATATTTTTCTGATAACCTTCTTTTTTCTGATATTTTTTTGTTGACTATTTTATTTCTTGGAATTAGCACATAGCGTAAAAAACTTGTATTAAGTAAAAAAAAAATATTTTCTTACTTCTTCGGGATTTTGCGAGAGAGAACACCAAACTTAAACCAATGATATGCTGTTTAAATTTAAAATAATTTAGCTTATTATAGGTATAATATCACCAACACTTGTTCAGTGCAAGTGAAATGTGAGAACTCAGGCATTCTCGCATTAGCACCTAACGCAATTCAGCAAATTCGGTTAGTAATTAATTACATTCTATCGAGGGACATTTATTTAAGTTACGCAAAAAGATAATTATATTTTTTTATCGAATTTGTATCTGGTCTATGTGATGTGCAGTGAAGAGTGTCATATTCATATCTATCTGGTTATTTATTTTCTCCCTCAATCCGACCCTGCGTCTCCTTTCAACCATCACATCAACGTCACTGGTTTAAGCCAATTACGACCGACTCTGTATGTACAGTCAGATTCAAAAATATGTAGGTCTACACACTGAATAGATAAATAACTTATTTATCTATTCAGTGGGTCTACACGTATTCTACAATTTACTAATCCTACTATGTCTTCAAAACAACCCGTATTTTTTGTACGCTGACCGCTTTTTAATAGTGAAAAAAAACGGGATTAAATAGCTCGGTTTTTATATGATATTGTAGCGATTGAGATAGCAGTTAGCCGCCTTATTTCTATTTTTTAAGGAGATCTCAGGAAATTTATCACATTTCTTACCCCCGACCCAAAAAGAAGGGGGAGTTTTAAGACCGCTATGTGTGTATGTGTCATTTTGGCAGCATAGCTTCTAAACGGGTAAACAGATTTGGACGCAGTTTTTTTTATATTTAAAAGCTGGTTTCTTGCGATGGTTAGCTTTGTATGGTGGAAATCGTAGCAGCCGTCTCCAAGAGATTAGGCTTTAAGACAATATGTATATTTTTTTGAGTATTTATAATTTGCGGCTTTATAAAATTCATAATTTTATAATAAATAATATTATAAATGTAACCTGCCTTTTTTCAGTAGAATTCGGATGTCTTTGTAATGTTATAAAATTGCAACAAATCCTTACAACTTTTATCAAAAGCGCAGGTAAATTTTTGACGGCGACTGTACGTCTTCTTCTTCTTCTTCTTAATGGCGTCCGATGTGACTGTACGTACTTGTCGCTAGTATTGTTAATATTACGTAACTTGATCGAATGATAATGTTATCAGAACTTCGCAAAAGGTCCTAAAGTTGTTATTGTAAATAGTTTATACTCCGTTTTGGGATCATTGTTTTTTTATTTACTCTGATTTCAGAAAGAATTATTTTTGTTTTATATTTAGGACTCAGGTCTAATTTCCAACTGCCGATTTTTAAGCAGTATGTCATCATGGTTCACAATCCTGCAGCAGTTTAGAGAGATTTTCATTTAACGATATTTACAATATTTCAGTGCTATATCTATTATTCTAAAACTTTATATAGTGTAATAATAAGGTAACTTTAACCACCACAATATCTTCCGTAATTCTCCTGCACCTCCAACTCACTCCACCAACGAGAGCTGAGGTCTTAAATTAGATGATGATGGTTTCAAGACCATTATACTATGACTGAATACTATAATGGTCAACAATATTAATATATACTTCCACACCTAATACAATTTTCTAAAATCAAGCCAGATAAATAAACAATAAACAATGAATGCCACAGAGCTTACTACAATTACTTATCAATACTTTAATCACATGTTAAAAAATATTTTAAATCATGACACATCTTGTCTAAAACCACTTTCTTACAACTAATTACAATACTCTTTTCTTATATTTATAATCTCCACCAATCTAACTAATTATACCTACAATAACTACATGCTAAATAAAACCCTTTTGAAATACATAAAATACCTTTAATTCTTAAACAATAACATAAATCACTTACAGATCTAGCGCATCTTAACCTCCATGAAGTGTTGATATAAACATTATCGTATCGTTTGCTTGTAGCTCGTAGTCCAGTTCACCAAAGAGTTCCCAGTCCGCGTCATTTATTAGCACTAGAATACCTGGTCGCACTGAATCACCCTGAAATAAGTAATTGCATATTAGTTTAAAAAAAAAATAAGTACTACATTGGAAATAAAATATATGGGGATTCGCAACCCTCAGCAATACAAACTACAACATTAGAATAGTTAGTTAAGGGATTGCTACCATGATATATCGGAATCTAACTATTCTAATGTTAGGAACTATGAAAGTATAAACCAATATATTGAACTACAGCATGTGTATGATATGGCAATTGAGTCACTGCAAATATAAATAGGCACTAGACAAGACACCAATTGTCTGGTTTCAAAGTAAGGAATTTCTGGTTGGAGTGTAGCAAAGGGTGTGCAAGGCGTTTTCTTGTGTTAAGTACCAGACAACGATTATGACGGAGGCGTCTAAATACTTAAATACATATAACATACACGACTTAATAGGTACAAATATTTGTGCTCATCACACAAACATTTGTCCATTGCGGGATTCAAACCCGCGACTGATGGTTCAGTAGTCAAGAGCACTAACCACTGCACCAAACGTAAATGTGAATCTAGCACTGTATGTAGTAAGTAAATAAATGTTGTGTAACTAAGAGATACTTAAAGAATCGGTATCCCAAGTAACACACAAGCAAGATAACAGTACACATTTAGATAACTTTACAGTTTAATGATGAATATCATTTGTATAAGAGCTGTTGAAATAGCTAAATGCTGAATTGAGTTGAGTTTGGGCTCTTTAAATTCTTAATGCTTAATAAGATTTGTATATTTGTACTTTATTTCTTTAAACTGAATAAATAATATTCATTAGACTATTATACAAGCCTTATTAAGCATTACGCATTTTAGCTATCTTAAAGCTGAAAAAAAGCTCATATGATAGCATTTATCTGAATAATTATAATCACGGTTGCTATTATTCAGTCATTACTAAGCTAGTAGTTTCAGTCAGCTAATTGCTGAATAAAGTATAACAGTCTGAATAAAGTGATTATATGTTGCTTTTATACAGATTGATACTGAATAAATGTATTTATTTCATGCTTAAACTGGATAAGTGCCATGTTCTACCAGATAATCAGTTGCTGAATAAAGTAGATTAATTATGCTATTATTCAGTTTACATCGGCATAACAGTATGTTTTAAGCATACATATCCAAATTAAAGACCACAGTTACGTTCTTATAGCGCAAATAGCTTAATATTAGCAGAGTTACAATCTACTTGTAGCATATGATAGCCATCATGAGTTGTTGTGCAATGAAGAGGATTCCTTACACCAATTTATTTAATCAATTTTCAGTTTCATTTATTCAGTCAGATAGTACAATCCATGTGTGTTAGTAATTTCTTATGCTAAGTTAGTAATTTAATGAGATTTTATGTTTATGCCTTATTACAATTCATTTATTCAATTTTAATTTAATTTGAAACAAAATAAAGAAAGAAAATACATTTATTCGACTTACAAATACATATATAATACACTGACTCGTAAACACATATACAATAAACAGACACACGCACACACACACACACTTAAATAAAATCATCGAGTATGAGTCGAAAACGCACCCTCTCAGCATTAATCGTGATAATAATTTCAATTTATTATTTAAATTATCAATAAATTCTGCGTAATCTCGAAAGTTTTTTCTGTTCTAAGTACAAGGCATGGTGAATCAGCCTTAACCAGGTTGAACACTGTATCTTTTGATAGTAAATCAGCATTTTATTTCGGCTATCTGTGTTGACCTGTAGTCTCCCATGATGATCAATACATTATATATACATGATGGCTCAATACATAATTCTGGGCGTCCTCTAAGTCGTGTAGATGCAATTTGAAATGTCATCTTCCTGAAACGAAATATATTACAAATTACCGCTAAAAAGCAATAATATTTTTTATGTTGGTTTATCGTAATAAAACTAATCAAGATAAATCACGGAGCACACCTAAATGTTTTACCTATCGCTTAGTCTTTATCGATCGTTATTTATACAGTTACGCGTAATTTTGAACTTATTTTAAATGTTATTATGAATCAATTTCGTGTAAACCAATAATTCCACATTCAAAAAACGTTCCAATGAAGAACCCTAAAAGTTAGAAATTAAGTAGAAATGTGGTCAACTATACAATTGTTATTCAGATATAAGCGTGTGTAATTTACTCTATTCAAGTTAAGTCTTAGTAACTAGACTTTTGTGCATTTTTATTCAGCAATGGAAGCAAAACAAACGATCGCCATTTAATTTATTTGTGATTTGTAATAACAAGGAATTTACAAAGATGCTTATTCTTACACCTACAATTTTTTTAATTCGTTTTAAAGTATTTTTTGCATTTGAATTGCTAGAATTAGAACTTTTGACTTAAATATTTTGGTCAGAGCGAGTATGCATATAATGAAAATAATATTTACAAACATTAATCTTGATTATTCCCGCGGCGCGTCATAAATATCCGAAAAAATCATATACTATTCACGACAAAATAATTTGCGCACTAAGAATAACATGTAGCGAACCAATTAACTTGTTTAATAAAACTTTACTTACCGTTTTAATAAATTCACCACTTGTCAAAAATCACTCAAACTGACATTAAAAGTGAACTGCTCCTATTAATTTCCACGATTGAATGAAAAAAAAATGAATTATTGTAAACAAGAAATGTACGCTGAGTAAATTCTGAATAAGACAACCAATTCGAAGTAGCTGAATATTTGAGGTGTAAGAGCTTAATAAAAGCAATGTCAGCTGTAATTCAGAAGTTATTCAGGTAATCGTACCATTATGCAGCTCCTACTAAGAAGTTACTCAGACGTTATTAAGCTTTAAGCATTTTATTTTGGGGCCTATTTTGTTTGAATAAAGTCTGAATAGACGCTACTCAGACGTTATTCAGCTTAGTATTCAGCTTATTGTCTTAATGATTGCTCTTATTCAACTTTTATTCAGCACGTTTGTGTTACTTGGGATATAACATTGGTTACATTTCACTTGTCTTTACAATCTGAGTAAAATTTAATAAAAGACGCTACAAACCTGCAGAAATAATTCAGGTCTCTCTTTTAATAAGTTATCCTTTATCCAAACCAAAAGTTCTTTGATTGACCATTTTTCTTTGGAAGATTCAGGGAAGTATTTGTTTATAGGTGGTAACTCTACTTGTCGTTTCTTAATTTTATCAAAAAGCAGCTCTGCTCCACCACCGAACTGAAGGTTAAGTTTTAATGTGTCCGCCATAATTATAAATTGTAATAAAAATTAAGTTTGATCACAACTTTTCTGTTTATAACTTGGTTTTTGAGGTTGTTTTTATGACTGACTGCTGTCAAGAAACCGAATGACAGCAGACGTAAAACTTGAGTGCATTTACGAAGCATGTTTTAATAATTTTATAGAGTAAAACATTCGATTCAGATCTATCTCAATCGAGAGTTTACTTTTTTAGGCACAACCCTGGCCTGGCAGGATATAAAATATATGAATGAAATAATCCGTTGCTTTGATTTACCATGAACTAATCATGGTAAATAATAACAAATGTAAGCAAATTAATTTACATAAAACATGATTTATCATTTATTGCATACTTTTACATTATAATACATGTTTTTTTAATAATATAAATTATTTCAACTAGCACTTCATACATTTTTCTAGATATAATACAATAAAACCACTACCAAGTACCAATAGGTGAGGTGAGTTTAATAAATAAACTTAATTCAGTGTATGTTCAAAGTTGTTTCTTCTTCTTATAAAATGCCCGAGAAAAAAAATATAATACTCTTTTTAGAGATCATAAATTATTTATACAAAGTTGAACCGTTTTTTTTTGTGTCATAGATACTTTTATCCCGTCTGTTCTTAGCGATGTTTCATGAAAATCTGTTCAGCCGTTAATGTATTAGCAACGTGTTTTTTTTTTAAATTTTAAAATTTAATGCAATAAATTAAAGTAGCTCGTGCGAGTCAAGTCCGGATCTTGCGGGTAGTTTGAGATGCACGGTGCGTATGTGAACCTTCATGGAGTTGGACTGCGAGAACGACTTGCCGCAGTGCGAGCACGCGTAGGGCTTCGCCCCCGTGTGCACCTGCAAGGATAAAAAAACATCAATAATTTGTGAAAATTTCAACTGCCTAGCAATCGCGGTTCTTGAGATACAGTAAAGACTAGTGCGAACAGACAGACAGACACACGGACGGACGGACGTCAAACGGATGTCCGTCTATCTGGACGGACAGCGAAGTCATAATAAGTATAGGGTCCCGTTTTTACCCTTTGGGTGCAGAACCCTAAAAATGGCCCGAGGCGCATTAGCAGCAATTGGGGCTCGTAGATCTTGTTTTAAATGTCCCTTTCCAGATATCTCCATTTGAGGCTTACTAATAAATAATAATAATAATAATAATATAATTCTTTATTGCACAACACAGAGTAAATTACAGTTTATAAGCTCAAAGAAAATGTACAAGTAAGGCAGTCTTATCGCTAAAAGCGATCTCTTCCAGACAACCTTTGGGTAAAGGAATAGACTAAACGTGTTAGGGCCGATTTATCAATAGTCAGTTAGGAAATATTCGTCTAAAGGTGGGTTTAGACCAAACGAACAAAGAACTAGAGCTAAAACAAGAACATTCTTTATTGTTCTTCACGGAAGCTCGATTTCAGCGTTTTACACCAAAATATCGAGCGAGCGTTCGATTATTCTTTAGAACGCAATAGAACAACGAACAAATGCTCTGAGTAGAAGAATTTAATGAAGTGTCTGATTTAAATGGGCCTAAACAAAATACAATATGGCTAATTTGAAAATGTCACCTAGTTGTCAGCAATCATATAGATAGTGCCATCCACGAAGGCGCGCCCCACTCTTTTTTTTAATGAGGAAGGCGCGGGGTGCGGGGGGTGACACGCGCCTCAGTTGCGAGCCGTCATTCAAATATTCAGACTCGTCACGAAAATGGCTCTACCTTAATCATTTTTAAAATGTCAAGGAAAATCCAGTGTATTGCACTAAAAAATAAACCTGGTATAATCTACTGTCATTATTAAATTAACTTAAATAATTATAATGGTAACTTAAAAACCATAAACAATTTTAAATAAAAAAAACATGTGGTACTTATAATATTACCGGGATGCACTTTATCGGGGAAGGCTATAAAACATCACGCTAGGACCTATGTCTACGAAGAAAAAACAATTCACGCATATGAAGTTCCGGTGAACTTTTGTGGATTTTTATTTTCTACATTTAATTTAAAAAAAAACATAGTGATATCTGTCATTTACGCAGATGAAGCCGCGGGAAATCGCTTTTAATAAATACTTACGCGAACATGTCTGTTGAGATTCGGTTTCCCTTTGAACGCTTTGGGGCAGTGCGGGCAAGGGTAAGGCCTCTCGCCGCTGTGCGTTCGCTGGTGTATCTGAAAGCAAGATATACAGGGTGTTTTGAAATAATTTTAATGGTTTTGTACCAATGATTAAAAAAAAACTTTTATCTGACGATCATCTGAAAGCGAGATCGGTGCTTAGTAAATTAATATGAAAGTAAAATATACAGGGTGTAGTAAAATAGTTTATGATGATTTTGTACCAATAATTAAAAAAAAACGGCCAAGTGCGAGTCGGACACGCGCACTGAGGGTTCCGTGCCAACTTTAACTGAATTAGGGATTCTTACTTCCACTTAGCCAAAATACCACAATATTTTGTTGACCGCAAATATAACTTTGTTTTTCATAGTGTTTGTATGAAAGACAAAGTTATATTTGCGGTTGATAAAAGTGTACTATATCTCAAAAACTGATGGTTCGATTTCTCTCAAACCAATTTTCGTTAAAAGTTTATGTTGCGATCAACATTACATATTTTTTTCAAAATTTTCACTTCCTTAGTTCAAAAGTTAGATGGGGGGGGACGCCCATTTTACCACTTTGGAAGCGTCTATATCTCAAACGTTAGACTTTAATAAAAAATGGTTTTAGGAACCTCAATGTCATTTTAAAAGACCTATCCATAGACACCCCACACGTATAAATTTGAGTATTTTTTTTTTTTTTGTTTTAGTTTCATGTATAGGAGCCCCCCCCTATAATAACATTTTTTCAAATTTTTTGTACCTGAATCGGAAAGCGGTAAAGAGGATACACCTACCTACCAAGTTTCAGCAGTGTGATGCTAATAGTTTCAGAATAAAGTGGCTGTGACATACGGACAGACAGACAGACAGACAGACAGACTTGACGAAACTATAAGGGTTCCGTTTTTTGCCATTCGGCTACGGAACCCTAAAATACACTTTAACAGAGCTAGTGTTTAAAAATCTATATTTTATTTGATAATTCCTGAAGAGGAAATCAAATATTGCATACACGAGGGTAAATTATAAATATCAATGTATTTTTTTTCTACCACATCTGGACGTACGTAAGTACAAATAGAAGAGTACCCACTCTATATTGGTTTATTGTTTTTTTTTATTATTTAGTATGGGTTTGCTCTTGACTCCAGACAAAGCCAAGTGCGACTAAGATACTACTTACATGTAAACAGTTCAAATAATATAAAGTAATATAGTTACATTATTAGTTATCTGCCTTAATTATAATAATCTAATATGATAACTAATTTCTAATAATAAATTAATAACTAATAATGTAACTATATTACTTTATATACTTTGAACACTGTTTTAATTATGTTAAATTAACGTTAAGCTGCTTAGAACGTTAATTCCAATTTAAACCTAATTAGGTTTATAGCATTTTCATACTTTAGCGTCTTAATTTTGGACACACGAATTCTCAAAAGTATCATCATCATTATCAGCCAAAGGACGTCCACTGTTCAACATAGGCCTCCCTCACGGTTCTCCACAGAAAGAACATTCCTTTTCTTCTTCGGTTCTTCTTTAATTTAGACTTCTATTCATTTAGTCTTTTTGTGAGCGACCTGTCTTTTTGTGTGTTTTTTTTTTTTTTATTCAATGTATGTGTTCGCTAACTTATTCGAAAGGGTTCCCGCAGAGTACCAGTATCGTGACATGCCTCGCGCTGTCACGAATTTTGCTGATCGGGGACCTTATCGACACAAATTTCATTGTTTTTTTTTAAATTTTATTTTTCTTTTCTGTGTTTTTTGCGTCGAATAAAGTCATCATTCATTCATTCATTCATCCTCAAAAGTACAATTATAAGTAAATAGAAACAACCTGTATAACGTACCTGCAGCCTCTGCGCCACACTGAAAGTCTTGGGACACTCTGTACACTGGTACGGCCGTTCACCCGTGTGTATCCTTTGGTGGAAGCGGAGAGATGTGTTTGTCTGAAAAAATATTAAGAAGACATTTTAAAGTAATTGGACTGAAATAATTTGATCATTAGATGATATAATGATGAATTAATATATATGTAATTTTAGTTACATTTAGGTACTACGTTTTTTTCTAAATTGAATCATTGTTGATTTCGGCAATTAAAAACTGAAGCCATTTTTTTATGTAATAGTTACACCACATCACACCCTTTGCTTTAAAATAACACCAAAAATAAGCCCTATATACAACGTTACACTCAAACCACCGTAAATTTTACGAGTAAGGTAATTTTTGTGAAAATAAAAATCACTACCATATCGTGGGGTTTTGGAATTGACCCCCCATATGGGGTATTTTCCTCGATGAAATTCGTTGTATTTTTTTTTTAATTGTATTTAACACTCACAGTGTTATATTTATATTCTGAAAAGATGAAATAAGAAACCAAAAATTGCGCACGGGCGGGACTCGAACCAGCATCTTTCTGGCTAACCGGGCCAACTGCTCTTCCAATTGAGCTACCGTAAATTCTTGGTCTATTATGGATACGTTATTGCGTGACGTGAGCGCCATCTACTCGTCTGTTTATGCAACAGCGTTGTACATATTGCACTAGTCAGGTATCAAACGACAGCCGGGCGCCGCATAACAATGGAATTTTTATTGTCTCGTTTACACATACTTGACGAGTAAAAGTTGTATTATTACATGCCTGGACAAACTGTTTAGTATAAATTGCACTTGTAAAAAGCAACTGTGACAAAACACTATAAAAACAAAAATGAAACTATCATTGTTGATTTTCATTATTGATTTGAATTGAACTTGATGGAGTTTGATCGTATTTTAAAAAAGTTTGTCTCAATATCGGTGAAGTGACTCGGTCTACGAATTATTTGCACTTGTAATGTCAGTTTTTATTTGCTTGACGAGTATTGTAAACACACCTCCGCCAATCCGCACTGAGCCCGCGTGGTGGAGTATCGCTCATACTTGAGGTAAGGCCTAGCAGTGTACAATTGTTCCGAAGCTGTGGCAGTGTTTTATTGGGATATGTTAAAGTCCAACGCGGCAACGCAGCCAGCATTATAGCCTCCTTGCCACAAAGAAATGGTTTCATTTTTGAATAGGGTAGTCTTTTTTTTATGTTCCATGTCTTAGTTTAATTTTTTTCTTGTTTGTTATTAATAAGGGTCTATCTATATTTTAATATTTTGCTCCTATTACAGGTCACACCCTGTATATTAAACGTAAAGTGCCCCCAGTGGATCTAAGTATTTGCAAAAATAAATGACTTTTTTATGACTTTTTCAGTGGGACGCTACAGTCTAAATTTATTATTTTTTACTCACCGTGCACTTCTTGCCGCATACCTCGCAGACGACGGGCGCGCGTCCCGCCGGCAGCACGTCCGTCAAGCGCAAGTGCTCGCGCTGATAGTGCAGCGAGTACGAGCGCGCTATACTGAACGTTAGGTTGCACTGAAAATGTGAATAAAAACATTTCATGCATTACTAAAGATAAAATTTAGAGGTTCAAGGTTTAAACTCCGACTGCCTTACCACAAATAAATAAACAAGGTTTGAACTACTATTTAAATGTTATGCGGCCAATTTAAAAGGTTTGTCATCCTTATGTCATTTGACTTCATTGACGTTGATTTTAAACTAGCCATATTATATTTAAACAGTGCTCTAAACCTTGTTTATTTATTTGTGGTAAGGCAGCGAGCGTTTAATATTAGCATAGTTCTTATTTAATGGATAGCTTTTTTCTCTCATCTAAGCAAGAAACTACTACTAAGTTAAAGTAACATAACTCAAAACATGTAATAAAACTTTTGTACCTAAATCTTCGCTATGTAAAATACCATAATTGGAAACTGTTTTGGCTAATGTATTAACAACACTAAGAACCTATTCAACTGTAATATAAAAGCTGTATGTTTTTTTGATAAATAAATGAATAAAAAAAACAGCCAAGCGCGATTCGGGGTCCGAACCACCCTAAAACTGAATTCGGGGTCCACTTACTTCCACCGCTGCGACATACGGACAGACGGACAGACAGACAGACAGACTTGATGAAACTATAAAGGTTCCATTTTTGCCATTCGGCTACGGAACCCTTAAAATGCGCACGGGCGGGGCGCATTTTAAGGGTTCTAATTTCAAAGTTAAGAATATAAATAACTGTGTTAACAAAAATCTTAACCATTTAATGCATTGTTTTTTGTAATAATAACTAAGACCTCTCTCAGTTAGTCGGTGGACGTCCTACGACGTGCTTCGTAATAATAAAAAAATCTCCTTTGATACTAACTTCTTCACATTTCATTCTCCGCTTCTTCTTCTTCATTTCTTCTTTAGAATGCTGTTTCAAGTGTTCTTTCAGTTCGAACTCACTGATGCACGTTTCCCCGCATTTAGCACATGCTCTGTGAAAATTAAATAAGTATTTAATAAAAAGTACAACATTGTCTTTAATTTATTAAACTCGTGGTTAAAGCTAATTCAATACAGCTATGATACTTTAGTGAGCTAGCGAGCCTTTTTAAAGATTCTTCATTTAAATCGAATTGAAACAAACGTCATTTTCAGAATGAATTGAATTGGACTCAATTTTTAAAATAAATTGAATTGTATTACATACTTGATATTGCACATAATTTCAAAGGCGAATTATTAAAAAAAAACTGTGGCAACCTATTTGCCATAACCTTTTTTCAATGAATTTTCATATTTCACTTTCTCTGTCACTTGTCAACTTTCATTACTCTTTTATTTCTTCCTTCATTCTGTTGTATATTTTTGCTACGCGTTTTATTGTAAATATTCAATGTTATAAGAGTCGCGTCTTGAGAAAAAGAAAATTTAAAAAAAAACTTGTTTTTTTCTACAAAATTTTCTTGAAAATTTTATTTTTTTATTTTACCTGTATTCTATTCACGATTGACAACAACCCCTTTGAATTTGGCTCGTACTTTATTTTACATCCTGTATATTTATTAAATCTTACCTTAAATGACTATCACACAACCCATCTTCGTTGCCGCTCGTGTGCCGTTTGAAAGCCTCCGCGTTTTGGAACTGCACCTTACAGTTAGCGCAGCGGTTGTCCGTCACTGGTTCTTCTGACTTCTTAAATAAAATATAAAGCACAACTAGTAGATAAAAAGTAAAGTTAGCCTGTAAGCAGCCCACTGCTGGGCAAGTATGAGGCCTTACTTCAAGTATGAGGTAAAGTCTGTTCAACTTTGCTAGTCGAATATTGTAAACAATATTTTTGTTACTATTAAAATAATAGAAATAAATTATTTTACTATTTAATTTAAAAAGATTTAAATGTATTGCTCACGTTTGTGTATCATAATTTTTCTGAAATGAAAGCAATAAACGTTTTTCAATTCTATTCTATGTAGAAAGATGAATTTGCTGCCTTTTCTACTTATACTCGATGATGTTATACAGATTGTCCTAGAAACGGTGAATCAAGTATGGTGAATATATTTTTTATGGATAGGACATTAGTCAAGCTGCCTCCCATAGCAGTTTGATTCACCATTTCTGGGACACCCTGTGTAAGTGTGTCTGTGTGTGTGTCTGTTTATTGTATGTGTTTAAGAGTCAGTGTATTTTATATGTATTTGTAAGTCGAATAAATGTATTTTCTTTCTTCTTCT
Organism: Pyrausta aurata; assembly: GCA_963584085.1. Lineage (NCBI taxonomy): Eukaryota > Metazoa > Arthropoda > Insecta > Lepidoptera > Crambidae > Pyrausta > Pyrausta aurata. The sequence goes on from OY757281.1 coordinate 5,717,749, forward strand.
TTCTTTCTTTCTTTATTTGATTGGCGTTATTCGAACTATGTTTTTTTTTTTGAACGATGTTGCAAGAAAGTTGTTAAGTTACTGCTTCTGAGTAGCCCCTTCATTCTTTACGGGTTGTTTTTTTTATTATTTTGTTTATTTGGTACACAAAACATTTAACAGGCATTAAAGGGTTAAAATAATGTTACCGAATAATAAGTTCTAGACCGTAAAACTTAACATGCATACACAGAGTACCAAATATAATGTATGAGTAGAAAAGAATAAATTAAGTTAAACAATAAGTTTCAGAACATCATAATGCGGATCGAATGCTGGTGTCAAGTGCCAAAAAAAAGAGTATGAAAGACTAAACTAAACTATAGTTTTGAAACAGCTTGTAGATAGATGATTAATATAATATCGTGACATGCCTCGCGCTGTCAGGAATTTTTCAACCTTTTCGACACAAATTTAATTGTATTTTTCTTTTCTGTGTTTTTTGTGTCGAATAAAGTCATCATTCATTCATTCATTCATTCATTCATTCATTCACTATACCTTGATGTCTCTATGAGCCTTCTGTTTATGCATCTTAAGTCCGTGCTCTCCTATAAACGCCTCGCCACAAACATCGCAATTCACATTCTCGGAGGGATGGTGAATGCGGACGTGTGATAGGTGACTTGTTTTCTTTCTGAAAATTATTATTTACACAGATTTTATAATTGAAGAATTTAAGTTATGCTTTTAGCAATAAAGTCCACTTTTGTACACCGTAATTTTTACAATTAAATCATTAAATAAATAAATAAATAATAATAAAAAAAAACAAATTTAATGGAAAACTTTGGGCCGTGGGGGCCTTCTGCTAAATTGCGGTTTAGAAAAATTTCGCCAAAACTAAATTCTGTTACGGCAAATAATAAAGCTGGCTGTTTTCTAGCTCAAAGGATTAGCATAGCTATCTCTTTGCCACAAGGAAATGGTTTCGTTTTTGAATAGGGTAGTCTAATTTTTTAAGTTGCATGTCTTAGTCTCAATTCTTTCTTGTTAGGAAATTAAATTACAATAAATAGTTATTTCGCGATTATAATTACTGATGGTCAGATAAAACTTATCAGACAGATAAATATAAAGCGACAGATTTTAAATAGAGATGTATGTATGATGATAAATAGGTGACATTTTCAAATTAGCCATATTGTATTTTGTTCGACGAATATTTCATTGAAAAATCAGCCTTAAGTCGTTTTTTAGGTCAGTTAAAAATAAGGTCAGCGATTTTTTTTACGTATAAAAACGTACGTCGGTGTTTCCTAGTGATTACAATCCGAATCTATTCAAAGTTAGAGTGAATCGGCTTCTTCTGGGCGAGCTCGCTCCATCTTCGACTCCGTCTTAGTCGCACTTGGCTTGGTCTGGAGTCAAGAGCAAACCCATACTAAACAAATAAAAAAGTTTGACAGATATTTGATATTTCTGTTGAAATTATATTGTGCATCTAAAACAAGGCGATAACACTTAATATCTACTGAAGTTTCATAATTAAATACTTACGTGAACAGCATACCGCAGAACTTGCATACAAACGTGTGTCCGCTGTGCCATTTTGAGTGCAACTTCGCTAAGTGTCTGCAAACAACAACAACTTTGTAGATATACTCCATAACATGCAATTTTGACGATTAAAAATGTCTTGGATTTGAAGTTTTTAAGTATAGGTAAAGTAAATTACAACACCAATGGTTTTGAACCAATATAACTTACTTTTAGCAAGGAATTTTCTTCTAGGAATGATTATAAGAAGCATTTGGCCCGGTTAGCCAGTAAGATGCTGGTTCGAGTCCCGCCCGTGCGCAATTTTTGGTTTCTTATTTTATAATTTCATTTTTGTTTTTATAGTGTTTTGTCACTATACAAACTTGATAATAGAAATTGCAATTGTAAAAAGCAACCGTGACTCTGTGACAGACGAGGAATCGAGCCCCGTGCCTTACGCTATCCGGGCGTATGCCTATACCACTCGGCCACCGTCACATTGGCAAGCTTGTTAAATTTTCTTTTTTGAATATATAACACTGTGAGTGATAAAAACATTCTTAAGCAAAGCAAAACTTTAATATCCATGAAGTAAGCACTAATGCCTCTTTCATTTATTTATTTATTTTCATTTATTTTTTCTCTTGCGGAATTCCAACCCTCGACAACTAGCTTTTCTGTCATAGTAAATAACTTTGCTTGGTACGTGTGATCAAAGCATAAGTAAATAGTAAAGTTAGCCTGTAAGCATCCCACTGCTGGGCGAAGACCTCACCTCAAGTACGAGGTAGTACGAGCCATACTCCACCACGCGGGCTCAGTGCGGATTGGCGGAGGGGTGTTTGCAAGCGACCAACCTTGCTGTCAATATGATTTTATCAAGCCGCAAAAATAAAAGCATAAGGCATTTTAAAATTAAATAGAAAACTAGACTTACTTAGACTTCGAGATATGTTTACAGAGCTTGCAAACATAGTTCCATTCATGTATCTTTGCCAAGTGACCGCGGAGCGCGCGTCCATCTTGTAGCCGGATGTGACATACGTCGCACTCGTGAGCTCCGGCACTCTAGAAGGTTTATCAAAAACGGTTCAGCCATTTTTTTTACAGTTAGAGCCTATTAGACGAGGGACCATCTCCAGCGTACCTTTTAAAGTCCTTCGAAATAGGTTGCTTAGCTTGTAAAGTTATCTAATCGTCATCATCAATTTGATGTCATAAAAATACAGTGTGCAATTTTTTACCATCAGTTATTTTGAGGGTTTGATAATTAGAATTACAGAGCTGGTTAATTTTATTTGTATAAAATAAAGTATGGTTTCACATAGTAAAATTGGGTAGCTTAAAAATTTAATTCATGTACATAATTTTCCCCAAACCATAATGCTCATAACTCAGTTTTTATTGTATATTTATTTAAGTACAGATGTCTAATTACTTACCGGATCATGCCTTGCCATATGATTCTTATAAGTGCCCTCCGATATGAACCCTTTGAAACAAAGCTCGCACTTGTAGAACGAACTTAAGTAATTCATTGAAGTTTTCCTCGATAACACTTCTTCTAATTGTTCTTCTTTCGTCAACATCACTACATCTACCTCTCCTTTAGGTATTTCATCTGTTTCCGTTTGACTTTTTGCGTTTTCATCCTGTTTCTTTAACTTTTTCTCTTTGTCTTTAACTTTTTTAACTTCAACCTTTTTCTTAGCAATCTTCTTTAGGATTTGTTTAGGTTTCTTCACAACTTTAGGTTTTCTGACTGACCGTTCAACAGATAACCGAGTCTTGATCAGCCTTGGCAATGGTTCGTCATCACTCGATTCGCTTTTGACTTTATAGTCGTCTTGGTCATCAAAACTATATTCTCTCTCTTCTTTAATTATTTGTTCTGATATCTCTGAATGGTCTACATTCTCATCACAAGTAATTGTTTCGTTGTTTTTTATTGTAAACGTAAATGGTGACTGCTTTCTCAAGTTTGGGATGTAGTCTATTGTAAGCTGGAATTACAATCAGTGATATTTGTAATTAATATTAAAACAGATTTCAAAACAATTCTATTCTAATTCTATTTTGTCATGAGTATTCCATTTAAATTGAGCCATAAATATTAATTCATTTAAAAACATAAACTTTAATTTCAAATAGTTCAATTCAATCACACTTCAAATAGTTCAATTCCATTATTTCTGAATCAAGTTCAATTTGATTCAGTTGACCTTTAATTTTGTTTCAATTTAATTATCTTCATAAGTTTACAATAAATAAGTTAATTTAAATTAGAAATGTCACTATTTAATTTGGATTGTTAAATTGAATTGAATGCATATTGATAAATTTTTTAACCTTTTGCTGCCACTTTGCACATCTGAGTTGGTCCTGGGCTGTTTCACACATTTGTTTAAATGCAACGCTTTTGAGCAAGAGTGCACTGCACACACTACACACATGTTGAGGGAGCCCGTCTGACTCGGAGATCTAAAATATATCAACAGCTGGTTAAAAGGTATAGGTGGACTTGGCAATCCTGTAACCATGAGCTATAATAGCAGGCCTGATGTTTACCTGTAGGAAATTTTAATGTTTTGTTTGTACAATACTGTGAAACCGGGCAATTCAACAAAAGCTAGTCTGCTATTATTATGAGCTAACTCAAAGATATTAGCTCCTAGTTTACTTGCAGGAGACTTTAGATATAAAAGGCATATTTTTTTAATAGACCTACAAAAAAAATAGGAACACCACAATTGCCTGAAATCTTTATTTATTTATTTATTTAAAGACTTTATTGCACAAATTTAGAGTACAAAGGTGGACTTAATGCTAAAAGCATTCTCTGCCAGTCAAACCTTTAGGTCATGCAGAAAGACGGCAACGGGTGCAGTGAAAAAACAACTAATGAAAGTAGTAATACATATATACTCAAATAAATAATACATATATACTTAGTATACATATATATTATAGTAATACATATATACTTAGTATACATATATATTATAGTAATACATATATACTTAAATATATCTTATCTTTCAGAGCTCTACAAAATTTAACTTGACTTTCTAATATTTTTAAACAAAAACTTGGTAATTAACTAAATTCTATCGCATCCATTTGTGAATAAAGTTATCAAATTAACCTACCAAATGTGTGAAATTAGTAAATAAATACGAAAACAAACCCCAATTGTTGTGAGCGTCACATAAGCTGTATGTAGCCCATATCTGAACATATTGAAAAGCTTGATGTTCGTAGACAAACAAATACGGCACGCGAGTATTTCTTCCATGATTTTAGTACCAATCTCATTCAAAGTTTTAATAATATTAGTCTATTTACAATATCGAGGTTATGTTTTGATTTCGCGCAGACAAATAAGAACGTAGACTACAAACTGCGTAAACTGCGTTGCGTCCGCAATCCGCAATCCGCGTTCAATCGATATTTTAGCGAATCAACTGTCTTCATAAATGCAGTCTCATTGGCAGATGTCAAAAACCAGTGCGTTTACGAAGCATGTTCTAGTTATCGATTCAGAACAATCACAATCGAAATCTATTGAAAATTGTGAATGGTAAAAAGAACGAACTAAAAATTACTATAACTAGTTGATGTCTAGATCAAAGTTCAAGATCTAGTTCAAGAAAACATAAAAAAAAACGTTATTATTTATTTTATTTTTATTTGTTACGATAACCGGGGGAACCATTTATTAAACCACTTACACTTCTAAGCTTATTTACTATGTATGTACATTCCTCATTTTAACGTAAATCAATTTAATTAAAGACTTGTGTACTATTTTATATAATTTATACATTTATTTAAATAATGAGATTCACTTTTACTCTAAAAAGAAATACCAGAGTATTTCCATTAGATCTTAATCTATACTATACAGGGTGTGTATACATGCTTTACATTAATTATTATTAAAGTTAGCAACATTTTATACATTTGCAATGGTTCGCTCTTCATTATAGTCTATGCCAAGCGTAACAGACAATGGAACACTATTTCTTTTATATACGTAAAAAAAAGTCGTGTTTAGATACGCCAATTATAACTCGAAAGCGGGTGGACCGATTTTGGTGATTTTTACTTTGTTGGATTCGTCGCTGCTTCGAATAGTACATAATGTACAGGGGGGAAAAGAAGTTCGCCAGGATCGCTTGTTTACAATAAATCAGCATCTAAGCTGGATCGTGCGGGTAGTTTGAGGTGCACGGTGCGTATGTGAACCTTCATGGAGTTGGACTGCGAGAACGACTTGCCGCAGTGCGAGCACGCGTAGGGCTTCGCCCCCGTGTGCACCTGCGGACATAACAATAAATATTTAAAAAAGGTAGCTTATATTTAATTTTTGAGCCTTTATTCAATGCAGCAGGGAGTTTAGGCCTATAGTCAGCGTGATACCAACCGAGTAATGTCAGCATCACGTCTACCTCGGTCGCACTTGATAAAGTCGCGCGCTGCATGTTGATATCTCCATAGATATTATGAAACACAAAACAAACTTCGGTTGCTAACACGCCGACTTAACTCCGTTCATCTTTGCCAGTCCAACATTGTAAACAATCTTTTTGTAACTTTGAAAATAATATTAGCAATGGTTTTAGAATGTTTTAAACACTCACAGTGTCATATTTATTTATTGGCGCTAACGTCACGCAATGACGTATACTAAGAGACCAAGAATTTCGCGCGGTCGGAAGAGCAGTGGGCCCGGTAAGCCAGAAAGATGCTGGTTCGAATCCCGCCCGTGCGCAATTTTTGGTTTCTTATTTCATCTTTAAGGATAATATTAGCAAATAAAATTAATTTACTATTTAATTTAAAAAGATCTCAGTGTTGAACGATGAATTAGCTATGTATGTTGTAAGTTTTGGGTTTATGTTGTTTTAAAAGGAATATTTTGGCTAAAAAGGAATGTCAAGATTGTTTACAATATTCGACTAGTGAAGAAAAACGGACTTTATAGCTGTCCCGTAGTGCGTAGTTAGAAAGAGGAAGAACATAGTATAACAAAGAAAGATCGTTATCTCTCTTTGTTTACGTTTAGCACAACACGACCAGGAAAGTACTTGCAAAATTAAACAGGCTTGCCAATGTATCAATGGCCGAGTGGTATAACCATGCGCCCGGATAGCGTAAGACATAGGGTTCGATTCCTTGTCTGTCATTACAAGTGCAATTTATATTATATTACGTAACTTGTTGTTGTTTACTTACTCGTGAATGTCTGATAAGATTCGGCTGCGCTTTGAAAGCTTTAGGACAGTGCTGACACAAGTATGGCCGCTCACCGCTGTGTGTGCGCATGTGTATCTGTAATGTATACAGGGTGTAGAAATAACATCACATACATAATTGGCCCTGATCTTGAAGTAAGTTACATTTCCTTTAAGCCAGCGGTACTCAACCTTTTTTTAAATAAGGGTAGAGAAGTTTAGGTATGATACTCCGGGCCGCAATTCTCTCTTCATAATTATAAAAGTCGCTAAAAATCCAAAATATATTTAACAACTACCTTCCTTTCTTTTGAACTACAATATCTTACCCGTATAGTTATAACGAATCCATTATCATCCATTCATCATTCTTCGCATGACAGTGAAAGGAATAGAGAGTACACCTGTGTTTGTCACACTCGGTTAGTCGTTTTGACTGGCCACCGTAGTCGAAATCGGCTAGGGGGACTATATATATTTTATTATTATCATAGCCCACCTGCAAACTCTGCGACACACTGAAAGTCTTAGGACACTCCGTACATTGGTACGGACGGTCGCCCGTGTGTACTCTTTGATGGAGGCGGAGGTTTGTGTTTGTCTGAAATTAACAAAAATATGATATCAATTAATAATAAAAATACACACTACAATTAATGAATAGTTAAAGAATAACGTTTAAAAAATGGTATTAGTAGGTACAATTGGGTAGTTTCCTACATGATTGTAGGAAACTATTGGTGATCCAATAGGTATGGTACTCACCTATCACCACGCATCGGCTTGACACGTTACATGAAACACCCTGTATATAGATGTTTAAAGTATTATCCTATACTCTGATTTTTAATTAGATAGACCAAAATGACAGCTTCAATCGAACTTTTTTTTTCGTAGTACCCATAGTGTTGTTGGAAAAATTCAATTTTACGCGATTAATTGAACTTGTGTGATATGAATTTTCATTAATGTGATTTTACTTATAAGGATAAATTATACATGTTAAACGTTACATGAAGCTACAAATAAATGTAATATGTACATGAAACAGTTTTTGTAAGGAGTAGAAAAATTTAGGTTTCTCTTGCAATAGTAATATTTTTGTATGGTCTTACCTATTTTGACTTTTCAATACTTTCTATAAATTAATTTATTGAAATAATTATGATTTTTGTAGGACTCCTGATTTTTATAAACAGATTCTATTTAAATATATATTAAAATCGAATATAAACAACTATTGAATGAATTTGAAACTTTCGATTATTAACACGTTCCGGGACATTATTCCAGACACAATAAATATAAATATGAATATATATGCGCCAGACAACACACCAATTGTCTGGTTTCGTGGTAAGGAATTTTCTTCCTTGTGTTACGAAATACCAGACAAAAATTTTTTGGTCTATCTAATTAATTAATTAAAACCGGTTAAGTGCGTGTCGGACCCGCGCACTGAGGGTTCCGTGCCACCCTTAACTGAATTCAGGGTCCACTTACTTTCACTTAACGAAAACATCACAATATATTGCGACAGCAAAAATAACTTTGTTTTTCATAGTGTTTGTATGAAAGACAAAGTTATATTTGCGGTTGATAAAAATGTGCAATATCTCAAAAACTACTTGTTCGATCTCCTTCAAACCAATTTTCGTTGCAAGTTTTTGTTGAGATCTACATCATATATTTTTTTCAAAATTTTCACTTTCTTAGTTCAAAAGATAGATGGAGGGGGACGCCCATTTTACCACTTTGGAAGCGTCTATATCTCAAACCTTACACTTTTAGAAAAAATGGTTTTAGAAACCTCAACATAATTTTAAAAGACCTATCCATAGACACCCCACACGCATAGGTTTGAGTAAAAAAAAAATTTTAGTTTTAGTTTCATGTATGGGAGCCCCCCTTTAAATATTATTTTTTCTTACTTTTTGTATCTGAATCGAAAAGCGGTGAACAAAATACACCTACCTACCAAGTTTCAGCTTTGTGATGCTAATAGTTTCAGAATAAAGTGGCTGTGACATACGGACGGACACACAGACAGACAGACAGACAGACAGACAGACAGACAGACAGACAGACTTGACGAAACTATAAGGGTTCCGTTTTTTGCCCTTCGGCTACGGAACCCTAAAAATCCGAGTATAGTTTTTGGTTGCCTATTGGTATCGAGCACTCACCTTACACTTCTTGCCGCAGATCTCGCACACGACGGGCGCGCGCGCCGCCGCCGCGTGCTGCAGGCGCAGGTGCTCGCGCTGGTAGTGCAGCGCGTACAGACGCGCCACCGAGAACGTTACGTTGCACTGGGATGACAAATTATATTATAGTTATACTAGCGAACCTTGTTTCGCCCCTAGCCCCATCACGCCCCGGCCCCGTCCCGCCCAGCCTCGTAATTCTAAAAGTTAAGTGGCCCCAGCGAAAATTGTTTCGCCCCGGCCCCGTCCCCGTCTAAGGGTATGGTTCTAAGCTACCTCCCCACAGTTTCTATGCCTCATCTGGTTTAGTCTAAAGGCAAGAGTAAACCCATACCATATAAAAAATAATAAGGGATGATTATTTTGACAAACATTAAATATACTACTCAACGCTGTCTAGAGATATTTTGTATAAAGTTCTGATAAATGTTTTTTTTTAAAATATACGAGTACTTATACATGTTGTGGCAAACCGATCTCTTTTCTAAACTTATACTGTTTATTTTTAATATTTCTTTTTTATTATTTTGACAAGTTTATGTTTTGTTAGGTTTGCTTTTCTGAAGATAAATGGTGATTTTCATTGAAATATCCTTTTATTTTAAAGCGCAAATTCTTACTGATCCCTCACATCGCGTACACATGCTATTTTGTATTAAATTTTGATTTAATTTAGTAAATCTTAAATATCCCTAGACAGTGTTGATGTGTGTATTTTAGAATAATTCTCACTTGTTAGCAAAATCCACAATTTTTTAAATCTATCTGTGGTGTCATCTGTGCTACTTACTTCTTCACACTTCATACTCTGCTTCTTCTTGATTTCTTCTTTAGAATGCTGTTTCAAGTGTTCCTTGAGTTCAAACTCACTGATATATGTCTCACCGCATTTCGCACAAGCTCTGTAGAAATAGGTAAGTATTAAAAAAAGAAAAAAATATATTTAAATAAGTTTTAATTACTTTTATTGAAATGATGTAAATTTTATTTACATAAAAAAATCACAATTATTTTTGGGAATCTAATTATTGGAAACTTACTTTTTTATACTTTTATTTGTGTTAAATGTTCCTGTAGGATAAATCAGATATGAAACCGCTGGGGACGCGTTTTGTTTGTTTGTTATAAGTCCAAAAACTTCACAAACCAAATACACAGGTTTTTGATAAGTGCAAAAAGGTAAAAAATTAAGGTTAGCCTGTAAGCATCCCACTGCTGGGCAAAAGCCTTACCTCAAATATGAGGTAGTATGAGCCGTACTCCACCACGCGGGCTCAGTGCGGATTGGCGGAGGGGTGTTTGCAAGGCAAGCGACCAACCTTACTGTCAGATTTCCTCTAACTAGGCTTAACGACTAATATCTACCGATATTAGCCGGGACCAACTGCTTAACGTGCCTTCCGTAGCACGGAGATGCTCGTGATATACGTCTCTTATATGGTCGGAATGGTCACCCATCCAAACACCGACCGCGCAAGTTGCTTAACTTCGGTATTACTACCAAAGCGCTGCCACCACTGCGCTACGAGTAAAGGTAGGGAAAAGGTCGAAAGGTAAAATTGATATTTTCGTATCTACTGACCTCAAATTCTTATCACACAGCCCATCTTCGCCGTTCGTGTGCCGTTTAAACGCTTCCGCATTTAAGAAATGTACCTTGCAGTTTTCGCAACGATTTTTTGTCACTGGTTCCGACTGTAAAGACACAATATATTGAACTTTTATTACCGATTTTCTGTCCTATGTCCATTCTGCATTCATTAGAATCCAAGAATCAAAACATATAAATATCGGTGTCTGATAAACGAAGAGAAAACTTATACAGGGTGTTGTTTAGGTCAGCCACGCCCATCTCAGGGGTGGTAAAATTTTTTTCATCTCTCCTGTTCGGAAAATATAACTTTCCTGTGTAGATAGCCGGGTGGAAAATAGCTTATCCATCCCTAGGGTGGAAAGTAATTTAGTTTTAATTGACATGGCATAGAGTCAAGGCCTGCAGTCAAAGCTTGGACCAAAGATAATTGAGTCACATCATGTTATTAAAATAACAATCATTTTTGCTTAGCTATAAATTGAAAATCATATTGTGTAGGTATTATGTATAATCGTTGATAAAAAAAATAAACAATTTCTAATTTTAATTCAATTAACAATTAAAATATTTGGCTGCCCGCCATAATGCCAAGATGATATTTCTTAAAAATTTTATATTGTCAGTGTCATTTCAGGAAGGATTCGTCCAAAGCCGTTAAAACTTTTATAAAAAATATTTTTGGATTCTGTTATTATCTGTGGAAAAAAATCGATCGATATTCTTACAAAGATTTTAATTATTTGATATTTTCAGCTTTTTTGTACTCTGTTTTCATGTATTTGTGTCGTTATTCTTTCTAATCGTGATAGGTGTTGTTATTACTGTAAATCAACTGTCATATTTTGTTCAAAACTTGAGTTTTCCTTTCTCGCTTAACTACATAATACCTCACCAAGACATCTACAACCACTTTTGTAAATTTCATGTTTTCCTCACAGTCGAAATGAAAAATAGTATGTTTAACTCGGGTGAAAGCACCCATTTCACTCTCGAATTATTGGCGCTCTCACTTCGTTCGAGCGCCAGAAACATCTCGAGTGAAATGGGTCGCTTTCTCCCCTTGTATAACAATCTACTATTTTTATTAAAAAATCAAAACTACCAACTCTGGACACAAAACCCGATAAAACCCGATCCAATGATTATTGCCATCCCTGTCACTAATACCAGGCCGTGTATGCGTGTGACAAAGATGGCTATATTCATTGGATCGGGATTTTTGTCCAGAGTAAGGCCTCAGGTCGCCTCTTTGTAGCTTACTAGCTACAGCGTAGTAATTCGTACTACGCGCGAGGTTGCGAATTTCCTTATTCGTTTTGCCATTTGATATAATTTTATAAACCAATATTAATTGAATTTCAATGAGTTCGGAATTGGGATTTGGAAGCTACTGGTTGTATTAAAAGACTGGACAAAATTAAACTCTATTCTCTAGGAAATAAGGCGCTCAACTTATACATTTGAGTAACCAATAATAAAGCTGGCTGTTTTCTAGCTCAAAGGATTAGCATAGCTATCCAACGCGGCAACGCAGCCAGCATTATAGCCTCCTTGCCACAAGGAAATGGTTTCGTTTTTGAATAGGGTAGTCTTATTTTTTATGTTGCATGTCTTAGTTTTATTTTTTTCTTGTTCGTTATTAATAAGGGTCTATCTATATTTTAATATTTTGCTCCTTTATCAGGCCACACCCTGTATATTAAACGTAAAGTAATCTTACCTGGAGCGGATTTCAGCTACTTGACAGGTGTCAATAAAATGCAAAAAACCGGTTAAGTGCGTGTCGGACCCGCGCACTGAGGGTTCCGTGCCACCCTTAACTGAATTCAGGGTCCACTTACTTTCACTTAACGAAAACATCACAATATATTGCGACGGCAAAAATAACTTTGTTTTTCATAGTGTTTGTATGAAAGACAAAGTTATATTTGCGGTTGATAAAAATGTGCAATATCTCAAAAACTACTGGTTCGATCTCCTTCAAACCAATTTTCGTTGCAAGTTTTTGTTGAGATCTACATCATATATTTTTTTCAAAATTTTCACTTTCTTAGTTCAAAAGTTAGATGGGGGGGGGACGCCCATTTTACCACTTTGGAAGCGTCTATATCTCAAACCTTACACTTTTAGAAAAAATGGTTTTAGAAACCTCAATATCATTTTAAAAGACCTATCTATAGACACCCCACACGCATAGGTTTGAGTAAAAAAAAATTTTTAGGTTTTAGTTTCATGTATGGGAGCCCCCCCTTAAATATTATTTTTCTTACTTTTTATATCTGAATCGGAAAGCGGTGATCAAAATACACCTACCTACCAAGTTTCAGCTATGTGACGCTTATAGTTTCAGAATAAAGTGGCTGTGACATACGGACGGACAGACAGACAGACAGACAGACAGACAGACAGACAGACAGACAGACAGACAGACTTGACGAAACTATAAGGGTTCCGTTTTTTGCCATTCGGCTACGGAACCCTAAAAACCATAGACACAGCAGTGGCTGGCTGGGTGTGGATAAGGTTGGGACTCAACTCACTCAACCGGTGCAGTTGAGGGCGCTGCGAGCGCAATGAACTTTTTTCTTTTTTGTTTGTTGTTATTTAAATTGCTTTGTGATTGTAATTTTTTAAATTATTTTAATTTTAATTTTATTTGATTCTGTTTCTTTTATTATTTATTTTAGGTATGTGTTACACAACACAAGGGTTCCCGCTGAAAATCAGTGTCGCGGCATGTTTGTCATCTGCTGCCGCGACTTATACTGAGCGGGACCATTTTGGCACACAATTTTTTAATCTAAGTTTTTTTTTGTCTCCTTCTGTCTTGTAATTTTAATCTTTGTGTGTGTCAAATAAATAATTATTCTATTCTATTCTATTCTTACCTGGACATCTCTGTGCGCTTTCTGCTTATGCATCTTCAGCCCATAATCGCCTATAAACGATTTCCCGCACACGTCACAACTGTTATGCTCCGACGGATGATGTATGCGTACGTGGGATAAGTGGCTTGTTTTCTTTCTGGAAGTTCAATAAAAGAAAATAAATTTCAATTTAAATAAAATAAATATTAAAAAAACTAGTGGAGTGAACTACGTTTCAAGCGTGGCCCCGTTCCGCCCCGGCCCCGTTGTATGATTATTATCTTCTATGAGGCCAAGGTAAATCCAAAAAAGTAAAATTATGGAAATCGGTCAACTCGTTAGAGTTATAATAATAATAGTCCCCCTAGCCGATTTCGACTACGGTGGCCAGTCAAAACGACTAACCGACTGCGCGGGACATATTATAGTGCACAAGTGTGTGCGCAAACACAGGTGCACTCTCTATTCCTTTCACTCTCAAAAAAACTTTGCAACCCTTTTTAACCCCCTTAGGGGTAGAATTTCTGAAAATCCTTTCTTATCGGATCCCTTCGTCATACAAAGAACACACCCTCCCAGTTTCAGGTCCCTACGATCAGCGGTTTAGGCTGTGCGTTGATCCATCAGTCAGTCAGTCAGTCAGTCAGTCAGTCAGTCAGTCAGTCAGTCAGTCAGTCAGTCAATCAATAAGTCAGTCGTTCAGGACAAAGCATTTTATAGGTATAGATAATAGATAAGATTAAAAAATCTATTTTTATTTGAATATGTATAATGCAATACTGACAGAATATGGGCTTGAGTTCGAGAGATAATAAAATACCTGTGATATATATTTTCAAACCACAATTTAAAATTGTGTCATTGAATAGAACTTAAAATAAATAACAAATACTTACGTAAACCGCATACCGCAGAACTTGCATCCAAACGTGTGACCGCTGTGCCATTTTGAGTGTAATATTGCCAAGTGCCTGAAAAATATATTAGCATCGTTTGTTCAGAGGCCGAAGTGCGAGTCAGAGCGAGACTAACTCGATCAAACGCATCGAGCGCGTTAGAATAACGTGAATTATATGGGATTGAAGCAGCGCGATCTAGTGGTTTACGTAGTGTACACGTTAGCCACTAGATGGCGCTACACTAATATTATAAAGAGGAAAGATTTGTACCTATTTTTGTATGTTTGTAATGAATAGGCTCAAAAAGTACTGGGCCGATTTTAAAAATTCTTTCACCAATAGAATGCTACGTTCTTCCAATTTGACATAGGCTATATTTTATTTTGAAAAAAATTTGGGATCCTTGGTAAAATTTGAACAATGTAACCGAAGGTGTAGAAAAATTTGTCTTAAAATGTCTTTCGTCGAATGTGCCGAAACTATTAGCGATAGAACAAAATAATGTACAACAATATTGAAGAACATCGTAATGTCTACAAAAAACTCCGCGGTAGCATATGTCCAACTATTGTAGTTATGTCACTACAACAACTTTTTTCATGTACTGTATAAAAATAAGTCGGGTTTTCCTTCCTGACGCTATAACTTCAGAACGCACTAACCGATTTCCACGGTTTTGCATTCGTTGGAAAGGTCTCGGGCTCCGTGAGGTTTATAGCAAAGAATTATCCATAAAACGGGGCCGGGCGAGACGGGGCTGGGGGCGAAACGAAGTTCGCTGGGACCGCTAGTTCCATATAAATTTACGTTAACGCACTCGATGCGTTTGATCGAGTAAGTCTCGCTCTGACTCGCACTTCGGCCTCTGGTCTTAAGCATGCCCATGGCGAGGACATTCCGAAATTCACTATTAATTAATAAAAAAATATTGTTTAATAAAAGTATATTGTGTAAATAATTAATAATGAACCTTCTAAATAAGTAAATACATATTGAAACGAAATAACCAAGCTTTAGTAATTTTATGAAATGTTAACTTCAAATTTATTAATAATAGATCTATCAAAAATTGCGGAACATACACAGGGGTGATTCGGGTAGCCCTAGAGATGATCTACCTTTGGATTTCGACTTAACACTATTTTTTGGGACACCCTGTATAGATTTTAAATACTCACTTAGATTTAGAGATGTGTTTGCACAGTTTACAGACGTAGTTCCATGCGTGCAACCTGGACACGTGACTGCGCATCGCGCGGCCATCTTGCAACCGGAGGTGGCATATATCACACTCGTGCGCACCGGAACTCTGAAAGATGTCATTTATTTTTGCAACTTTTTTATTTATACAGGGTGACTTGAAGATGGGTGCAAAAGCTTGGAGGCGAAACTAGTATAGATAGACCATTTAGAACCATTTGAGCCATGGTTGTCTAAGACGAAGTTTCACAATTTTTCTTTTTTATTTATTCTTTATTGCACTGACAAAAAAAAATACTAATAGCGGACTTAATGCTTAAAGCCTTTTCTACCAGTCAACAATTGGGTGAAGCAGAAACGATTGAGGCAGCGTAAAAGAACACAAAAAAGTGACAAATTATGATATTTACCGGATCATGCCGCACCATATGATTCTTATAAGTGCCCTCCGATGAAAATCCTTTGAAACACAGCTCGCACTTATAAAACGAACTCAAGTAATTTAACGATGTCTTCCTAGATAAAACCTCTTCTAGCTGTTGTTCTTTCGTTAACTCCACTAAATCAACTTCATCTTTTGGAAGCTCATCAGTTTCAACCGGCTTTTTTGTTGGTACGCTTTGCTTTTTGGGTTTTTGTTTGATAGTTTTCTTCACTTCAGACTTTTTCTTAACAGTAACCTTTTTCTTGACAGGTTTCTTAGTGACTTTGGGTTTTTTAGCAGACCTTTCAGCGGACAATTTTATTTTCAACATCGGCAGCGGTTCATCATCGCTGGATTCGCTTTTGACTTTATAATCGTCTCGGTCATCAAAAGTACACTCCCTCTCTTCTTTGATTATCTGTGTTGATAATTCAGGAGGATCTTCACTGTCTGAAGCGTAATAAAATATTGTGTCATTGGTTTTTATTGAAAACGTGAATGGTGATGGTTTTTTCAAGCGTATTATGCAGTCCATTGTGAGCTAAAATAAAATATTATTAATTAATGTTATTACTAAGTAATTTACAGTAGTAAAAATTAGCGATTAGGCTAGTTGTAGAAATTCTATCGGTATAAAGGCTGTCAATAATACATTTAATTAGTAAACTTTACTGGATTTCATTGAGTTCAATTCAATCGTATACGTTTTTTTAGGGTAGTTTAAATAACATCGATTTTATTTACTTTTAAGAGTTATATATAAAACTATGTGAACTTTTCAATTAAAAAATGAAATATGTGGTGGATCTTACCACCACATATTTCATTTTTTTATTGAATTAAACTCATCGGGTACATTTACATTTTATTGAACTCAGTTGCATTTCAAAATCTAAAATCTTGTTTCTTACCTGGTGCTGCAGTTTTGCACATACGAGTCTATCGCGTGAGCTGTCACACATCATTTTAAATTTGTAACATTTGATCAGGAGCGCACTACACACACTGCAGACGTGTTGAGGGAGGCCATCTAATTCTGGCATCTGAAATTGATTTAAAACAATTTTAAGTGAGGTGGCCAGTCTCAGTTAGTTGCTGAGTAATTTAAAAAAAATATATTTATTTATATTCGGTATACAGACAGGACAGTCATCGCATGCTATTATCATTGCTATAAACAAATGTGACTGGACCGTAGCCCGTGTAATATATAGTGAGACCTAGCCTACCTTCCTCTTTTTCTAGATTCAACCACTACTTGGTTTAAATTAGAAAAAGAGCACTGATGAAGCATGCTAGCAAATGTGTTTATTACCCTACTTTTTATATGGCGTGACTTGTGGACTGCTTTAAAAGGAACTGGAAGGCGGCTGCCAGCTGCCAAAAATCATGAAAATTGCAGGGACACTATTGAGCCCATAGTGTCCCTGTGTAATAATAATCACTTAGAGGGAACACCGTATACCAATCCACTCTTATTAAGGAGCCACATTATTAGGATCTGTGACAGACAATGGTGGTTATGCCAACTATTATATTTTCTGTGCTACGGCAGTGGGTCTGTTTTCAGTCGTTAGTGCTAATAAATATTCAATATTATTTTGCTAATGTATAGTAGATTATTTCTAGATGAGTTAGAGAATATCTCTAAAATCTTATCACAAAGTATGTAAATAAACACAAAACAAACCCCAATTTGGGTGAGCGACTCATACGCTATGTTTAGCCCATACTTGAATATATTGAAAAGTTTGGTGTTTGTCGATAAGCAAATACGACACGCAAGTACTTCTTCCATTTGTTCTAATTTTTGAGTATTTTAACTTTTTAGTTAGTTTTAACAAGATTGAGGTTATGTTTTGACAGCAAATGAAGTTATCTTATTGTCTATGCTCAAACACAACCTTCAACTTTCGATCGATTTGTGGTTGGTGGGCTAGCTAACAACTTACTTCGTAAATGCGCCCTAAGTTTGTGACGTTTGATTGTTTGACAATGACAAATGCCCACAAACAAAATTATAACCTCTAAACTATAAATCAATTTTCTTGAAAAAGATAAATAAATTGTAATAATCTGTATGAAACCCGTTTTTAAATCATGGACGAGATCGAAGCATGTCGTCTTTGCTTGTCAACAAGCGTGAAACTCAACAATATGTTTAAATATCGCTTGGATGTAGCGTACGAAACTGTAACAGGAATAGAGGTAAGTTTTTCAATATTTTTCACTTTCAGCTCCCTTTCTATACTTCCAGCTGTTGTTAATAGCACTCTTGCATGTAAATAAAGCTCCGCGAATGTATTGAAATCCTAAAAAAGTGCCTAAATTATTAGGGAAATAAAAGTGCTTACATACATAATAGATACAGAACCCTTCGTGCACGAGTCCGACTCTCACTTGACCGGTGTTATTTTATTTCAGATGACTGTCTCGGATGGACTGCCGCAATACTCGTGCGTGATCTGCAGCGCTTTGCTCATCAAAAGCGCGACATTTAAACGGATGTGTGATAACTCACAGAACTTACTCAGGATAGCGAAGATGCAGGATATGGTAAGGATCTTCAACCTTCAGAGTCAGATGGCTTACTACGAAACACGAAATCCGTCGATACGATACTTGTTTTGCGGATTCAAAGCATTTCGTAGTAGGGATTCCATACTAAAATGTTTCGGATCCGAAATAGATACTCGTTTTGCGGATTCAAAGCATTTCGTAGTAGGGATTCCATACTAAAAATGTTTCGGATCCGAAATACGATAATCATATTGACGGATTTCGTTTTTCGTAGACCTCCAGAGTATACAGGGTGTTTCTGGGTGAACTCGCTACATTGTTGATGTTGAGCAGTACTAGTTTAAGATTTTGTAGGGTCTAATCTCTAAAGTTATTATTATTTTGCTTCATCAATAAAAAACCACATTATTTTTATTTCAATTATGTTTCGTTCCTGATGTATTAATTTTAACCGAGTGCAGACTAGACCAAAATAAAGAAATACCTTCACTCAGAGATTACTCTAAATATTATACTTTAAACCAACTCAACCAAAACGATGGTGTAGTTGCTTACGTTAATAATTCGTTAAAAATAGTAAATGTAGCAGAAATTAATATAACACATGCCTCTTGTCTTCAAATAACTACCCCAAAATACATCATAATTGGCATTTATCGTTCGCCATCAAATAGAAATGCTGAAGAATTTATTGAATCATTAAGTTGCCACCTAGAATCGATATCATCGCGCAAAAACGTATTCATAGTTGGCGATATTCATATTAATTTGATACAAAGACCCGAGGAAAGATCTACTGATAAAAACAACAGATTAAAATATTTGTACAATCTGTCGTGTCATGGCCTTCTTCCGGGTCATTATCTACCTACTAGACAGGACTGTTGCCTTGATCATGTTATTTTGAAGCTGGATAAAACTGTTTACTCTGCAAATGTTGCAGTTTTAAATACTACCGTAACGGATCATCACATGGTAAACCTTAATATATCTAACCTCTATATAAGAACCGATAAAAAATATCGGCAAATAACTGAAGTAAACTATGATAATGCTTATAAATCACTCATAAATACCGACGCCTTCTACTTGTCCAATAATAACGATCCGAACATTTTTGCGGATAAGCTGATTGACATGGTTAGGGCAACTGTGTTGTCTAACACCAAAATAAAAAGTGTTCCGGCTGGGAAACGAATATTGAAACCATGGATAACAAGTGGGGTTTTGCGATGTATTAGACTTAGAAATAATATGTAAAGTAAACTGTCTTTAGAACCTTATAATAATATATTGAAAATAACATATAAGCGATTTCGCAACTTCTGTGTCTCTTTGATTAGAAAAAATAAGAGACAATACTTTAAAAATAAAATAAATAACTCGACTAAAAATAGTAAAGAACTCTGGGCAGCCATTAATACAGTCAGTCAATTCAATGCTCAAAAAACGTCAAACAAAAATCTGATAAACATTTTACCCAACCCATTAGACTCTTTAAATTATGTAAATAAATTCTTTGCTGGTATTGGTAAAACACTGGCGCAAGATATAATTTCCCAGACTGGCGGCTATGTTGGTCCGGTAAATAGTGGCTATGCTTCAACATCATCTTTTGTTCTGCTGAATACTGACCCAGAGGAAGTAAATAGAATCCTCTCAACTCTGGATACAGGTAGTGCATGTGGATGGGATGGCATTTCAACTCAATTTGTAAAAAGAGCTAGAGACTTTTTGGTTCCTCTTCTTAGTCGCTTAGCAAACCTATGCTTTGAAACTGGCATTTTCCCTCTAGCCCTAAAGCGTTCAGTGGTCACCCCTGTGCACAAGGGTGGGGATAGAAGTGATGTGAATAACTTTCGGCCAATATCTGTGCTTCCATGCTTCTCAAAAATACTGGAAAAGCTTCTGAATACTAGACTTATAAGTTACCTTACCAAATACAATATTCTTTCGCAATATCAATATGGTTTTAGAAAAGGTCTTCTTCTTCTTCTTGTTTATGGCGTCCGAACTTAATGTTTTCGACACTTTGTTCCGCCAATGTCACGTGACAAGCCTTTACACGGTTATATAAAAAAAATAAATTAAGTGAGTTACTAGAAAAAAAGATCAAGCAGACTTATCTTTCAACCTAAAACAAAAAGACAACACACGATAAATAAAGACAACACTAACAATAGGGTAGTTAGGGGAGGCGGAGGGAACACACACAACATATATATAAGCAAACTACCTACTTTAAAGAGTAATATTTTTGTAGCTTATAAATTTAGTAAGGGATCTTAAAATCGGGGGATTAAAGGTATTTAATAAACATTTAATATTAGTTGGACGGGGGACACTGCGGGGAAGGAAATCAAGAAGAGAGGCGCCTACTTTAGTGCAATTAAAAAGGATGTGGTTGGTAGACCCTTCCTCGAAACCACACTCACAAATGGAGCTGTCCTTTATACGAAGTTTCGCCAGATGGACTGGAGTACAAGAGTGACCAATTCGGAGCCGGCAAATGATCGAAACGACTTTTTTAGGAAGTTTTAAGTGTTTAAAAAACCAAGGTTTTGGTGGAATACTTTGCTGGATGTCTGCATAGTATTTTCCAGTATTTCTTTTTGAATTGTTCCAGTGAGTATTCCAGGATTGGAGTAGGTGGGCGCGGGATAAGGTAGCGACATCATGGGAGTATAGTTTAAAATGCTCTAAGGAGCCGGATGAGATAGAAACCTTAGCGCACGAATCAGCTGACTCATTTCCGGGGATTCCCTTGTGACCAGGAATCCAAGATAACACTATGTTAATACCATTTTTAGAACACTCAAAGAGAGCTTCTCTGATTTTAAAAATAATAGGACATCTTGTTTTAATCTTGAAAGGGTTCGCAAGAATGGACTGGAGACAGCTTAGTGAATCGGTGAAAATTATAGAATTATTGAGAGAATGTGATTTAGCATATAAAATTGCTTCCAATATAGCAACTGCTTCACCAGTAAAGACTGATGAGACTGGGGGGCATTTGAAACTTAAAATTATTTTGAATTTTGGTATCCAAACCGCGGCTCCAACACAGCCCCCGTCGGAGAGCTTGGAGGCATCAGTGAATATCGGGAGCCAGCCTTGCCAGCGTTCAGACATAAGGTGCAGAAATTCTTGAGGAGCTGACTGGGAATCCTTGGTTATACCGAAATTTAGCAAAATGGGAGGAGAGAAGATCAAAGATTCAAAGCTGTTAGAGTAAAGCGGATTAAATGGGAGTTTCTCAATAGGAGTCGGAAGTCTGTTAAACTTTTGGTAACTAAGAAGTATGCAAGGGATATTTTGAGAAGGGTCAGAAGAGCTACATAAAGTGTTAAGGAGATCTAATTTATTCAAGAGAGGGTGAGACATATTTTCAGCGATTTTAACATAATAACGGTCACTAAGGTATTGTCTGCGTAGGTAAAGAGGGGGGTCAACAGATTCGATTTGGAGAGCATTAATAGGTGATGAATTCATTGCTCCTAGAATTATACGCAGACACTTAGACTGCATTTTTGTAAGCTTTTCTAGAGCTACCTTGTTACCTGGGTCTAGTAGAAAAGAAGCATAGTCAAAATGGCTGCGTATAATGGCATTATAAACTAACTTTTGAGAATATGGGTGAGCACCCCAGCGAACCCCAGATAGAGCGCGTAGAACGTTCATCCCCATTTCTGCTTTTTGGCTAATTTGGTTGAAATGAGCTATGCCGGTTAAACGAGAATCTAAAGTGAGGCCTAAAAATTTAACTTTATTATTGGATGGCACAGTTTCTCCGTTAATTGATATTTGTAAGTTTGGGACTGAGCGTTTATGAGTGAACGTGACGCAGCAACATTTTGGGACCGATATATCCAGTCCGTGACGGGTTAGCCAATCATTAAGGTATAAAAGTGCTGAATTCAAACGTGAGGACGCGTCAGACACTGATTTGGAGGAAACATAAATGGCTATATCGTCGGCATACTGTAAGATATTGCAAAATGGCTCCACAGTCCTGTCAAGATCGTAGGTGTATAAGCTGTAAAGTAATGGACTGAGCACAGAACCCTGTGGCAAGCCTTTCCAGACAAGCCTAGGTGGTAGAAGGATATCCTGATAGCGAACAGAAATCGACCTTGACATCAGTGAATTGCAAATAAACCGGACTAGCTTCTCCGAGACACTCAGATATTGCAGCTTTTGCCTGAGCACTGGAAGTAGAACATTGTCGTATGCCGAGGATATATCCAAGAAGACTCCTACCAAATATTCTTTCTTTTTAAAGGCTATCCTTATGTCTGTGGTAAGTATACTTAGGCTGTCCAACGTGCTGTATCCCTTGCGAAAGCCAAATTGGGATCGAGCAAGAATACCTCTAGATTCTATGAACCATTCAAGACGATTCTTGATCATGTGTTCGACTATTTTTAGAAGAGTAGAAGAGAGAGCTATTGGGCGATACGACTTATGATCAAGCGGATCCTTCCCAGGTTTGAGGATAGGGATAACTAACTGCTGTTTCCAACTGTCCGGAATAGTTCCTTGATCGAAGAATACGTTAATGATGTTGAGGAAGTAGACTTTAGCCCTATTTGGAGAATTGATAAGGAAAGAGTAAGGAATTCCATCAATGCCGGGTGAAGAATCAGACAGGCCATTCAGAGCTGATAAAAGTTCTTCAAATGAAAAAGGAGCATCTAAACTATTTGAAGATAATAAGGAGGAAGCATTGGCAGGCAGACAATCCAATGAGGGGACAAACGGCGGGGCTAACTTATCAGAAAATGCGTTAAGCCAGATTGAGGGGTCATTGCACGTTGGGTTAAGAGAACTGAGATATTGCCGGTATCTTCGGATCTGTTTCCATACCATGGAAGGGGGGGTTCGTGGGGACATGGATTCGCAAAATTTTAACCAACCTGTTTTCTTCTTCCTTGAAAAGAGTTTCCTAGCTTGTGCCGCCACACGTTTGTAATTAATGAAGTTCTCTAGAGACATTGCTTGATTATACCTTTTTTCAGCTTCCTTACGTTTCCTTGCCATGACAGTACAGTCGGCATCCCACCAAGGGGGGGATATCTTACTGGAGAGCTTTTTATTGGGAATGTTTTCATTGGCTGAGGACTGAATAATATTTATGAAATCAGCATAAGCAGACTGCGCATTTGATTGGTCAATAATCATGGGTAAAGAATTTATTTTGTCATTAATTGAAAGCGAGAAACCAGACCAATCAGCTTTATTTAAATTATAATTTAGGAGAGGAGGGAGACGAGGGTTTATGTGTAGATTAAGTGGAAGAGTAATTAATATGGGAAAGTGGTCACTGCCGAAAGTACTATCAAGAACACTCCATGAGATTAAAGGAGTTAGATCTGGAGAAGAGAAGGAAACGTCCACAGCCGATGCCGGGTTTTGTGAGGGAAGACATCTTTTTGTTGGCCTACCATCATTCAGCATACATAAATTAAGGTCATCTAAAAGCTCGGCCAGCAATGTTCCGTTCGGGTCCGTGTGGTGGCATCCCCAGGCAATGTGGTGGGAGTTCAGGTCACCCATCACAAGTACAGGGGGAGGAAGTGACGAGATGATTAAATGTAGTTCGCTAAGAGAAGCGGAGTCAGGATGAGGAATATAGACAGAGAGGAAAGAGATATTGAATGCCCGCACGGCCACAGCATTTAAGTCCTGGGAGTGCGGAGGGAGGGGTATCTGAGAAAAGGACAGGGAGCGCTTTACGAGTAAGGCGCACCCTGCGTATCCGTCATATCTGTCATCTCGGAGACACGAGTAACCCGTCACACGAAAACGTGATTCCGGTATCAACCATGTCTCCGAGACAGCAAAGATAGACGGTTTATATTTATTTATAAAGTAAATTATTTCGTGTTTTCTTCGTCTAATGCTTTGACAGTTCCACTGAACTGTCGTAGGATTCATTATTTAAACTATTCGAAAAATTAAGATGGGAGAGCTGAGAAATTTGTTGGGCAACGTTGGACGGTAATCGGTCGCACTGACCGGTAACAATACGGATTATAAGAGATAACATCATATTGAGGAGGTTTTCTTTATCTTCAACGGAAGTGGAAGGGTGAGAGTTGGAGTTGAGTGCGCAACCATTCGGGAGGGTGGAGGCACACTCACCGACTATGGCCTGGTGTGCTTGCTTGTCGTAACCCTTACCCAAAGGTGCTCGGGGGCGCGGGGCAGGACGAGAAACGGCCTTTTTATAGGAGACGGAGGTCGCAAGAGGTCGTTGGCTTTGGGGTTGGGACATAACTTGAGTTAGGTTAATAGAAGCAGGTGTTCTAGTCATGTCTGCGTACGATTTTCGAACCTGAGGATATAGGGCCGAAGCCTGGGTATACGGGACGTTGTCCTGAGACATGGCCATTTTGATAAGTTTCTGTCTTGAGTGTTCCGGGCATGATCTATTTACTGCAAAGTGCGGTCCCGTGCAAAGAAGGCAAGTTGCCTTGTCTTCCTGTACTGGGCAACTTTCCGCAGAGTGCGGTTGGGCGCAACGGAAACATCTAGGCTTGGAGCGACATTGAGATTTCACATGCCCAAAACGGCAACAGTTATGGCACTGTATAGTTGGGAGTAGGTAGGTCTCTACAGGTATGGAGTTGTGGAAGCAGAACACCCTTTCTGGCAATACCTGGCCCTTAAAGGTCACTACAACTGATTGGGTCGGAATCCAAGTCA
The DNA here is from genome assembly GCA_963584085.1 of Pyrausta aurata. Classification (NCBI taxonomy): domain Eukaryota; kingdom Metazoa; phylum Arthropoda; class Insecta; order Lepidoptera; family Crambidae; genus Pyrausta; species Pyrausta aurata. The sequence continues at coordinate 5,742,926 of OY757281.1, forward strand.
CTCGGTTTTCTTCAGTTTGTTTCCGGTTTAAGCGTCTAGCTTTTAATAAAATACCGCATCCTGAAGGGACAGTTAATGCTTCTGCTAGTTCTTCCATTGTCCAGTCAGTAGGTATGCCTCTAATGAGTCCCATGCGGGTGACATTATATGTTGGGATGGAGGCAACATATTTATGTAGGGGTAATAACTCGTTATTCATGAAGTTGTTAGCTGCACTGGCTGACGAAAATTCAACAGACAATCTGTTACGGCCTATTTTTTTAACACCATCTAAATTAACATTCTGAATTTTATTGTTCACTAGAAACTTTCCAAATCGAATGGGCTGGATTGATGTTGGGGCTGACGGGTCTGAATCTATAATGCTGACATGTACTAGGAAGGGGCCTTTGTCTTGTTCACTGTACGCTTGTGGAGCTACGACCAAGGACGGGTGAACGTACATTGGTTGGCTGCTAGGAGAGGAAGTAGATGCCGGTGTTTCAGAGTTTGTTCTTTTTGCCGGTTCCGATGGTTCCAGCGGTTCTAGGCGGCGCTTTGTCGCCGTTTGTGAAAATACAGGCGGTGAAGACTCCAGAGAAGTGTCCATAGGGGAAGTGGCCCGATCCGGAGGATCAGGGGGATCAGGAGGTAAAGTGTTCATGTTAGAAAAACTTACCTGGAATATATGTTAATGTAACCAACACCGCAAAATATTGATAAGCAAGCTTAGAGCTTACGAGACAATATTGAATAACTACAAAATATCTATAAATTAGTGAAAAATCCCGAAACACGTGTGCTAGCTTGCGCTTGCGAACCCCGGATCCTTTAGAAAAGGTATGTCTACGCAAGATGCTGTCATAGATTTGACAACTCATATTAGTGGAAAGGTAGATAGTGGCCATAAATGTGTTACTGTGTTCATAGACCTAAAAAAGGCGTTTGACACTGTCTCTGTCCCCATCCTCGTGCACAGACTTGAGCATATTGGTGTAAGGGGAAAGCCTTCGCAACTGTTCAAAAATTACTTGGAGGGGAGGACACAAGTTGTAAAGGTTGGCGATTACCATAGCAATGAGGAAAATGTAACTTTTGGTGTTCCGCAGGGAAGCGTCTTGGGCCCCACACTTTTCTTAATATATATTAACAATCTATGTAAACTCGAAATTAATGGTGCCCACATTATCTCTTACGCTGACGATACAGCTGTTGTGTTTTCTGGGCCGTCTTGGAATTCTGTGCAAGTGGCAGCTGAGAGAGGCCTGGCTGGGATAGCCAACTGGTTGAATGCAAACTTACTTACTCTTAATACTACTTAAACACACTTTATCTGTTTTTCTCCCAGTCGGCGGTCCCAACCTGATTCTGACTTTCGAATCAAAATGCACTGCTGTGGTGGGTATCAGCATATGAATTGTGGGTGTCCTACCCTGCAAAGAGTTGACGTTATAAAGTATCTGGGTGTTATGGTAGACCAAACTCTTTCCTGGCACAGCCATATTGATTTGATCATAGTAAGGATTAGAAAACTTATGTGGGATTTTTAAATCGTTAAGGTATGTTATGTCTAATACTTTGATAAACCGCATCTACGTGGCATTGGCTCAGTCTGTGTTAACTTACTGTATTCCAGTCTGGGGGGGTGCAACTAAAACCAAATTCCTTGAACTTGAAAGATCTCAAAGGTCACTTCTTAAAATTATGTACTCTAAACCTAGGATATACTCATCAGAAAAACTATACAAAGTTAGTAACCTTCTTACGGTAAGAAAACTTTATGTACTGTATACAACTCTGAAATTACACAAAAGTCTGCCAGTGGGCCTTTCTACATTAAAGCGTGGACGTAGAGTTGCTGTGGCTCAACCCGATAGGTTTCATACAGCTTTTGCTAGACGACAATACAGTTGTCAATCTATTTTTATTTACAAAAAACCGGTTAAGTGCGTGTCGGACCCGCGCACTGAGGGTTCCGTGCCACCCTTAACTGAATTTAGGGTCCACTGACTTCCACTTAACGAAAACATCACAATATATTGCGACGGCAAAAATAACTTTGTTTTTCATAGTGTTTGTATGAAAGACAAAGTTATATTTGCGGTTGATAAAAATGTGCAATATCTCAAAAACTACTGGTTCGATCTCCTTCAAACCAATTTTCGTTGCAAGTTTATGTTTAGATCTACATTATATATTTTTTCCAAAATTTTCACTTTCTTAGTTCAAAAGTTAGATGGGGGGGACGCCCATTTTACCACTTTGGAAGCGTCTATATCTCAAACCTTACACTTTTAGAAAAAATGGTTTTAGAAACCTCAACACCATTTTAAAAGACCTATCCATAGACACCCCACACGCATAAGTTTGAGTAAAAAAAAAAATTTAGGTTTTAGTTTAATGTATGGGAGCCCCCCTTAAATATTATTTTTTTCTTACTTTTTGTACCTGAATCGGAAAGCGGTAAACAAAATACACCTACCAAGTTTCAGCTATGTGACGCTTATAGTTTCAGAATAAAGTGGCTGTGACATACGGACGGACAGACAGACAGACAGACAGACAGACAGACAGACAGACAGACTTGACGAAACTATAAGGGTTCCGTTTTTTGCCATTCGGCTACGGAACCCTAAAAACTTAATAAAAATTTAAATATATATAGTATGAAAACATATGATTGCAAAGAAATTATAGTTAAATGGTGGAATGGTGGATGGAAACTGAAAATTTGCTGGAAAGAATAATATAGATTTGATATAGTTTTCACAAATGTACACACACACACACACACACACACACAATCACAACACACACATAATATACACACATGCATCACACGAACAATAACACACCAACACACACTCACTGACCGTACACAAATAAGGAAAAAAAAACTGATTTTTTATTTTTGTTTAATTTAACTACATTGTCTACACTGTAGACAATGAAATACATGTCCAAATCATACTGTAGACTCTACAGTATGATTTGGACATGTATTTCATTTTTGTTTATATACCTACTACTGTACTGTTGTAAAGGCTTTGAGCGAAACAAACCCTAACACAAGCATTTCTCAAATTGCTTAATAGGGTGGTTTCATATATTATATTATGTAATGGAAATGTTTAAGCAAATAAAATCATTTTTTTTTATTTTATTTTTTATTTATTAGGCATATTATATCCTTAAGTAGTCAAATACGCACACATTTCTAAGACGAGGTAATTTTCAAGTTCAATATACATACAGTGGAATCTCTTTATCTGAAACCTTGTTTGTTAAGTTGAAAAAAGTGGTTTTCCCTTCTGTTAAACACTCAAATATGCGATATCTCGAAATATTTTGACTTTGTAACTCAACTCAAATATTCCCTGGATTGCATTTTAGTACAAATTCATACTCCATAAATCAGAAAGTTTTTGTATTTCCCTTAAAATTTGAGTTATTGAGATGCTACTGAATTTTTTGAGTATTTACAATCATTCCTAAGACTATGAGCAAATGTCTTCTGTGATGCTGTCATGCGGAGTTGCTTCCCGTTGGAAGCATCTACTTATCTGCTGCCCAGAGCTACTGATGGTCTTCTAGCTTACAAATGTGATTACGTTTTAGTTGTCTCATGTTCTAGTCTGTTCAATATCTAATTATTACATATTTATTTTTCAGCTGTCAACAGAATACCTAGCTAGTCTTAAAATAGCCATACCATTCTCTTACACTGTAAAAAATAATAGCATCATCAACATGAACTATGAAGATGAACAAGCTATAAAAAAAGAAAGAGATTGGGACGTTGAAATTGATTACAAAGTCAAAACTGAATCCCGGGAATCATCCGTCGACTCGGACAGAGGCGAACCATTGAGTAGTATATTAAAAAAAAGAATACTTGCAGAACCTCTTTCTAAACCAGTGAAAAAATCTAAATCCGATAAGCCTTCAAGGAAGACAGCAGAAAAGAAAAAAGCCGTGGAGAAAGAAAAAAAGAGAAAAGAAAAAACACCAAAGAAGGTTACCGCAAAAAGTAAAAATGACACCAAAAAGGTTAAAGATAAAAAAGTTAATAAAAAAGAAAAAGAAACGGGTTACGAATTTCCTGAAGGCGAAGTAGAGGTTATATTCTTAACCAAAGAGCAGCAAATTGAAGAAATTCAAGCACGGAAGACGTCTGTTAATTATTTGAGTTCATTCTATAAGTGCGAGTTCTGTTATAAAGGGTTTATATCAGAGTCAACATATAAGAATCACATGGTTCGACATGACCCTGTAAGTATTATATTTTTTCATTAGATTTCCAAAGAGATATTGTAGTTTTATCAGAATTGATACAGTAGTTTTTGAGTGGAGAAACAAATATCCATACATCCTCATAAAATGTATTTAAGTGTATCCTATGCACTTAAAAAAAAATTCAGTTGAACCGCACATCGAAAACATTGTTATTAAAAAAAAGTGTGTAAGTAAGGCACCTAAAATCTTTAATAAATCTATAATTAATGTAAAATATTATAAAGCTGAAGAGTTTGTTTGTTTGTTTGTTTGTTTGTTTGTTTGAACGCGCTAATCTCCGAAACTACTGGTTCGAATTGAATGATTCTTTTTGTGTTGGATAGTCCAGTTATCGAGGAAGGCTATAGGCTATATAACATCACGCTACGACCAATAGGAGCAAAGATATAGTGGTAAATGTGTAAAAAACGGGAGAAAGAAGTCACTATTCTACGCGGACGAAGTCGCAGGCAAAAGCTAGTCTTTAATAAATCTATAATTAATGTAAAATACTATCTACAGAGCAATTTAAATTTTAACGATTCCTAGTTGATATAAGTGTTACTATAATATAAATTACTTTCTAGAAGATAAATTTTGACAATTAAAATTGATTAATATCTATTATTATAACTGACTTTTACTATAATTATATTATTTGCCCAAATTTAATACTAAAATTGACATTATATTTACATGCCCAATTTCGATAAAACATGTTGATATCAACGAAATGTAATTAATTAAGTTTTTAACATCTACTGCTACTGTGTTTGTAAAAACTATGTACTGTACACATGTTTAAGTAAATAAATTTATCTTATCTTATCTTATCTTACCGATTTCGATGCTTCCAGAGCAGCGGTCCGCTCTCTTGCGAGATATGTCACATCCGCGTAGCAAGCAACAAGTTACTGCGCTCGCACATGATACAACTACACGAAAGAAAGTATGTCTGCAAGCTGTGCAACAACGCCTCCAAATCTAAGTAAGTATAAAGGTCTGGGCTCACTACACCCGTGCTAGGAGCGTATCAGACACGAATAGCAACACTATACTCTCTACTAAATCCGACACATCCGAATACATCCGACAGAGAACCAAAGTCATCGACATAGCTCAAAGAATTAGCAAGCTAAAGTGGCAGTGGGCCGGTCATAACTCGCGAAGAACCGACAACCGCTGGGGTAAACGAGTTCTTGAGTGGAGACCGCGACTCGGCAAACGTAGTGTGGGACGCCCTCCGGCCAGATGGGATGACGATCTGCGGAAGACTGCAGGTAGATGCTGGATGCGCCAAGCCGAAGACAGGGCGCTGTGGCGCTCATTGGGGGAGGCCAATGTCCAGCAGTGGACTAATATAGGCTGATGATGATGATGATGACTCTCTACTATGCCCACTGAACGGATTGACAGCGTTCTGTGCCCAAATGTTACTGGCATCATACATCCTGTACATAACATTTATGCACAGAGCGTGTCATCACCGGCTAAATAACGCTCCATGCGTGGTACGCGACGGTGTTGGTCGGTGACGGAACGGACTAATGGGAACAGTGTCATAGTTTTCAGTACAAAAATAATATATTTTTTGCCCGCACAGCGACAGCTTGTATGAGAACGTTGACAGTCCTTCAAAGGGAAGGGGTCCCTTTAACTTTTTAACTAAGCTAGTGAAAATAAAGAAATACACAATGAAGTTCTTTACGAATACTATTTTGAGTCCGACTCTCACTTGACCGGTTTTTGTTCTTTGCTAGTCCAACATTGCAAATAATATTTTTGTAACTTTAATAATAATATATCAGTATATAAAATTACATTCATTTCCGTATTTCCAGGCATTCTGCGTCGGAGCATTCAAAATGGCATAGCGGTCAAAAGTTTGTCTGCAAGTTTTGCGATGCTGTATTTTCGTAAGTACTAATAATAGTAGCCAGACACAACGACTAACCGACTGCGCGGGACATATTATAGTGCACAAGTGTGTGCGCAAGCACAGGTGCACTCTCTATTCCTTTAACACTTCAACTGCTTTGGGTTATTTACTTCTTTTTTTTATTTGCATCCATCAGTATTTGTAAGATAATCTCTTGAAACCCCACCGAATTGTTATACTTCCCATCCTCATTCATATATTTACCATATTCACACAAGGTATGTTGAAATCCATGATTGAAATGTTTACTAAAACAAGAATCCAATCGCAGTTGAGGTGTTAACTCTCATATCCCGATGGGACAGCCTGACACGACCGGAGAGAGATTAGGCGCACTTATTTATTTTCATCATTAATTGCGAAACAAAATTACATTTGGTTATTCTTTAATAACCATGTATGTATCTGTTTCAGCAAGAAAACCAGCCACCTCTCGCATATGCGAATACACCATCCCTCGGAGCATATAAACTGCGACGTATGCGGAGAGGCGTTTATAGGGCAACACGGGTTGAGGATGCACAAGAAGAAAGCTCATAAAGATATTGAGATGGTAAGACAAGAAATTATTAAACAATAATATATGAATATGAATAAATGAATATGAAAAGTTCATATGAACTATCTCTCACACACCCGCTCTCACTCATTCACTACCTCACTCTCTCACTCACTCGCTATCTCACTCACTCACTCACTCTATCTCTATCTCTCTCTCTCTCTCTCTCTCAATCTCACACACACACACACACATTATGATGTGACACATCATTCGTTCGAGCATATAAACTGCGACGTATGCAGAGAGGCGTTTATAGGACAACTCAGGTTATGGATGCGCAAGAAGAAAGCTCATTATCTCAAGATATTGAGATGGTAAGACAAAACATAATTATCACTCAATATGTCTCACTCACTTACCTACCTTCGCTCATACACACACACACACACACACACACACACACACACACACACACACACACACACACACACACACACACACACACATTCACACACACACACACACACACACACACACACACACACACACTCACACACACACACACTCATACACTCATGCTTACCTCAATTTCATTCACTCACGATGACACACTCACTTAGGTACTCAATCACTCACTAGTAGCGCACTCTCAACGACTCACTCACTCACACGTGAAACCAAACCATCCGTCAGAGCATATTAACTGTGACGTTAGGACAACTTGTATAAAAAGAAATCTCGGAGAAATTGAAATGACAAAGTAGGCAGAAATATATTTCTTTATCTCACACTTTTCAAACTTTTGTCCACTCTTACGATAACCGAGTAATACACTCACTCCCACATCCACACACTCTCACTCACACACTCTCTCACTTTCACTAAGGATTGTATTTTAAATGTTTTTCAGAAAGAAGAAACAGAATCGGACACGCGGTGCACGAATTGTAAAGTCCAGTTCACTAACATCGAAGCTTTCAAACGACATTCGAGCAATATCAACGGATTGTGCGATAGTAATTTAAGGTAATAATAATATCTATACTAATATTATAAAGCTGAAGAGTTTGTTTGTTTGTTTGAACGCGGTAATCTCCGAAACTACTGGTTTGAATTGAATAATTCTTTTTGTGTTGGATAGTCCAGTTATCGAGGAAGGCTATAGGCTATATAACATCACGCTACGACCAATAGGAGGAAAGATATAGTGGTAAATGTGTAAAAAACGGGAGAAAGAAGTCACTATTCCACGCGGACGAAGTCGCGGGCAAAAGCTAGTCTTTAAATAAAAAACCGGCTAAGTGCGTGTCGGACCCGCGCACTGAGGGTTCCGTACCACCCTTAAACTGAATTCGGGGTCCACTTACTTCCACCTAGCGAAAATATCACCATATTTTTGACGGCAAAAATAACTTTGTTTTTCATAGTATTTGTATGAAAGACAATGTTATATTTGCGGTTGATGAAAATTTGCTATACCTATCTCAAAAACTACCAGTTGGATCTCGTTCAAACTAATTTTCGTTGAAAGTTTTTGTTGAGATCATTATGTTTTTTTTTTTAATTTTCTCATTTCTTACTTCAAAAGTTAGCTATATGAAAATCGTTAGAGCCGTTTCCGAGATCCAGTATTGTATACGAATTGCTTTTAACACATTCCGGGACACTACTCCAGACACAATAGATGTTTTATTGTTTTCACGCCTGTAGGCGTTCACTGTCCCGGAACGTGTTAAAGTATAGGATGTGCACTATTACTGTTGAATTTTGCAATTGCTTTCTTTAACGCGTAGGCTAATTTACGCGTAGACTTAATCAATGTTGCTATGTTGTTAAAGTGACGGCGCACTTGCAAAATTCAACAGGCTTGCCAATGTGTCGGTGGCCGAGTGGTATAGGCATGCGCCCGGATAGCGTGAGACACAGGGTTCGATTCCTTGTCCGGCACGGTTGCGGACACGTGCCATTTATATTATTAACTAGCTTTTGCCCGCGACTTCGTCCGCGTGGAATAGTGACTTCTTTCTCCCGTTTTTTACACATTTACCACTATATCTTTGCTACTATTGGTCGTAGCGTGATTTTATATAGCCTATAGCCTTCCTCGATAACTGGACTATCAAACACAAAAATAATTATTCAATTCGAAACAGTAGTTTCGGAGATAAGCGCGTTCAAACAAACAAACAAACAAACTCTTCAGCTTTATAATATTAGTATAAAATAACAAACCAATTTTACATAGTAACCCTGTATTTATAATATACAGGGCATGTGCAAAATGCGGCGAATGTTTCACTACTGAGCTCGAATTGAAGAAACATCTAAAACAACATGCAAAAGAAGAAAGAAAGAAGAAAAGAAAAGTCGTCAAGTGCGAAGAGGTGAGATGAGCTGGTATTCATGTATAACTTTAGCAATAATTTTTCCGTCTAGAATTAAAAATGTTTTCAATTTTGACAGAAAATGTAAAATAAAAAATGTCAAACTTTCGAATTGATTTACATAATAAAAAATATTTACAATGCTATTGAACTCCATTTAATTAAATTAAATCAACTTAATAATAAACTATTCACTCACTAAATAAAACTTCCTGATTATGTTTATTTTTCTCATTTTTACTTACTAGGCGTTACTTCTTTCCAGGTATGAACCCTGGACGCCTAGAAAGAGCCTAGCCTGTTTTAAATGCTGAATTGATTTTGATGTTTTTGTTCCGCAGTGCAACCTCACTTTTGCAGCGGCGCGATCGTATTCGATACACTATCAACAGGTACAAAATAATGTTTTTTTAAATGTAATGACAATGTAGGTCACAGCCCTACGAATCAGTAAGCACAAGTGGCAGTGGGCAGGGCACATAGCGCGAAGAACTGATGGCCGTTGGGGCAGAAAAGTTCTAGATTGGAGACCCTTCGGTCAAAAGCGCGGCGTAGGACGTCCACCGACAAGATGGACAGACGACCTTGTAAATCGAAAGGAGTCAACACCTTGTACATGACACAAAAAATAGTCATTTTTAGAATGATATTCGCCTGTAAAATATAAATTTTTTGGGTAAAATGTAACAAACTAATAAAGTCTAGCAATATTTTACGATGTCTAATAAATCTGTCAAATGCCTATCAGCCAATCAGTTGTTTGAACAGATTAAAAAGATCGAAAGCGGAAATCAAAATGACATTTGATTTTGACAGATTAAGAAAAATGACATTTGACATTGACAGATTAACTTTTTTGCACGATTCGACATATTTTTGGAGTAAGTATAGACAGAAGGAGTTGCCAAGTTTTTTGAAAGTTAATTATTTTATTATTTAAATTACCAAAAAGTTGAGAATTAAAATAAAATTACCTGTATTTTTAGAGAAAAGGTACATGGTTTTGGCATTTTTGTAAACGTCACCTTTGTATATTTGATTACTTGGGAGTCTGTTAATAATTTATTTCAATTTAATTTAAATTTTATTTATTTATTACAGGTGCACTTACGGCTTCCGGCTGCCACGTACCCGTGTCTACTACGTCCCGCGCTCGCCATCTGTGATGTTTGCGGCAAGAAATGTTCAGTAAGTATTACTGAAATGATTGCTCGGATCACTGAACTATTATTTACGAGCGTATAGAACTGACAACGCTAACAAATTTCATGCCACATAAATGAGGGCTACCGTTTTCGTGCTCACTAGTTGGCGCCACTGTCGCGTGAGGTCCAGAATATAGCTTTTATGGTGTGTAAATTGTCATGATGGAGAGGTAAAAATCGAGTTGGCCATTAAATCTTAATATTACAATACATCGGGTATGTCGCAATCCAGCTTTGTTAGGAAAAGAGGAGTAAGTACACAAGTTATTAGAGATTTAACATTTATTTTCTTAGTCCCCCTTTTATAACTATTATTTGCCATAGTTAGGCTGCGTTTCCACCAAAGTAAGAACCAATAGAATCGCCTCATTTACCTCGCCTCGGTCAGCACAGCTCTGGTGGAAACGGCTCAGCGGAGCTAGATTTTTTCGCATACAAAACAAGCGAGGAATGTGTGCGAGTGTATTGAGAAGGTTTGCCCATACTGTACCACACATTGATGCGCATTTTCACAGCTCCGCTACACATCCTCGTAGGCACATTTTCATCGCACAGCTTTGGTGGAAACACCCACACATTTTCACAGCACAGTTAGACATCCTCGTACGACACATTTCCATCGCACATCTCTGGTGGAAACGCAGCCTTAATGGAAATTATTGCTTAAAAATTCGAAATATTAATCTAAATAGAAATAAACCCGCACATCTAACCCACAAACAGTGACATTTGACATTTTGGAGACCTCTCTCGCTACATAAGCGCCCCTAGCGGCGAATTCATACGTTAGCTCTTATTGACGCCACTTGTCATCAACTCATACAGACGGTTTCATATTCGAAATTCAAATTTCAAGAAATACGTCACATAAATTTCTTAATAATTTAGCCACTTGTTGTCAATCGAAATTGAATTTTCATCTCTCCTGTTCGGAAAATATAACTTTCCTGTGTAGATAGCCGTGTGGAAAATAGCTTATCCATCCCTAGGGTGGAAAGTAATTTAGTTTTAATTGACGTGGCATAGAGTCAAGGCCTACGTCAAAGCTTGGACCAAAGATAATTGAGTCACATCATGTTATTAAAATAACAAACATTTTTGCTTAGCTATAAATTGAAAATCATATTGTGTAGGTATTATGTATAATCATTGATAGAAAAAATATACAATTTCTAATTTTATCTAATTAATAATTAAAATATTTGGCTGCCCGCCATAATGCTAAGATGTTTTTTTTTTAATTTTATATTGTCAGTGTCATTTCAGGAAGGATTCGTCCAAAGCCGTTAAAACTTTTATGAAAAAAAAGAAATTATTTTTGGATTCTATTATTATCTGTGGAAAAAAATCGATCGATATTCTCTACAAAGATTTTAATTATTTGATATTTTCTGCTTTTTTGTACTCTGTTTTCATGTATTCGTGCCGTTAATCTTTCTAGTCGTGTTGTAATGTTTTCCTCACAGTCGAAATGAAAAATAGTATGTTTAACTCGGGTGAAAGCACCCATTTCACTCTCGAATTATTGGCGCTCTCACTTCGTTCGAGCGCCAGAAACATCTCGAGTGAAATGGGTCGCTTTCTCCCCTTGTATAACAATCTACTATTTAATGTCTGGGCCCATTTCACATCATACCATGACCGCGCTAGAAGCGTATCAGACACGAAAAGCAACACGACACGCTCTACTTTACCCACTGAACGGATCTACAGCGTTCTGTCTCACCGTTATATGGAGCGAGAGCGTATATTGCCGGTGGTGACACGCTCCGTGCATGACACGCGACGGTGTTAGTCGGCGACGAAACGGTCTAGTGGGAACAGTGTTCAATACAAAGTATTTACCTGAATTCTTAAAAGATGAAATAAGAAACCAAAAATTGCGCACGGGCGGGACTCGAACCAGCATCCTTCTGGCTAACCGGACCAACTGCTCTTCCAATTGAGCTACCGTGCTGTCGGTCCGCCAGCGCGAAATTCCTGGTCTCTTAGCATACGTCATTGCGTGACGTTAGCGCCATCTACCCGTCTGTTTATGCAGTTTCTTATTTCATCTTTTAAGAATTCAAATATGACACTGTGAGAGTTAAGAAACATTCTAAACCATTGAGTTTTTACCTGACAAGTTTCTAGCACGGTCTTGGTATTATACGTCATGCAGTGTAGTGTGTAGAAACCTTTATGGCTCACAATTTAATGTATATTCCAGTCCGCAGCTGCGCTAAGAAATCATCTCAGGATACACACAGGAGAGTTGCCATTCCAATGCAGCGAGTGCCCTAAGAGGTTCCGAGTTAACGAGCGATTACAGGTAAAAATACATTGGATACATGTACCCCTTTTTTCTTTGCTTGGCGAATATTGTAAACAATATTTTTGTAACTTTGAATATTCGAATAATAATAATTATTTAAAAAGATCTGTCTTATACAGGGTGTAAAAGAAAGTACGAGCCAAATTCATTCAAATTCAAGACAACCACGCCCTCTTGAATATAGCTCGTATTTTTTTTTACACAAAAACAAATTCTTTTGGAGTCTTGTTTCGAGTCGGTGTCATAATATGTCAGCCATGATGTTCGTGGCTTGAAATCATGCACCGACTAAAATAATTTGTTTTTCCTAAATCAAAGACAAAACGTTATTTAATCGTTTAGACAGATTTTGAAAGACGGTTCTTTTATATGGTTTAAGATATTAAATATTTTATTATATTAAGAGCTAATTTTTTCAATATTCGGATAAGATATATTCGTCAAAAAAAATACAATATGGCTAATTTGAAAACGTTACCTAATTGTTGTTGGATTTGTAAAATTTATTGTTCCTTCTATGTAGAGATCATAGACAAGAAGCCTATGATGTTTTTATGACAGACATCTGTCTATGGTCATTCAAGAAAACTGTTGTGCTATGGACGTTTCGTAAGGTCGTGTGATTTCTAATTATTGTGTGTCTACCGAAATATCAATAATAGTCCGCAATCATACGTAACTGTATGTTTTTAATCTGTCGCTTTATAATTTATCCGTCTGATAAGTTTTATCTGACCATTGAAAAATCGGCCCTTAATATGATCCAGCGCCCGCTGCATGGCACATCGATAAACCCGTTTGTCGCGCGTTTTACCGCGTCTACCTAGATAATTTATCTCCACGTGCATGGTACAGTCTTTTAATATATCTATAACGCGAGGTCGTAGACAATTTGTCTCTAGTGCGTAATGGCTGCATTATGGCTGCCGTTTTTTATACAAGTTTGACAGTTTAGGAAAGTTAGCATAGCGTCAGTTATATCGACATCTTGCGATCGTTTATATACCTATATCTATCTATACCGCGACGCGACAAGCCAACCCATGCAACGGGTGCAGGCAACGAATTTGATGTCCTTATAATTATATAATTTATAATATATAATCTATGTAATGCTCTTAGATTCACCGTCGTATTCACACCGGAGAGCGGCCAGTCAAGTGCAGCTACTGTCCGAAAGCGTTCCGCCACAAGGCGCAGCTGATACGACACGTCAGAGTAAGTGTTGCTATACAGGGTGTCGCAAAAATGTGGAGGTAAAATAATAAAATAAATAAAAAATGGACTCCAATCAGATATATTGTTCTGATCCCAAAGTAAGTTGCTAATACATTTGTGTTATGGTAATCAGAAACAACGGTGGTAAAATTGCCGTGTCATAGAGAATATTGAAGCCACATTGCTTTAATAGCAAAAAAAATGCCAATTTTAGGGAACATATCAATGTTTATCAACTTTTATTAGATAATAATCATAAATTATTAATCGAAAGATGATAAAAATGCCAATGTTGCCGGCAACGGCACATCTATATGTTGAGCTAATCAAACCATTTTATATATTTTTATATTCTATCTGTTTTATTCTTCACTTGACTTTTTTGTATTGTAGCTATTTTGGCTCGTATTTAATTTAACAAGCCTTTATTTTTCGCCATTTCGTGACATATTCACCCTGTATTTTTGTTTTCAGGTACACACCGGCGAGAAGCCATACCCTTGCGCGCATTGCGGTAAAGCGTTTTCATTGAATTATACGCGGAAAGCGCATATTAGAACAGTACATATGGGCGTACCGAGCGGGGCGCCGCCCGACGCTTTCTATGGCGCTTCTGCGATCTGAGGCGCCCCTACCGGTATTTAAGGCGCGTTTTTAGATAAGGCGCCCCTGCGATTTGAGGCGCCCCTACTGGTATTTAAGGCGCGTTTTAAGAAAAGGCGTCCCTGTGATCTGAGGCGCCCCTACTGGTATTTAAGGCGCGTTTTAAGATAATGCGCCCCTACTGGTATTTAAGGCGCGTATTAAGATAAGGCGCCCCTGTGATCTGATTCGCCCCTACTGGTATTTAAGGCGCATTTTTAGAATATTAGGCGCCCCTTCTGGGATATGAGGCGCCCCCGCTAGGATCTAAGACGCCGCCCTTAGGCTGCGTTTCCACCAGAGATGTGCGATGGAAATGTGTCGTAAGAGGATGTCTAGCTGTGCTGTGAAAATGTGTGGGTGTTTCCACCAAAGCTGTGCGATGAAAATGTGTCTACGAGGATGTGTAGCGGAGCTGTGAAAATGCGCATTAATGTGTGGTGCGAGGATGCGTTGCGAAGCTGTGAAATGTGTCAACAGGGGTGCGGTGTAGGCGTGTGTAATATCTGATTTTTTCGATATCGAATCAAAACTATATATCGATATTCGATATCAGATATTGAAACTATATATTTTCAAAACTATATATTGGCGTATCGATGTGTATTTCGTATCATTGAATCTAAAACGATATTTCGAAAACTATTTATTGGCGTATCGATGTGTATTTTTTTGTATCATTGTATCAAAAAAATATGTTTTTCTGAAACAGTATACAGTTATATCGTATCATAATATGATATCATTGTTGTTGTTTTTCTTAAATCTGTTCGGATTATGAACTTATTACTTAATTATATCGAAAACTAGCGGACTTTGTTTCGCCCCGGCCCCGTCCCGCACCAGTCCCGGCCCCGTCGAACGGGATAAATGTATCCTATGTCTTACTGGTTATAAGCTCCTCTTCACCGTTTCGCCCCGGCCCCGTCCCACCCTAGCCCCGGCCCCGCCCCACCCCAGCCCCAGGTCGGTCTCACCCCAGCCCTGGCCCCGTCCCACCCCAACCCCAGCCCCGTCCCACCCCAACCCCGGCCCCGTCCCACTCCAACCCAACCCCAGCCCCGTCCCACCCCAGTCCAACGCCGGCCCCGTCCCACCCCAGCCCCAGCCCCACCCCCAATTGATCTAATATACGTTTCAATATCTATATACGATTTGAATCGGCCATGCCTAGTGCGGTGTATGCGCAAACCTATTCAACACACATTCCTCGCACACATTCCTCGCACACATCCCTCGTACACATCCCTCGCACACATCCCTCGTACACATCCCTCGCACACATTCTTCGCTTGTTTTGTATGCGCAAAAACCTAGCTCCGCTGAGCCGTTTCCACCAGAGCTGTGCTGACCGAGGCGAGGTAAATGAAGCGATTCTATTGGTTCTTTACAAACACATTCCTCGCTACGCATCCTCGCACATCTCTGGTGGAAACGCAGCCTTACTCAAATTTAAAGTGTGTTTTAAGAATATTAAACGCCCCTTCTGGGATATGAGACGCCCCTGACGGAATTAGTAGATACTAAACATCACTACAATTATATTTGTACCCTGCGCTCATTGCGAAGATTTATGTAAATAAAAGTCCGTACTGTTCTTTATTAAATTAATATATTAATATAAGATTTTGATAGATTTGGGATGATCAATATGATGTTTAGTGTATATAAATCGTGTTTATTTATCTCATTGTATAATAAATGTAGGAGTATTTTTTCTCTTAATAAATTTGATAATCATTTTCCATTGTCCAGTATTATATGGAACAAGTATTGATATAATTATCATGCATTTGAGAAATCTCTTTGAAAATAATACAATAAAATATAAGTTGTAAGATATTTCTAATTTATATAGTTATTTATGGAATAAAGAATTAATTTAAAAAGTAAACTGCTTTTTATTTTTATTTCCTACTGAAGCTAATCTTGTTATCAATTCAGTATTGTGGTCCTAATGTCAATAGAGAGAGAGATAGCAATATACAGCGCGCCGCTTTATCGGTAAGTGCAAAATTTTTATATTGTTTATTTTTGTACTTTTGTGTACAAAATAAATTACTTTCTTTCTTTCTTTTTTGCAAGCGAGATAAACACGACACTGACAGGAGTTGACAGGACTCGGTTGATTTTACGCCGACTAATAGCGGTCCCAGTGAACTTCGTTTCTCCTACGTACTAGTCGAAGCGATGACGAAAAAATTTAAAAATCATGAAATTCGGTCCACTCTTTCTTGAGTTGTAAACTAAGTGATAACTAACACTTCCTTTTATGTAAGTAAGATAATTAAAAAAATATTTAATCACTCGAAACTGAAGTCTATTGATGGAATGAATGTCTATTTTACCATCGACAAATAAACACTAATAATATATAGTCCCCCTAGCCCAGGGATGCACAGACCGCGGCCCGCGGGCCGCTTGCGGCCCGCCGGTCGAATACTGGTGGCCCGCCGACAGCAAAAATAATACTCTCGTACATTCGAAAAATATTGAATTCTATTCCAGAATAAAACCAAAAAAAATATGTTCGAAAAGTAATTTGAATCTCGCGCGCGCGCTCTTAAGTGCACGAATTCCCGATTGCTCGCGTAGGTAGATACACGAAGCTTCCAGAGTCGGTTTCGAGATTTCTCCAGACAGTTTTCGACTCTATACGCGCGGTATAAAAGCCACGCTAACCGCAGCGACCGATAGTTCGGTTTTAATTTGAGTGAAGTGTCAATAGTTCTAGTGTAGATTTTAACTCGACTAGCCGGTGTCATATATTTTGATCCACATTCAACGTAGATTTCCCGTCAAGTGCCGTGTATAATTGTGTTGTGAAATCGTAAGTAAAACTCTGTTATTAATAAGTGTTTCCCTACCTATTTAAATCAATCTACCTAAATAAAAAAGGATGGGTAATTTAAGTAGGTACTGTAATTGTTTTTAGGTGCTGTGTTAATCCTAGCCAGGATAAGAACGCAACATGGACAAGCCAGGACCTAGTAAAAAACGTAAGGTTAAAGATGAAAATCGGCAGTTTCAAGAAATTTGGACTGAGAAATACTTTTTTGTATGGTCGCATAATAAAGTCGTTTGTTTAATTTGCAAGAATTCTGTTGCGATTGCAAAGGAATATAATGTAAAAAGGCACTATGAAACGCAGCATCCTACTTTTACCAAGTTTACAGGCGAATTAAGAAAGCAAAAAATGTTGTCTTTAAAACGGGAGCTTATTGGTCAGCAAGCTATGTTTACAAAACCCATCCAAGATTCAGAAACAGCTACAGAAGTTAGTTATGAAATTTCTCGAATGATAGCAAAGCGCAGTCGCCCCTTCAATGATGGGGATTTTGTAAAAGAATGCATAGAAATTGCCGCTAAGAAAATGTGTCCAGAAGCAGCAAAAAAGTTTGAGAAAATTCAACTGAATCGTATGACTATCCAAAGACGTATTATGTCTTTGTCAGGTAATATTGCGGAACAATTAAATGAAAAAACTAAGATCATTGAATTTTTTTCATTAGCACTCGACGAATCCACTGATATTACTTCCACAGCTCAACTTCTCATATTCATACGAGGTGTTACTCAAGATTTTGAAGTCTTAGAAGAGTTGTTAGGAATGTGTTCATTGAAAGGTCAAACCAGAGGAGTTGATATACTCAATGTACTTTTGGATGAGTGTTCAAAAACTGATTTGGACTTATCAAAATTATCGGGAGTTGCCACTGACGGTGCTCCTTCGATGATTGGTGTCAATTCTGGGCTAGTTACTTTGCTGAAAAAGCATATGCAAGAAAAAAACATAAACGCTGAAGATCTCATGCAGTTTCACTGCATTATACACCAAGAAGCCCTCTGTTCTAAAAAAATTGAATTTCAAAATGTCATGAAAGTGGTAGTTTCGACTGTAAATTTCATAAAATCACGAGGACTCAATCACAGGCAATTCAAACAATTCCTTGATGACATCGAAAGCGAATATGGAGATTTACTGTATTATACAGAAGTAAGGTGGCTAAGTCGTGGATTGACCCTGGAACGATTTCTAAATTTAATAGAAGAAATTGGAATATTTCTGGCGGAAAAGCAAAAGGATGTCCCGGAACTTAAAAATCCTGATTGGTTGTGTGATTTGGCTTTTTTAGTTGACATTACAAATCATTTGAATGTCTTGAACACACGGCTTCAAGGCAAAAATCAACTGATATCCCAGCTCTACGCTCACGTATCATCCTTTCAATGCAAGCTGACACTTTTCAGATCGCAATTGAATTCTGGAAATTACAATCATTTTCCGAATTATAAGAAAATGGCTGAAAAATTCAACAAAACTGCGATTAATTTCAGTTATGTAGAAAAGCTAGATATTTTGATTCAATCTTTTCAAGAAAGATTTTCGGAGTTTAAAAAAGTGAAACCTCTGTTGGACATATTCAGCAATCCTTTCACGATTTCAGTTGAAAATGCGCCAGAGTCAATGCAGTTAGAAATTATCGACATTCAAAACGACCAAGATTTACACAACAAATTCAACGAAGGAGACTTGCTGAACTTTTACCGCTGCATTGATAAAAATACGTACAAAGAGTTGCGCATAAACGCTCTGAAATGTGCCAGCTTATTTGGTTCTACCTATATATGTGAACAAACCTTTTCAATACTAAATAATAATAAAACAAAAAATCGAAACCGCCTTGCAAATGAAAGTTTGGAAGCAGTTTTACGTGTTGCTACAAGTAAATTTGAGCCAAATATAAAAAAGATTGTAAGCACTATGCAGTACCACGCTTCAAATTAATAAATTCTTTTTCAATTTTAATACATAATTATCAATTCTTTATTGTCTTTAATTACCTATACTTCTGGCGGCCCGCCATCAGTTCATAATTTGCCCGAGTGGCCCCTAGTCTTAATAAGTCTGTGCATCCCTGCCCTAGCCGATGTCGACTACGGTGGCCAGTCACAACGACTAACCGACTGCGCGGGACATGTTAATAGTGCACAAGTGTGTGCGCAAACACAGGTGCACTCTCTGTTCCATTCACTCTCATAGCCCGATGGGACAGCAATCTGACACGACCAAATTCCGGGCTACCCTGAGAATTTCTAAACAGAAAAAACCTAGGTATAAATTTTTGGCCCGACCCGGGAATCGAACCCGGGAAATAAACACTAACCAACGAACAATTGAAATATAGAATCATCACGTCATATCATATGAAGTATAGGACAGATAACTTTAACCAGAAGTTATTAGGACACTGTGAAACAGGCCTATAATATCATAAATTCATAAAATCACTTTCCTAAACAAAACAATTTTGTATAAGAAATTGTCATTTTCTAGAACGAAACCGCAGAATAAGAGGCTAAGAGCTATCTCTTAAATATGTATGCGAGGAAATAATTAATTTGTGTTTATATTAAAGTAATATAATATGGGAATAGTAAAAAGTGTATATTTTTCTGCATTGACAGGTCGTAATTTTAATAGTACTTAAAATACTATTTTACATGGATACCAGATTGTATAATACAATACACAATTAATATAAAATACTCATTATCACATTGATAAATATTAACTTTAAAACTATCATTAATTATTTACATTAAAATAACTTTAATCAAAATACTATAAAAAATACAACCAATATTAATATTTCAATAACTAACATTTCATTTTGTATCAAACCAATATACAGGATGTGCTTTGATCAGTTTTCTCATATTTCAAAAAACAATATGATAACGGCTACTATAAAAAGGAATCGTACAGAGCCATCTGTTGATATTTTAAAGAACTACACTGGTGTAGCTATGTACTCCTTTGGAGAGATCGAGACTCCATAATGTCTTGTTTATGCGTGTGTGTGTGTGTTTTATTTTTCTGTATGTCTCTCTCTCTTTCTCTGCGTGCGTGCGTGTATATGTGTGTGTGCGTGCGTGCGTGCGTGCGTGTGTGTGTGTGTGTGTGTGTGTGTGTGTGTGTGCGCTCGCGCGAGTGTGTGTATCTATGAGTGTGATGGGTATGAGACTCTTTTCCTTTCTTTTTGTGTGGGTAAATATTTGATACAACATCACCTCACTCCACGGCGGTTCTCCTAGCCCTATAGGGCGAGGGTAGTTTGAGGTGTACGGTGCGTATGTGAACCTTCATGGAGTTGGACTGCGAGAACGACTTGCCGCAGTGCGAGCACGCGTAGGGCTTCGCCCCCGTATGCACCTGCGGAATAGTATTTTTTATAATGTTGTGGTATATTCACTTGCCTATAGATTTATATTAAGAAAGAGAGAAAAAGCATTTATTGGTAAGAGGACAGCACAAACACACACACAAACGCACGCTTCACAACAGAAAATTTGAAAATAAAGATAAACAGTTACAGAAATAATGTGTGCACAAAAAAAAACAATTAAACAAAAACGTAAGACAGTTGAATGCCAGCCAAGCAGTACGTGCCAGACGCAAAGTGTGTTGGTGATGTCCAGACCAAGAGGACCTATTAAATATAAAATATAAGAGGATTTATTAAATAAATCAATAAATAAATGCGCCAGACACCAATTGTCTGGTTTCGTGGTAAGGAATTTTCTTCCTTGTGTTACGAAGTACCAGACAACGATAATGACGGGGGCGTCTCCCATAAATACTTAAATACATATAACATCCATGACTTAGGTACAAATGTTCGTGCTTATCATCACACAAACATTATTTATTAAGTTTTTTTTCTGTGTTATGGGCCAAGATGAAATTAAGTTTTTTTTATTATAATTAATGAAATGACATACCCTATTGTGTCTGTTAAGCGCTGCTTTGTGCTTGAACGCTTTGGGGCAGGACGCGCATTTGAATGGACGTTCCCCGGTGTGAGTTCTTTGGTGGATCTGTAATAAATATATATTATATTGTTTTATTGACTGCCTCGGTGGCGCAGCGGTAAGAAGGTCGCATTTTAAACCGACGGCTGCGCCGGAGGTCCCAGGTTCAATTCCCGGGTCGGGCCAAAAATATGTACCGGAGTTTTTCTGTTCAGAAATTCTCAGGGTAGCCCGGAGTTTGGAAGTTGGCGGTGTTTCACCCCCGTGCCTCGGAAAGCACGTTAAGCCGTTGGTCCTGCGCCTGATCTCTCTCCGGTCGTGTCAGATTGCTGTCCTATCGGGCTATGAGAGTGAAAGGAATAGAGAGTGCACCTGTGTTTGCGCACACACTTGTGCACTATTATATGTCCCGCGCAGTCGGTTAGTCGTTGTGACTGGCCACCGTAGTCGAAATCGGCTAGGGGGACTATTATTACTATTATTATTGTTTTAAACTTTCATGCTCACTAACATTAGAATAGTTAGATACGGCGAGCGGAATAAACGACTTCGAAGGAGGGTATACCGATATGTCTGCCAATAACAAGTAATAACAACCCACCCGCAAGTTCTCTTCAGTTACTCCGTGATCATGGCGCTTGCAACGGTGCCGAAATATCCGAAGCTCATAAATAATAAGGTACATGGTAGCAATCCCGTATCTAACTATTCTAAATATATATTACTTTCATTTTATTCCATTTTTTTTTTAATATATAGGGTCAAATCATTTTAAGTGATAATATTTTAACCGTGGCTTTGTATACATCATAGAAACAGGGCACTATCATATTTTTTGGAAAATCGAGATTTTCATTTTTATTATTTTTTTAACATAGACAATATCTTTTTTTAAAACAGCACCCTGACAATTACTTACCCACCTCATCGGCTTCGCCTCTTAATTCAATGCCCAAACCTTTTTAGGGTTCCGTATTTTTCTCTAATCTTAGCCTTAATTAATTAAAAATTTAAATCTGAGAAAGAAATAATACCTTAGTCTCCAATTTTCTCAAAAACTAGCGGATAAAACCCAAAGTGTTTTCTACAAAAAATGATTTATTGATTTGTGCTGAATCGGCCATTTAAATATTATCACATAAAACGAGGTGGCCTTATATTGGTTTGAATACTTTTTGACACTCAAGTGTTATTTTTAAAATAACATAACTCTTTCTTGTACATCATAGAGGTTAATTACAAATTCGTTAAATAGAAATGTATAATTCAGTTAGATGGTCTTTCAGAGAACCTTTGGGTAAGAAAAATATGAGTTCATAGAAAGAGATATTTTGTGCTTTTTATTTATAAGTAAGATTAATAATAACATTGCCATTTTTCCTATGATTTACCTAGAAATTAAATGACTTTAAACGAGTTTTACTTTTAAAAAGTTTTTTTTTAGAGATCGCTTATTTAAAGCCTACATTGTACTCGTACATTTCTTTTTTTAACGAATTTGTAAATATTCTATTTGATGTGCAATAAAGAGTTGTCTTATTTTATTTTATCTTCTTTACGTGTACGTCTCCTGATATACAGGGTCACAGAATATATAATAGTACTACATACAGAACGGACACTCACCTCCCCTCCCTAGTCTGACTTACCTCACTATCGCGCCGGAATTAGGGTTCTCATTAGGGGACCGCCTAGCGGGCATGGCACGCGCATGTTTGCGACGTTAACTGAAGTACAAAGTTTTGTGTACGAGAGATGCCTAAGTACTGTGCAATGTACAGGTGTCTTTCTTCCTCAAGAAATGACTCAGATAAAAGCTTTTTTCGTTTCCTAAAAGATGAGAGACAGTAAGTAACTTCATACAAAATATGCAGCCATAACTAACTATTTAGTTACAGTGAACAACTTTAAAAACGTTAGGTAAAGGTAAAATTCTTTAGAATTATGTGTAGTTAAGAAATTATAATTGTAACATTTATGTGATCAGTGAAATTAGGTGTTGCTAAGGTAGATAATATCTTTTTATTTCTCTACGATACCACGTGAATATGACGTTACGAAATGAGTACTTGTTACGTTGTATACTAAATTAAAGTAAATTACGTTGTTTAGGTATCTGTTTATATAAGTGAAAAGAGCTATGACCGGTGTAACAGACTTTGTCAACCCTTATAGCACGCACACAAACGCAGCGTCTGTGCAACACGCCGTCTGTCAATGTATGGCCAAAATGAAAAGTTTCTTCCGAGTGTCCGGGGTGTGACAGGGTGCAAAACATTCTATCGAGGTCACCGCTGCCTAACCACCTTAAGATCCAAAA
This sequence comes from Pyrausta aurata, assembly GCA_963584085.1. NCBI lineage: Eukaryota > Metazoa > Arthropoda > Insecta > Lepidoptera > Crambidae > Pyrausta > Pyrausta aurata. Next base: position 5,766,520 of record OY757281.1, read on the forward strand.
TCGCTTGCACACCACACCGTCTTTTATTCGTTTACCGTTTTTTCTATGTGCAAGCGATGTTTATCAGAAAGTGGTTAGGCGGCGGAGTCCGCTTGCGCACCTGCAGGCGCTGCGGCTGGCTGAAGCGCTTGGGGCAGGCGGCGCAGGCGTAGGGCCGCTCGCCCGTGTGCGTGCGCTGGTGGTAGCGCAGCGTCGCGCTCGACTGAAAGAAGAAAGAAAGAAAAGTAATTTATTTGGTACACTACAAAAGTACAAAAATAAACAATATAAAACTGCACTGCTGACTGCAATACAATACAGGGTGTTCGTACAATAGGCTAGTGTCCACTGAGAACAAATCACAATGTTGGTAGTTTCTAGTGATTATTAATTATAGTTTGGAGATGTCATCAATTATGATTATTAATATTTTAAATAATTTAGTTTGTCCAAAACACACTTTTGGTCACGTTGACTGCAAACGCCTGTCAGAGGATGTGACGTCACGCCTTGCACGATGGCGGGCTTTTTGGCCGTCATAGACAACTATTAATTATAGTATTTTACTGTCAAGAAGACTGTCGACTTAAGCAGTGACGTCATTTAATTTAGGGCGCCATGACGGTTCGGGCGTTTTTGAGTCCCATTCAAATTGAATCTCAAAATTCAATTTAAAAAAAATAGATACTACTTACCTTACCATAGTAAATATTATATTGATCAAATACCTTGATATTTTTCAAAATATTCAACATTTTAGATGATTTAGTTATGATTTCAACAAATAAATTTGAATGGGTTTCAAAAACGCTCGAACTGTCATGGCGTACTAAATGACGTCTCGGTAGAAGTCTTTTAGACAGCAAGACACAATGAAGAGTTGTCAATGACAGCAAAAATAGCCCGCCATCGTGCAAGGCGTGACGTCACTTCCTCTGATAGGCGTTTGTGGTCACGTGAACAAATAAATTATTTAAAATTTTAATAATCACAATTTAAATTAATTCGTTTCATGATATCTCCAAACCATTAATAATCACTAGAAATTACAAACATTGTGATTTGTTCTTAGTGAAAACTAGCCTATTATTTAATAACTGCATGTAAATTAATTACTCATGTCTTACAAATAATTATTATTTATGTTCAACAAACATATTATTGTTTCTCGTAAATATAAGACAAATGCTTTATTTTAAGTTTGTCACTTAGTTTTTGATGGTGGTATATTTTTTTTATTTATTATTCGTATACTCACAGTACACTCCCGGCCACAAATCTCGCACACGACATTCGCGTTGCGCGTTTTCCTCTGATCCTTGAACCCGCGCAACTTTAAGTGTACGCGCTGGTAGTGTACGGCGTACGAACGTTCGTGAGCGAATATTCTGTTACACTGGAAAATAATTAAAATATTAATTAACATATTTTTTAAAACCATCTTATAACTTTGACTTGTATAAATTTCCCAAAACTTTCTAACATATTAACAACATATTAGGTCTGACTGAAATTCTTATTGAGAAATAAAATGTAACTTACGGTATGTTTCACAATGTCGAAGTAAGTCCCGGTTGGTGCTTTCTGTCAAATACGACTTTCTTTATTTGAAACTAGCCCCGTCCCGCCCCAGCCCCGGCCCCGTTGAACGGGATAAAAAGGATCATATGTCTTTCTCCTGGTTCTAAGCTACCTCCCCACCGTTTCAAAACATAGCCAGCTGTTCAGCCTTCGAGTAACAAAAACTACTTACCTCCTCACACGTCACTTTGCCGTCCTTCGTGTGCACCTTCAAATGTTCCTTAAGCTCTTCTTCAGTTGGGTAGCCCTCCCCGCATTGGTGACACGGCCTGTAACATACAGAGTCGTCATACAAAATTTTAAAATCAATTATTAAGACTATCCTATTTTGACGACGCGTTTGGTGTATTGGTTAGCGCTCCTGACTATTACGCTGTTGCGGGTTCGAATCCCGCAGGGGGCAAATGTTTGTGTGATGAGCACGAACATTTGTACCTTTGTCATGGATGTTTTATGTATTTAAGTGTTTATGGGAGACGCCCCCGTCATAATCGTTGTCTGGTACTTCGTAACACAAGGAAGAAAATTCCTTACCACGAAACCAGACAATTGGTGTGTTGTCTGGCGCAGATTTATATTTATTTATTATTATTTATATCGTGTGCAGGCGGAACATAGCGCGAAATAGGCTAGTTGCCACAGTGAGTTGTTGCTACTACGTATAGAGAAGCTATGCCAAGCAAAAAACGTGTTGCAAAAACGACTACAAGATTGTGACGTTTTCTTTGAAAATTAGAATTTCGTATTATGATTTGTACGAGTTGATGACCGTGTCATCAATTCATGGCGCACAAAATTCGTTCGTGATGTCAGTTCCATACGCTAGTAATAGTAGTTAAATGAGTGCCACCACCAATCGTTGGCGTACTTTTTATTCATTGTCAAAACGCTACTCTGCCATACATATACTATGGCTATTTGAAACTATTATGACGTCATCGTTTTCTGTATCCAACTGACGCACTTTTTACTGTTTATAGAGCTATAGAAATACATTGTGCAAATTAATAAGAATGATCAATGAAAAGTGGGCCTAAAATATTGTTTTTTTTTAAATATAGATAGGGTTAGTGGAATTATCGGTGATTGCAGAAAACTACCTAATTGCCTACATTTCGTACGCCTACGGTCGAAATATGCTTGCGGGCGATAACGTTTCCCAACCCTTTACGGTTGTGTGACCGGTACGCCGCAAAATAAATCGAACCAGCCATGATTTGCAAACAAATGTGTCCAGTCATAGAACTTGACTTTGTAATTTACTACGAGTTAGCGATTTCGATATTGATTAGGGATTATAGCTTTAGATTACTGAATCTCTGAGTTAAAGCAATTTAGAGCACTATGGCCAGGTAAAGGTAACTACGTATACTCTGTAGAATAATTGGTGAATTTTTTTTGATCCTATTACAGGCCACATGCTGTATAAATTCACTTACCTCAAGCCATTACTAAGATCGCAGATACCATCCACCGCATTTGCTGTGTGCCGTTTCAACGCATCGATGCTATGAAACTGGGTATCACAATTTGAGCAGCGCGTATCTATGTCTAACTCTGAATTCTGTAAAAAAATATATACAGGGTGTAAATAAATAATAATAATAAATATACGTGTTAAAAAAAGAGCAGTAAAATGTAAGGGTATCTTCATATACCAAGTAAAGAATCCACTGTCAAAATCTTACCATGAAATCTGTTTTTTTTTTTTTCAATATACACTGTGAAATATTTAGTGGTTTGTTTTCCCGCAGCAGGATGGTTTACCATTAGTAATACTACCGAATCACGCGATTTTTTTTAAATAAAAAATATTTTACTCTCAACTCTCATCAAAAAAAATATCATCAACTTGAAAGAAATACCTTATCACCTAATTAAGTAATGAATTATGATTAATAAAATAATCTTGATTATTTGTTATTATGTTCGTGTTTAGTTAAGGGTAGATAAATGTATTTACGACGATCCGAAGCCCGTAAAAAACGGTCGTTAACACGTTCCGGGACAGTGCCCGCCTACAGGCGTGAAAACAATGAAACATCTATTGTGTCTGGAGTAGTGTCCCGGAACGTGTTAAACTGCTATTTTATGATTAGAATAATAGAAAAAATCACAAATCTATTGTACTACTAAGATAGAATCATTTTACTGCGGGAAAAAAAACCACTAAAATTTCACGGTGTATATTATCACAGAATATATAATAGTACTACGTACAGAAGGATCACTCCGCCAACACAATTACAGTAAACGCAACTCTGCTACAACCCAATAAAGTGCAATTCAGCTCGCACGCCTTTTATTCAAGGTCGTTTCGTCTGCCGAGATTGCGTGTCTCTTTCTAACGCGTAACGCTATCCTTGTTTCGTTGTTAGGGTTGTGAGTGAAGCGTGACACGAACATACGCGTAGGTACAACTCGCTACCAAAATAAAATAATTAGTAGTATAATATTAGTTAGTAACTAGAATAAGATACCGTAAATGTAAGCCTTATCTATCGTACCTATATTAATGCTTTCGACTGTGCACTGTGACTGTGCACAGTCATTTTTTCTTTTTGAACTCTATGCCTACTTTTTTAAATTTTGACAATTATTATCTGTGGGGAAAATTCGATCGATATTTTTTACAAGGATTTTAATTATTTCGTATATATCTGCTTTTTCGTACTGTTTTCATGTATTCGTGTCGTTATTCTTTCTAATCATGTTAGATGTTTGGAGAACTGTAAATTAACTGTCTTTTTGTGCAAAAACTTGAGTTTTCCTTTCTCGCTGTACTACATAATACCTGACCATTACATCTACAACCACTATTGTAAATTTAATGTTTTCCCTCACAGTCAAAATGAAAAATAGTATGTTTAACTCGGGTGACAGCACCATTTCACTCTCGAATTATTGGCGCAATTACTTCGTTCGAGCGCCAGAAACATCTCGAGTGAAATGGGTCGCTTTCTCCCCTTGTATAACAATCTACTATTTTATTTTATATTAGCGGTCTCAGCGAACTTCGTTTCGCCCCCAGCCCCGTTCCGCCCCGGCCCCGTAATGATTAAGTATTCATTACACATATCGAGTTTTCATTGTTTTTAAGATGTATTCTGCTATTCGGGACGGAAACAAATCCAACAAATCAAAAACCATGGCAATCGGTCCAGCCGTTCTCGAGTTATAAGTGTTGACAAACACGACTTTCTTTTATAAATATTAATTTTAATATTGATTTAAGAAATGTCAGAATCGGCCTCTAGATTATATGAACGCATTATTAATATGATGCAAGTTTTACCACGAGATCCCTGTGCGCCTTTCTCCTATGCATGTTGAGTCCATTCTCGCCTATAAACGCCTCACCACACACGAGGCAGGCATGCTTGGAAGGATGTCGTGATCGTATGTGACTCAAATGACTTGTTGATTTGCTGAAAATTACGATAGAAATTATCTGAGAATATAAACACCTAGAAGGAGGGTTCCTAACAAAGATCGTTGTCAAAAGCGCGCACATTTTGTAGCTACGTGTGCGTAAACAATATCCCTGTCACGCACACTAGTAAAGGAATAATATTGTCAGAAAATCTCATTTCTACTAAATGGTAGAAAATTGAAATATTAGGGAACCTATGTATAAAAAAACCGGTTAAGTGCGTGTCGGACCCGCGCACTGAGGGTTCCGTGCCACCGTTAACTGAATTCAGGGTCCACTTACTTTCACTTAACGAAAACATCACAATATATTGCGACAACAAAAATAACTTTGTTTTTCATAGTGCTTGTATGAAAGACAAAGTTATATTTGCGGTTGATAAAAATGTGCAATATCTCAAAAACTACTGGTTCGATCTCCTTCAAACCAATTTTCGTTGCAAGTTTTTGTTGAGATCTACATCATATATTTTATCCAAAATTTTCGCTTTCTTAGTTCAAAAGTTAGAGGGGGGGGGACGCCCATTTTACCACTTTGGAAGCATCTATATCTCAAACCTTACACTTTAAGAAAAAATGGTTTTAGAAACCTCAACATCATTTTAAAAGACCTATCCATAGACACCCCACACGCATAGGTTTGAGTAAAAAAAAATTTTTAGGTTTTAGTTTCATGTATGGGAGCCCCCCCTTAAATATTATTTTTTCTTACTTTTTGTATCTGAATCGGAAAGCGGTGAACAAAATACACCTACCTACCAAGTTTCAGCTATGTGATGCTTATAGTTTCAGAATAAAGTGGCTGTGACATACGGACGGACAGACAGACAGACAGACAGACAGACAGACAGACAGACAGACAGACAGACAGACAGACAGACAGACAGACTTGACGAAACTATAAGGGTTCCGTTTTTTGCCATTCGGCTACGGAACCCTAAAAATAACGAACGTAGCCTTTTTATTTTATTCAATGGTTTAATTTCCCCTCTAATTTACTCTTTTCTGTTTGATGTATGGATTTAAAAATACACCATATAGTTCTGATTGTTAATCTAAGATTGCCACCGCTACAAAATGGCGGATTCCATAATTATTTTATCACTACTACCTCAACATGAGTGTCAAATGTAAGAGCTTGATTAGTTGAATAGAGCGAACTATAAAAAAAATCCTAATAAGGCCACCAACAAATGGCTGATATACAGGGTGTAAAAAAGTACAAGCCAAATTCAAAGGGGTGGTTAAAAGTGGAGTCTAGAATACAGGAAAAATATTTTAAAAATCTAGCTCTTTTTTCTACATACAATTTTAATTTGCATTAAATTGCTATACAGAACAGTTGACGATCCACCAATCCCAACAGGCGTCCTTTTAAGTAATGATTCTGCTATTTACAATAATACTAATTGATTAAAATCAAATCAAGCAGCACCGTACAAAATCATACTCGAAAACATCTAAGATTGCGCGCACGTTATTTATAAAAAGCTACAAAAACAGATGGTTAGATGATGTGATGATTTATAAATAATCATTTAAAAAAACACTATTTATTAGGATGGACCCCTAATAAATAATGTATTTTTGTGGAGTATTTTTCTGTAGTAATAGAAATACTCGTTTAATTATTATTTTTTCTTTTTCTTTAATTTTTTTTATTATTTTTCCCGTGTTCTAAACTCGATTGACAACCACCCCCTTGAATTTGGCTCATACTTTTTTACGCCATGTATATTAAAAAAACATTTATTTCTGTATAAAGACTCACTTACTAACTTGGGGTGTCGTAGCACAGTGGTGGCAGCGCTTTGGTAGTAATACCGAAGTTAAGCAACTTACGGCGCGGTCGATGTTTGGATGGACCATTCCGACCATATAGGTGACTTATATCCCAAGCGTCTCCGTGCTTCGGAAGGCACGTTAAGCCGCTGATTCCGGCTTTTTTTATAAAGACTCACAAGGAGCACTTATACCCGACACGAACATTCGAAACCATGAGTAGTTTTCTTTTTCCCATCACTTTATAGCTCTCACTAGATGGCGTTAGGATCACTTAAGTAACAATTTTTTTCACATTGGGGGTAAGCCATAGACAATAAAAGTGTGTAATATTGTAAATCGTAGAAAAATACGAAAATATACCTATTCCCGATTTTTATTCTATAAAAAATAAATTTGTCAATTACGCAATTCTAAGATTTTCTTTGGTTCAAAATTGCATTCTATAATAGCTAACAAACACCTCAACTAAGGGTAAATAAATAAACATCTGATTATCCGATCTCTAGTTATAATTGTTAAAAATGACAGCAATAAAGTTTAAACCATAAAATTATCGCAAACATAGTGAATAAAACTATATTAAAAAGGAATGGTAGTTTTTTAAATTTCACCTATACTGACAACACTTAAGCAAATTTTCATTGATAAATTAAACAATCTTGTATTAAGTATTACATGTCTAAAAACAAGCTTAATTGGATAAATTACGCGTGGTATTCATTGCTTAGGGTTTTGTTGTGTTTTTAAGATCTGTTGTGGCAACCATTGACTGCACAAACCGTCATTATTATCAAAAATTCGGGAGCTGTTACTCGTACTGCGTGTCCTTGAGCACTAAGGGCTCAATGTCAAATAGTTGCCAAATGGGCTACTATTGAAATGCGCCATTTACGAGCCAGGACTGCGCTTCTAGGTGTTTATATTCTCAGGAAATTATTTATTCTCTCTGCATGACCTATAGGTAAACCGCTTCATTGAGACTTCGCCTGCGGGGCACTGGAGCGCGGGGGGAGGCGATAGCGGGTCGTGCGAGAGGTGCGGGCGGCGCGGAATCACCCGCCCACGATTACTAACCGCGCTCTCGTCTCTCCCCGCACTCCTGTGCCCCTCAGGCGAGGTCTCAATTTCGTCTACCTATAAAGGTTTGACTGGCAGATAATGCTTTCAGCATTTAGTCCACCTTTGTACACTTTTAATTTGTGCAACAAAGTCTTTAAATAAATAAATAAAAATAGGAACGAAGAATTATGTAATCGAGTGCCAATTGGGTGTTTTCTCGGGTATGAAGATTGAGTATCAAGCGATATAGATCGCAAACAACCGCTTTATATTTTACACATACGCACGCGCGCGCGCACACACACACACACACACACACACACACACACACACACACACACACACACACACACACACACACACACACACACATACACTAAACACTAGTTCACTAGTTTTATACACTATTGCTGTTTTATAAACTATCAAGTATCATTTTTACAGTTACGAAAAAAAATTGAGAAAAAATATTTGATAAAAAAAGGTAAATATAATAATACATAGGAAAATTTAATATACATTTACACCCTATCAATGTATATCAATGTATGTACCCTATCAATGTATATCAATTACACTTTTACTCACCTAAAAGACGCCCCGCAGATTTTGCAAATAAACGTGTGACCGGTATGCCATTTAGAGTGTTCTTTAGCTTTGTGCCTGTAACAAAAAACTTCTTAATACGATTCATATATTTGGTTATTAGTCAATCAGAGAAAAAAGAAAAATATAAAATACCCACCTTTATCATTGCGAAAGTATGCTTGCATGCAGCTAACACACTTAAATAACCGCACTTTCATCCCCTTTTTCACCCCTTTGGGGAAGATTTTTTGGATCAAAACTAATATCCGTCTTCATAGTGCAATATATCTTTTTACGATTCGTCAAAATCGGTTCAGCCGTTTAAACGTGTAAATTGATATATGGAATTAATTTTACAACAATAGGGCTCAAAATATAAGCAAACAACATTTTTCTTGCCATAAAATTACAAAAAATTGGGTATAAAAATAAGGACTAGCAAATTTCGTTTTTGGTTAAGAGTCGACTCTGGAAAACAGGTTTTTTTAATCCTTTTCCTGTATTCGTGGGCGTGGCTTCGTTTTCAATCAATTGAATTTGGCTCGTACTTTTTTTTACACCCTGTATAATTTAATTTTAAAAAGAAATATGTACCTCCCAGCAATCCTGATAATGTTTATCCTTTTTATTATTAGAGCTTTATTAGAGCGTCCAATCAAACAAAATGTGCAATCGTGGCCAAATGTCTGGCTATCTAATTTAAAAAAAGCTGTTTTATATCAAAGCCATTTATTTCTCCCATCCTTCTACAGTAGCCTATAAAACGTTATATAAGGTCACCTCGTTTTAAGTGATAATATTTAAAGGGCTGATTCAGCACAATAAATTAATCATTTTTTGTAGAAAACACTATGGGGTTTTATCCGCTAGTTTTTGAGAAAATCGGAGACTAAGCAAATTATTTTTTTCAGTTTTTTTTTACAAATTAAGGATAAGCTTAAAGAAAAAGAAGGTTTGGGTATTGAATTGAGAGAGGCGAAGCCGATGAATTAGATAACTTTTTAAATTGTCAGGGTGCTGTTTTGAAAAAATGATATTGTCCTTGCTAAAGAAAATAATGAAAATGAAATCTCGATTTTCCAAAAAATAATGACAGTGGTCTGTTTCTATGATGTATACAAAGACACTGTTAAAATATTATCACTTAAAACGATTTGACCTTATATACCAATCCACATCCTCCAGCAATCCTGATATTGTATAATTCTAACCTGATATTACAGCGTCCAATCAAACAAAATGTGCAATCGTGGCCAAATGTCTGGCTATCTAATTAAAAAAAACTGTTTATCAAAGCCATTTATTTCTCCCATCCTTTTACAGTAGCCTATAAAACGTTATATACCAATCCACATCTTTAGTAATCTCCAAGGGTATATACCACTCGAAATAATGGTCTATGGTCGTCACTCCCTCCGCGTTGTACGTGATCGTGCATAGACAAAAAGAGAACTTCTGAGCGTTGTACTTAACGCTCGCGTCTGCCAAACTCTGTGATCTGATGTATACGCAATCCGGCTCGTGTTGCCCTTCGTCTAACCAGTTCTTGAAAGAAAATTATATTTTAGTTGATTTTTGTTTTTATAAAGAACGAAAGAAAAATCGTTTATTCAGCACCAAAAAATTTTTACAAAATTTCTCCCTATTTATATTTTAATTTATAGTATTTTGTCACTTTAGCCTACGCGTTAAAGAAAGCGCTTGCAAAATTCTTATTAATGTGACGATGGCCGAGTGGTATAGGCATACGCCCGGATAGCGTAAGACACGGGGTTCGATTCCTCGTCTGTCACAGAGTCACGGTTGCTTTTTACAAGTGCAATTTATATTTTTATTTTATGAATAAACTTACTCCTATAAGAATCTTTCCCCACACTTGGTCTGCAGTGAATTCGAACGACTGCAGTATGCGTTTGAGCCGTGTAGCGCATCTTCCGAAATAATACTCATTTTGCACTGTGTCTATAAAATTAATAAAAAAATAAAGTCAAGTGCTGCAAGTTGCTTCTAAAATGTTTTTATACGCTGGACGAATATTTTAATAATCAATAAATGGATATTACCAATTTAGATTATTGTATGCCCGAAATGGGTAAACTGTTGACACATTATTTTATTTTTATAACAACTATTGTACACAGTTTTTGAGACAATAAATGATTATCTTATCGTATCTTAAGTGTGATTTGGACTAACGTTTCGTACTACGTGTATAACTTCATAAGTATACAGGGTGTAACAAAAAACTACTACGTGGTGCACGCTGGGTTTCAAAGCGTCGCCGCTCCAAGGTCGCGGGTTCGATTCCCGGTCGGGTCAATGTAGAAATAATAAGTTTCTATACTATATTGTTTCAAGTTTTTGTTTCATTGGTGTCCAATATTTATATTTAATATACATATAATAATTAGATAGATAGAAACACGTTATTGCGCACTATCAAATAAATATCACATAATAAAGGGTAAAAAATATAAATCATTATTTTACCGGGAGGATCTGGAACGGTTGAAAACACAATGCTTCCTAAAGCCGTATGACTTTTAAAAGTATGTATTGGATTAGCTGCAAAAAAACTTTCGTATCATTTTGTAATTTAACTATTACAAAAAAATTTAACATTACTAAAAATAAAAATGTTTTCAACACCTGTAAATATTGCCAAAATTATGTCCAAAAACATAGCTTTATACCAACACATTTTAAAAAAATTTGGAATGTCTATGAACCCCTTTCAATACAGATATCTTTACTAAAAGATAATGCTTCGTTGCCGCAATATTTCAATTTGTAAACATTGTCTGATGTTATTGTAAATAATAAAGTAATTTAACACTTGTTTTGGTAAATAAACAATTTGAATGTTCACATATTTTATCAATATAGTTTGTTGATTAAAACAATTCACGGATTTATTTTTCAATTCGCACATTTATTTAAAATTGTCCTGACGTTCCGAATGCTTTTTTTTTAATTTAGTTTGTGTTTGCTCTTGACTCCAGACCAAGCCAAGTGCGACTAAGACGGAGTCGAAGATGGAACGAGCTCGCCCAGAAGAAGCCTGTTCACTCTAACTTTGAATAGATTCGGATTGTAGTCACTAGGAAACACCGACGCAGGCAGCGAGTTCCACTTCTTTGCCGTGCGCATTATAAATGTTGATGAGAAGCGCTTAGTTCTAAACAGAGGGATATCGACAAGGTGGGGATGGTATCCCGCGGTACGCCTTGAAGAACGATGGAAAAAAGGGGCTGGTGGGGTGAGCTTATGGAGCTCCTTCGCACACTCTCCGAAGTAAATCCGTCCTTCACAGAATCCGTGGTCACAGACAGATACAGAGCGTCACAACAATGGCACGACTGACTTCTTATTTATTTTATTTATTTATTAGCTTTTGCCCACGACTTCGTCCGCGTGGAATTGTGACTTCTTTCTCCCGTTTTTTACACATTTACCACTATATCTTTGCTCCTATTGGTCGTAGCGTGATGTTATATAGCCTATAGCCTTCCTCGATAACTAGACTATCCAACACAAAAAGAATTATTCAATTCGAACCAGTAGTTTCGGAGATTAGCGCGTTCAAACAAACAAACAAACAAACAAACAAACTCTTCAGCTTTATAATATTAGTATAGAGTATAGATTTAAAGACTTTATTGCACAAATCATGGTGTACAAAGGTGGACTTAATGCTAAAAGCTTTCTCTGCCAGTCAAACCTTTAGGTCATACAGAGAGATGGCAAGTGGGTGCGGCGAAAATACTAAACAGAAAAAAAGAAATAAAAAAGCAACAATTAACTAATATTTATAGTAACAAATTAACCTACATAAACTACAGCAATAACATATATTCTATGAACATACTTAAACTTACACAAAATAAATAAATTATATATAAATATACATATATACAAATATTATGCGATTATCTATTCGTTGAGGAATTGTCGGACTTCTTAATACAATAAAGTGTCATTATCGAGACTGGGAGTCTCCCAGACCACAGGACTTAGGCATATCATTTTTATCTGAAAGGTTTTACAAACAAGTTTTTTTCAGCAAGTTATCTCGGGTTCCCTCTATCTGGCAGAATCTTTTTGCTCCGAAAGTCACTTGGCATAACACACTTGGCATAATTTTCTTTAGTTGAATATTATTCAGGCAGAATTTTTTGTTAGCATAATTATCGTTTGGTCGAATATTTATATGCCCGAATTTACAATGGCATACTTTTAAGATAGCAGAAATTTATAGGGCATAATTACCTTTGGCAAAATTTTACTTTGCATACTTTCGCTAAGCATAATGTTTATTAAGTACAATGTTTATTTGGCATAATTTGATTAGGCATACTATGAAGAAAGCAGTATTTCGTTTAGAATAATTTCACTACGCATATTGCTATTTCTTTTAAATAGTATTTTACCCAAAAATTGAATTAAAAAGTAATTAAGTTGTGATACAAAAGTTAGTGACAGAAACGAATCGGTGCAAAACCGACTCCACGCAGTCTTGTTTGCCCCACCCCTAGAGTGTAATTCAAAATCGCGTAGGCGCGGAGGGGCGAGGCAGCCCGCGAGCTGAGGAGCAGGTGGTTTGAAAGCTTGCCGCCGCGGCTGAGGCTGGCCGGCGAAGCCGGCCAGCAAGCCGAAGCTGCGGTGGTGAGCGAAAACCATCTGCGACGATAAGCTCGCGTGGGACTGCCGGAGCCCCGCAGCGCCGGAGCCGTGACAGAAACCATGCATGTTGCATGCTTGCATGCTGCATGCTTGCTTGTTTGCTTGTTGCATGCTTGCTTGCTGTACGCTTGCTTGCATGCTGCATGCTTGCTTGCTTGCTGCATGCTTTGCTCGCTTGCTTGCATGCTGCATACTTGCTTGCATGCCGCATGTTTGATTTGCCATGCATGTTGTATGTTAGTATTGCTGAGATAGAACTACTTGGAATACACAGAGAAATAAAAACCATATGGTAGTTCTGCCTTGTAATGATTTTAAATATGAAATATATGCCAAAAGACGATTCGGACTGTGAACTTTCTGCGATAGGATGATTCTGCCTATTAATGACTATATATTCGAATTGTATGCCACAAGACGATTCTATCTGTGAACTTTCTGCGTTAGGATGATTCTGCTTTAAGACTATTATGAATATTACATTTCTGCCTAAAGATGATTCTAGCTTACACGATTATGCGTTTTGAACGTCTGATAAATGAGTGAATGCTAATTGATGTTCTGCGAAAGGAAGATTATGCTATTTGATGATACGCCAAACAAAATTATGACTATAAAAATTCTGCGAAACAAGGTAGACCCAGTTATCTCCAATGCCATTTCTGGGACACCCTGTATAATAAATCTGCAAGACATTGATGTCTGTTCCGGACATAAATACTAAATCCTTTCGCAAGTATCGATTGTACAATATGCTCAGTTCCGTTTTACGCTGACTTGGCTGAACTGATTTTGATGAATTTCTACATAAAGCTATATTATACTTACATGGTCTTGATTTCAGATTATCATCCTCTACTGTGTGAAAATGGGGATGAAAGTGTTTTCGGTCAAGTTCTCTCTCGCCTTACTACTTTCCAATGAATAATAATAAAAAATAATAGTCCCCCTAGCCGTTTTTGACTACGGTGGCCAGTCACGACGACTAACCGACTGCGCGGGACATATTATAGTGCACAAGTGTGTGCGCAAACACAGGTGCACTCTCTGTTCCTTTTACTCTCATAGCCCGATGGAACAGCAATCTGATACGCCCGGAGAGAGATCAGACGCAGGACCAACGGCGCAACGTGCCGAGGCACGGGGGTAAAACACAAACAACTTCCAAACTCCGGGCTTCCCTGAGAATTTCTGAACAGAAAAACCCAGGTACATATTTTAGGCCCGACATGGGAATCGAACCCGGGACCTCTGGCGCAGCCGTCGCTTTAAAATGCGACCCTCTTACCGCTGCGCCACTTTCAATGAATATCGCTTGTATGACACAGAACATCAATTTACAAGCGATCTGGGCTCTTACAGTAGTTAGACGGTTCATTAAATTAAAATATAATGAAATAAAATACAATATAATAATAAAATCAATATCAAAACAACATAGATACCTAGACTTGGAGACATGGTTGCACAGCTTGCACAGAAACTTGCGTTCATGCGAGCTCGCAACGTGCGCTCGGAGCGCGCGCATATGCGAGAGCCGTATGTGGCATATCTCGCACTCATGTACGCCGCTGCTCTGAAAGATGTTAAAAAAATATATTTAAGTTGCCTTTTGACTGTGGGATATAATATATTAATATATGTTACGATACATTTTATATCCCGAGATGTATCTTTCACCCGTTCACATTATGGGATATATATTTTCTTAGTTTTGTATGGAATTTTCCACCACCGCGGAGGGGCGGAGGGGCGTGTGGGTGGCGGAAAATATATATTTCTCGAATCGCTCCAAAACATATTATAGCTCGGGATATAAAATATTATATTTCTCAGTGAGAAGGGTTCCATTGTGAACTATGGTGAGCGATATCGAGTATATCTCGGTATATTCATATATATTTCTAAGTG
Source organism: Pyrausta aurata (assembly GCA_963584085.1). NCBI lineage: Eukaryota > Metazoa > Arthropoda > Insecta > Lepidoptera > Crambidae > Pyrausta > Pyrausta aurata. The sequence continues at coordinate 5,781,538 of OY757281.1, forward strand.
AATAGGCAGCTTTACACTATTTATAGTTATAGTGTTAGAACTACAAAAAATATATAAGGTCAAATTGTTTTAAGTGATAATATTTTAACTGTGTCTTTGTATACATCATAGAAACGACACTATCATTATTTTTTTGGAAAAATCATTATTTTTATTATTTTTATTTTCTCTAACAAAGAAAATATCATTTTGTTAAACAGCACCCTGTCACTTTTAAAAGTAATCTACGTCGCTGGCTTTGCCTCTCTCATTTCAATGCCCAATACTTCTTTTTCTCTCATCTTAACATTAATTAATAAAAAATCAAAATCTGAAAAAAATTGTTACCTTAATCTCTAATTTTCTTAAAAACTAGCATATAAAACCCCAGTGTTTTCAACAAAAAATTATTCATTTATTGTGCTAAATCGGCTCTTTAAATATTATCACTTTAAAACGAGGTGACCTTTATATACAGTGTGAGTCTTTCGTTGGTGCACAAAAAAAATGTTCTTATAAAAGGACTTATTCTAGCTAGCTTGTTTCTGAAATAAATAGCTTAAACATTCCATTTTTTCTACTTTTACCTCAGTTTTCTAAGACTTTTTTTTTAAATTCGACTTTGAATAATAGACTAATTAATTACCTTTGATTTGACGTAAGTTTTATTGAAATCTATCACAAACTTTAAAAGTTATAAGCTTCTATCGTAAGTATGGTCGCGTAGAACATAAAAATATTTCAAACAAATATAAAAAATTCAAATTTACTCAAAGATTATTTTTTTTCATTTTTTCCGTAGCTAGAATAAGTTCTTTTATAAGATCATTTTTTTTGTGCACCAACGAAAGACTCACACTGTATATATTTTTATATTCAAAATGATGACAACTTATGCTGAGCCTTTTAAACTCAAGTAGACTTTGGTGTGTAGTTTTATATGATTGATTGATATTGTATTTTTTTTAAGAATAAAATATGACGTTATGAGTGTTAAAAAATTATTGTAAACTATTGAATAGCGAAGCGTTATCATTTCCAAGTTGAATTTATTCTGTAAAGAATAACTACTTGGCCGGCCTATAACTACTACAGACGAGTAGATGGCGCTAACGTCACGCAATGACGTATACTAAGAAACCAAGAATTTCGCGCAGTCGGACCGAAGAGCAGTTGGCCCGGTAAGCCAGAAAGATGCTGGATGAGTCCCGCCCGTGCGCAATTTTCGGTTTCTTATTTCATCTTTTAAGAATACATCTGTAATGTTCTTCTCAAGTCAAAGATGTAAACAAATGTAAAAAATTAAATTATGAATTATAAACCAAAAGTCAACTCACAGGATCATGTCGAACCATATGATTTTTATATGTTGCATCCGTCATAAACCCTTTGTAACATTTCTCACACTTGTAGAACGAGTTCAAATAATTAGTTGAAGTTTTCCTCAACTGTACTTCTTCTATTTGCTCTTCTTTCGTTAAAATTATCTCATCAACTTCACCGTTTGGGAAATCATCATCTTTTATATCTGTTTGTGCATTTAAAACATCTTCAAGTTTAACTTCTACTTTTGTTGATTCAGTCTTTTTAACTTTAGTTGATAACGGTTCCTCGTCACTTGACTCAGTTTCTTTGACTTTATAATCATTCGCTTCTGATCTATTAACTGTATTCACTGAAACGTCGTCATCGCTAGATTCTGTTTCTTTAAATTTATGAGCATCATCATCCCACGGCCATGCTTCTTCTTTTATATTTGCTTGAAATACGGAACATGTTACTGGTTTGTTATTAATTGTTGATAATGTAAACGGGGATGCAGATTGCAAGTTTTTTATGTATTCAGTAGACAGCTGAAATCAGGAATTGTATTATTATTCCCATATTCAAAGTACTATTATTTTTATTTGTTGTACAATTGAAAATTAAAACTGAATAGTAAGAAAAAGAGTTGATCTACCTACATTGTTTAAGTTTTTTACTGTTTCGCTTTTAATAGTAGACATTACACAGTAGCATACCCTGTGCTAGGAACGTTTTAGGCAAAAAAATATTCTTTGTATTGAAAACTATAACACCCTACCTGCTAGACCGTTTTGTTACCTACTAACACCATGTGTCATGCATGGAGGGTGTCAGCACCAGCAAAATATGTTCTTGCTACTATAATGGTGAGATGCAAAGCTGTCAATCCATTCAGTAAGCAAGGTAGAGCGTATCGCGTTGCTTTTCGTACCCAACACGTTCCTAGCACAGTCATCATATTTTTTTTTATACTATATTTTTTTCTGAACAGAAAACCCAAGTACATATTTTTGGCCCGACCCGGGAATCAAACCCGGGACCTCTAACGGTCATCATATGGTATGGTATAATGAGAAAAAAAATTATCTTAATCCTCATAGTAAAAATCTTTGCTCATAAACACATTTTCATGTCACAGCAAGTATATAGCTTATCTTCAAGCATCAAACAATATTAATTGTATATGCCAGACAATACATTTATTGTTTTATTGCTCCTTTACTCACCATGTGCTGAATCAGAGCGAATTGTAGCAATTCATGAGAATTCACACACATTTGCTTGAAGGTGGTACTTTTTATAAGAAGAGTGCTGCACAAACTGCAAATGTACGGTGGGAGGCCATCGGTGGAAGCGATCTAAAATGTAACAAATTGAGTATTGATTATCCTTTGCCTTTACCTAATTATATCATAGATGCGAAATTAGGTAGCAGCTGAATAAAACATCATTTTAAACCGTAGAAACGGTCAAAACCTACTTTTTAGGCCCGAAAATCATAGGTACTTGAAGATGAAGAAGATCAAATATATAAAGGATTGTGGGCGGGTAGTAGATCAAGGCATACCTAAAGGGGCAGACTGCGGGGATTTCACTATTCTTTTTCAAAAAATGATTTGAGGACAGGACAGAATAGAATGGAAATCAAAAGTATTACGAGAATTAATCTAACCTCTACTCCAGTAAAAGTCCTGAAGACAGTATGTAGACGATGTTTGAATATATTGAAGAGTTTGGTATTTGTAGATAAACATAGCCGACACGCGAGTGTTTCTTCCATGTTTTATTCTAATTCAAGTTTTTCATTAGAAAACAAACCAAAAAAGCACAGCAAAATGTAAACAAACACAGCAAGCATAGACTATACGACTAATTTGCTTGATTAATTTTTTTTTCAAGTGATCTTTGAGTTTGATAGAAGAAAGACCTTATTCTTTACTCTTTGCTTTGATGGATGGTCTATGCGCGGTGTCTATGCGCACATGTTCTTATCAAGGGTGCCAACATTATAACAAGAAATTATTGTCTGTGGCCAACATCTAATTAGTGTTGTACAATATCATATTGATTAACTATCGATTATACATCTAAGTATAGAAAGGATGTAGATGGTGTGGTGGCAGGTGGTGGTAGGTGACTAATAAATTTTGCAATGGTGTTGTGAAAATTGTTGCAATGGCTTAATTAACCACAGTTTTTGCACTATCTGATAGATAATACCTTTTATGAGGACTTTATCAACCAAATTCATGAAAGTCATGTATAATGCATTTCAGCTAAAAGAAGAAAAGACAACTGTTACTTATTATTACCAAAAAAACAACTTGTTTCATCAGACGCAAAATCTACTTGTTTTATCGGTAGAACTTTATCGATTTTACTTTATGTCGATAATGTAACAACACATAAAATAATGACAGCTTGACTCGACGTGCATGCACAGATAAAGAAAATGGCGGTTGAGCTTATGGCAGTGTGGTAGTAGTTCCAAAGAAAATTAATTTTACGTTTCGGATTTTACTAATTTATCTGTGGAAATATCTAGCCATGATGAGTGGATCAGAATATTCTTCGTTTGTAGGCGTACAATATTTAATCTGTGAGTGCGGAGAGGCTTTCCAGAACGAAGAATCACTTCGGGCCCATTTGGAGCAAAAGCATCCCAGAAAACAGCAATTGAAAGCTTCTGTGAGGCGTCTAAGAAAAGTCCCGCCTCCGATAACCGAGTACAAATGTGGAGAGGTTTGAATTTCTAAGTTTTTTTACCTTATATTTCTTCGTAGCTCATTTTAGGTATAAGCTGTTTTTCAGCCTCGTTTTACCTGTTTTAATGAGGTTGTGAAGGTACTTTGACCAAATATGTGCACTGAAAAAGTTCTCTTAATCGCCTCCTAGTTAAAAACGACTCGTCCAAGTGTTGTAGTTGGATAAAAGTCAAATAAAAGCTACTTGTTTTCATTGAGAAAACTTAAAAAAAATTTTTGAACGCAGATTACATCATAGTGCATTCTTGTGTGACATAACTTTTCCAATTAAAAACTTAAAACTTTTGATTTTAGTGCGGGAATTTATATGCCACAGAAGAAGAATGTGTGGCACACCAAGAAATAGACCATATTCCGTATATGAAAGAAGAATTGGTTTACGAAGATGAAATAGGACAATTTGAAGATGTGGAGGAAGTAGTCATTCCTGAAATGATTGTTGCGTCTACGTCTCACAACAGGTGATATTACTATCTATTCTGAGACAAGACTACACAAATCTTGGTAAAATAATTCACAAGCTGATCTGGTGATAGATAATCTTTATTAGAAACCCACAGAAAACATTGGTATACTCAAAACCTCAGCAGTTCTTCCCTTCCAAGATCAGAAACAATTCTCAAATCTAGATTGGATGGGGATATGCTTACATTTAGCTATAATTTTATTGGCAAGGATGAATATATTTTATAATAATAATAAAGCCTTTTGTTTCGAGAATTTGTGGGTGTCTGAGTTTACTTTAATTTTTGCAGGATATCTCAAATCTCTGTGTGCCTCCTCCAACTCTTTCCACTGCCATCTGTCTACCGCCACTCTTGTCCAGAGAGGCTCCAAAGTTATTTTTAGGTCATCCTCCCATCTTATTGGTTTTCGACCCCTTTTCCTAACGCCATCTCTAGGGTACCAAACTATCACTTGTTGACTCCATTTGCCCTTTTCACATCAGAGCATATGTCCGGTCCCTCTTCATTTGAGCCAATCAATATGTGATAGTATGTCTGTTAATTTTGTTTTGTGCCTTATATCTGTACTTCTGATTTTGTCTATTAGATATAGATTTTGGTATATCTAAATATTTTTAGATATTCAACATTCAAATTTCAAGGAATATGTCAGTCTGTTGACAGTTCATGTTTACGTCAAAATCATGACATCAAGCTGTGCATATTTTTTGCTTGGCATAGCATCTCTACATAGTAATAATAACAGCTCACTGGATATACACCACTGTGTTACCATGCATGCAGTGAAGTACATAAAGAAATAAATAATTGACAACATCTATTAGAATTGTAGGAAATATACTTGTTTGTAGCCTAGCCACCGTTGGCTTGTCTATCCACATTATAATTGATTAATTTTAACGTTAAAAATACGAATTTTACAGCTCACCAGCACTACCAGTAATAAATTCAAGCCCCGTTAGAGTGCAGAGTTTACCGAACACTTTTGTAACATTATCAAACTCGGTGCCTAGCGTACCAAACCCAGCGGCCAGCGTACCAAAACCGGTGAAGCGTAGACAAAGAAAGGCTAAACCACCAAAGGAACCTACAGAAAGTGAGGATGGAGAGGACAAGCCGAAACCAAAGAGGAAGAGCAGTTATAAATACAGAAATGTGCAGTGCGAGACTTGCGGGAAGAGTTATGGTGTAAGTTTGTTTTTTATTGAACTTTAAAAGAAATTCACTTTGATAATAAATATGTGTAATAGGCAGTAAAAACTAAATTAAAACGAAAGCAGTTAGCCCTGGCTAATATCGGTTGATATTAGTCCTATGTGCCTTATACCTGATACTTGGAGTGAGGCTGCAGGCCCAGCAGTGCAAACTTTACATTTACTCTTATTATATTAGTATAGAGTGTATATTTGTCTGCAGTCCCGTGCAGCGATGCGGTACCATCAACGAGTACACACCGGGGATAGGCCGTACAAATGCGAGTACTGCCCTAAGGCGTTTACAATGGCGCTGTTTTTGCAGGTATATTTACATTTTGCCTTTGAAAGTTTTTTCCCTCTGCACCGTAGCTAACGGTCATGGTATGAGACCGTTGGTTAGAAACTTATCAAGATAATCTACTCCCTCTAAATTTTTTTGTAAATAAATTACTATAGATACACCTGTATCACAGCTTGGCATTTCATTGTCATATTATTGTTTTTACAGGTGCACACAAGAATCCACACAGGGGAGAAACCATACAAGTGTAATCTTTGTCAGAAATCGTTCACCAATAAAGCGGCCTTGCAGCGGCACGACCGGGTAAGGAATAGATATATAGCAGTTTTGAAAAGAGATAAATGATAAGTTGTGTGATTATGAAAAATAATTTAACTTCATAATTGTGGTTTATTTTTGTTTTTATAGTGTTTTGTCACCATACAAACTTAATAATATAAATTGCACTTGTAAAAAGACAACTGTGAACCTGTGACAGACGAGGAATTGAACCCCGTGTCTTACGCAATCAGGGCGTATGCCTATACCACTCGGCCACCGTCACATTAACAGGCCTGTTGAATTTTGCAAGCGCTTCTTAACGCGTAGGCTGCGTGACATCATCAATGTTGTGAGATTGCTCTCACAATATCTGAAGGAAAATATTTTTACAAATATTTTAACAATCAGTTAAGATGATGAAAGCCAATTTATAGTTTATTTTTGTTTTTATAGTGTTTTGTCACCATACAAACTTAATAATATAAATTGCACTTGTAAAAAGACAACTGTGAACAAGACAACTTGTAAAATATTGTGAGAGCAATCTCACAACATTGATGATGTCACGCAGCCTACGCGTTAAGAAGCGCTTGCAAAATTCAACAGGCCTGTTAATGTGACGGTGGCCGAGTGGTATAGGCATACGCCCGGATTGCGTAAGACACGGGGTTCAATTCCTCGTCTGTCACAGGTTCACAGTTGTCTTTTTACAAGTGCAATTTATATTATTCATAATTGTGAATTTACTCTCGATACATAATAAATATGGTACCGTGTGCCCAAACATCAAACATTAAAAAAACTTGTTTGTTTAAAATTAGTAATTACTTAATTAGTTGAAAGTGCAATGTGGAAGGCAAGATATAAACCACCACACAATTTTCGCTAATTTGGAATATTAATTAATAAATAAATGAAATTTCTTGATTTCAAAAATATACATGACCATGTTTTGCCGAGTTTTCTCGATAAGAAGTCGAATGACACTTGTGTTGGAAATAACTCGCTGCTTCCCGTAATTAGTATCTATAGTATATTTAATCACTAAGTTAATTTATGGTAACAAAACAAGTAGTGTGTACAGACTAGAGGAGTCTGGCACACTATCTATGGAAGTAAATAGGTCAAAAAATAATACTAATAAGGTAATTAGCTGTATGTGTGTGTGTGTGTGTGTGTGTGTGTGTGTGTGTGTGTGTGTGTGTGTTCATGTGTGTTTTGAGAGAGAGATTACATAATAGAGTATTTGTGGAAAAATCTCCACCGTCAAGAGCTTAGCTCTTTTTGATAGATAGATAGATAGATAACTCTTTATTGCACACAAAATTAGTGAATTTACAAATTTGTTTAAAGGAAATGTACAATTTAGGCGGTCTTATCGCTATAAGCGATCTCTTCCATTCTTTCTTGATTCTTTGATGATGATGATTATAACCTTGTCATATAAATTCCAGGTTCACACAGGAGTAAAGCCGTACGAGTGTCCGAAATGCTTCAAAAGCTTCACACAATCCAACTCGCTGAAACTACACTTCCACACGGTACACCTCAAGATGCCCACTCCTTACAAGAGCAGTCGCAGGCGGGCTGAGATGATGTCTAAAGTTGAGAGGAAGAGCAAAGAGGGGATTGATTCGGTAAGATATAAACTAAACACGATTGATTAACGCCACAAAACAAATGAAACATAAGTCGAATAACGTCAATAAACATTTGACTTCCCATACTAAATTCAAAATTTTCATACTTAATTTCTTACAAAGTAGATTTTTTGTTCTATTTTTTAAAATTTTTTTTCTTCTTTCTGTAAAAATTACCAGTTTTACTTTTCTTTAACTGTATTTTAGGTCATTTCATCTGCCACTAGAATTAATCATGCTGTGTATACCATTAATTTTATGGATTACCGTCTAGTCTTAAGAGTATATATTGTATTATATTAAGTGCATGTTTTGATTGTAATCTGTCGGTGTACCTAATAATAATAAAAAAAAAAGGGCACGTGACCCGTCTGATGTCATATTCCTTTTTTTTGTTACTCAAAGTTGTTAAGTCACTGATTCTGAATAGCTTTCTTTACTTGTTGTTTTGAAATTACTTGTATACAGATATTGTAAACCGATTTTAATTTTTTTTTTTCACATATAATTTTATCCCAAGTTTTCTTCTTAGCCATGTTTCATAAAAATCTGTTCAGCCGTTTTTTTTTTTAATTTAAAATTTAATGTTAATTATAATTTCAGGAGGCGCTAATTAAAGCAGTAATGGAGGGTCCTGATCAGTACTACGAGATTAGCACGCCCGCCGGCAGAAAGATCTCTTTGACTCCTATAGTGCCTAGAAAAGTGCAGGAGCAAGTATGTAAAAGTCTCTTTAAACTTGAAGCATGATAATTTTATTTTTGTTTTTATTTTGCCATATAGTTCCATCCAGGGAGGCCTTTGCCCTGCAGTGGAATACTTCAGGCTTATAATAATAATAATAAATAATAATGGTTCTATACCTATATACGTATATATGTAAAAATTTTACTGATTAACTTTTCTCTTATCAAATACACATCTCCTGCTTAAACTACTATTTTTCGTTTACTATAAAATCTTAAAAAACGATACCTTGCATATTTTTTTATAAAAAAGTATTCTAAGTCACCACGTTAAGCCATAAAAAGTTTGTAAAGAATACTTGAATTTTCGTTTTACTTTATTAGCGGATTATAATTCGAAAACCTGACACTACGAAGTTTTGCCAAAGTATATTTTCGATTTATATTAATAGCCACAATTAAAAATGTTAATGATATTTTTTTTGTTTAAATAAATAAATGCAATTGTTTTTTTTTTGTCATCTCCATAACATAATTAATCGCAAGCAACTACCAACATTGTGATTTGTTTATAACATAAACTAGTTTATTAACGGTATTGGTCATACATTTCTAGTTCCCGCCGCCAACCATCACGGAAGACGGCTCGGTGTTGTACTACGGAGTCAAGGATGAGCCGGAAGAGCAGGAACTCACTTACGAAGTAATCTATGAATAATGGAGAATACCCCCTAATAATAATATAGTCGACGTGTTTTTACCTGAGTCGTGGCAGTGTATGTCTGCTTGCACTTATAAATAAAGCGATAAAGCGGCACGAAGTTATCTATGAATAGTGAAGAGCCCCACATTACGTCATTAGCGTTGCGGAACTGTATCGATAGTTGAACTCAAAAATCCTCTATGATATCGATACTGAGTTATCTATAGTAAAAATATCAATGTTTTCAAGGGTTGTACCAATCAGAGCGATTGATACCATCAGTAGGCCTATCGATACTAAATCGTGGCTTTTGCTTAACAATCGTTAGGCCTAAGGATATACTATCAATAGTGTATTATCGATAATAATATTATTAGTATAACTTATTGTATTGATGCATAATATTTATTTATACCATACTAAAATTTCGGGCTTTTTATCCTAGTATCGCGTATCCAATCGTATAAAAAGATTAAATAACTTTTGCATCCGCAATATCTTTTTGGGATTCTTCACAATCTATGTTATAAGAGTGTAGAAATGTATTAGTTATTTTTTTTAACTTACTGAAATATCTTACCCATTTTTTTTCTTTGGCTATTTGTCTGTTTTCAATGGCCAAATATTGTCATTTATGCCTGATTTTTCAATAGTCTGATAAGAATATTCGACGAACAAAATACAGTGCGACAAGGATCTTCTGGCCAACGGTATCGAATTCAAAAATCCGGTTGCCAGATTAAGAGTGTAGCGAAATCTCCCCAAGAGATTTCTCGATTTGTACAATATGGCTAATTTAAAAAACGTGACCTAATTGTCAGCAATCATACGTAACTGTATTTTTTTCATCTGTCGGTTTATAATTTATCAGTCTGATAAGTTTAATCTGACCATTGAAAAATCGGCCCTTAGTATTATATCCATCAAGTTATTCCATTATTTTTACAAGGCAAGTCAACATATTTTCTTCTTATCAGTAAATGTTTTGTATATTATTATAACTAGTATAATATTGCCTTACGATGTTAAATACATCAGTGTAAATAAATTTAGTTGATTAAATATGATTCAATAAATTGAATTTGTTTTTTTTTGTACCCATATTGGAAATGTTTATAAAAAACGTCAAATTATGAGATCATACCAATATATGTAGTTTATTGATTTAGTACACATAAGTTTGCAAAAAGAATTCAGACTACTTATAAAATAACGGTAAAATGATTCATAGCATTTATACTTATTTTTTTTTGATCTAAGTTATACACATCAGTATTTAGAGAGGGAGAAATGATACTTTTGATGCTATGTTTCACCAATCTGTGACCAACTTTAGGCCTTTTTCACATAGGCCTTAATCCCAGTAATGTCTTAGGACAAGTCCGATTCGAATAAAGGTGTAAACATACAACTAATAGGAGAGCTATACTGTACCAAATTATAATCCCTATAATCATTATTTAGGTTATTTGTTATTATTACTTATTAATATGTATGCCTCACTTTGGATGTCTTTTAAATAAAATATTAATTATTATAAAATATCAAACCAAAATCGACCATATTTATAACAATTTCAAATTCACAAAACTGTATCTGGTTTTGAACACTCTATACTGTGTAGCTTTTCAAGAGTTTGCTCATATTTTTAAGCTTCTTTGAAGAAAACAAAGCCCAAAAAATATCTATGGTACTTCTCTCTATGCTTACACAACCACAGCAGCTGCAAAGTCATTTCTGCTTCTCTATGGTTTCATGATAGCTCCAAGCTTGTAGCATAAACTGGTTCCAAAATTGTTTCACAGTGGTCACGCTAGTAGCTTTAAAATTACATCAGTTTCTCTATGACCACACAACCATAGACTCGGGATCTTCTCTATGGTTACGCGGCGACTTGGAAGTATAGATCGCAGGAGGGTGCGGGCCGGCCCCACTCCTGTTTCGGGAACACTTCGTCTTTATTGTCTATGGGCTCGGGATTGGTCTGGAACAAAATAATGAGCTATAGATATTGTGAATGAATGAATGAACGAGTGGCATTTCACTTGTAATAAAAGAGACTTACCTTGGTCCGTCCCTTATAATGACTCATTCATCATATGTTAATGATTAAGCGATTAAGTGAGTTAATGAATGACAAGGAATGAGTGTCTTTTCGCTATTAATAAAGACTTGCCTTCGTCTTCCCCTGTATCTTCATATTAACTTCATCATGAGTGAACGTTTGAACGTAGAATGAGTATTTTTTCGTTATTGATAAATACTTGCTTTAGTACACCTCTTGTGTCTCCATAATGTCTTAATCTTGAGTAAACGTTTGAGAGTAAATGTTTGAATGAGTGAATGAATGACTATGTGTGAGTGAATGAAAAATGAGTGTATTTTCGCTATTAATAATGACTTTCCTTCGTCCACCTCTGTATCTTTATAATGACTTCATCATGAGTGAACGATTGAATGAGTGAATGACTCACCTTAGTCCGTCACCGTATCTTCATATGCACGAGTTTATTGTGCGTCCTCATGGCAGTTCGCTGGCTGAACCCGCGCCCGCAAGTTTTACAAGTTCATCACGAGTGAATGAATGAATGACTCACCTTAGTCCGTCTCCGTATCTTCATATGCACGAGTTTATTGTGCGTCCTCATGGCAGTTCGCTGGCTGAACCCGCGCCCGCAAGTTTTACAAGTGAATGGTTTCTCGCCGGTGTGCGTTCGTACGTGGTTTATTAGTACGCTTTTACCCTGAAATAATGAAACATTTATTTACAAGAAAAAAATAGGCAATTAGGCATAATATAATATGGTAACTTCTTCGCTTCTTAATAAGAGAGTAACTTCGATACTACCGGCTACATCTATGGTTTTGTCCAATTGAAAGTGACCCATATAGCGGAAAAATATATTATCGATTGTCTTTTCGATACTACAGTTGTTTTTGACCGCCGATAGTCAAACTATCGATATTTCGAAAACGCTAATAATAGGCTTGTTGACTAAATTTTAAAAATTGGATGATACCTTACCTTAGTAAATATATTGATCTTTTTATCTTTTGATCTTGATATTTTTCAAAATATTTAACATTTACATGATTTAATTAAGATTTTAAAAAATAAATTTGAATGGGTCTCAAAAACGCTCGATCTGTCATGGCCTACTAAATGACGTCACGGCAGAAGTTCGAAGTCTTTTTGACAACAAACTACTATGAAGAGTTGTCAATGACAGCGAAAAAAGCGCGCCATCGCGGGTCACAGGACCAAATCACAGTGTGTTATTTGCCCTTAGTAGCGGCCATGCTTGTTTTATTGTTTAATATAAAGCTTAAAACTCTAATAAATCAATGTAAAAAACACCCATGTAGTTATCTTACTTAGTTTTGAAAATATATATTTTTTTCTAATTTCTCAAGGTCATTCATGAAAACTAAATTCCCTTATAAATTCCAAAAGCATTAATTATCAGTTCGTTTAATTTTACTAATTAATAGCTAGACAAAAACTTAACTTTTAAAGGAAATTGCAAGGTTCTGACTCTTAAGGAAAGCAAGATTTTTATTTTTTTATTTTTTTACAAAATATTTAAATATTTAACTAAATATGCAGTATTAGCATTTTTTGTTCCTTTTAGAATGTAAGTGTAAAATGTAGCTATAAGTTAAAGGTACCACAATTTTTTTTTCTTGCAGGACCTCTGAGATATTGTATTTCTAAGTTTTTTTCTGATTTCTATGGAAATAGGGTTGTCACAATACTTAATAATTTTGGATTAATAAATAAAAGTTTTCTGTAGGTGTAATCTGATCATTTAACCCGTCAAGTATGTGTAAACGAGACACAATAAAAATTCCATTGTTATGCGACTCTCGGCATTCGTTTGATACCTGACTGATTAATGAAAGAAATGATTTGGAAGAAGCAGGATGCGATATCTACTAGTACTGAGGCAAAGTAGTGCCATGGGTCTTTACCGGCTCCATGACACCTCACCCCCGCTTCTCCAGTTATTGTGTATAGGTGTTGAGTTTTAGCTATTGCCTCACGAGGGCGGACCCCTCCCAAATCCAAACAATAATTTTCACCGAAGAAAAAAAAGAAGAAGAACGCGTAACGCGTGAAAATTGCGATGACGCAAACAATAACCAAAGAAAAGAAGTTGCTTGTCACAGTTTTTTAGGGTTCCGTAGCCGAATGGCAAAAAACGGAACCCTTATAGTTTCGTCAAGTATGTCTGTCTGTATGTCTGTCTGTCTGTCTTTCCGTCCGTATGTCACAGCCACTTTTTTCTGAAACTATTAGCATCACACCGCTGAAACTTGGTTGGTAGGTGTATCTTCTTTACCGCTTTCCGATTCAGGTACAAAAAAAATTAAAAAATGATATTATAGGGGGGGCTCCTATACATGAAACTAAAACCAAAAAATTTTTTTTTACCCAAACCAATACATGTGGGGTGTCTATAGATAGGTCTTACAAAATGACATTGAGGTTTCTAAAACATTTTTTTCTAAAAGTCTTACGTTTGAGATATACACGCTTCCAAAGTGGTAAAATGGGCGACCCCCCCCCCCCATCTAACTTTTGAACTAAGGAAGTGAAAATTTTGAAAAAAATATGTAATGTAGATCTCAACATAAACTTTCAAAGAAAATTGGTTTGAGCGAAATCGAACTAGCAGTTTTTGAGATATAGCACATTTTTATCAACCGCAAATATAACTTTGTCTTTCATACAAACACTATGAAAAACAAAGTTATATTTGCGGTCAACAAAATATTGTGGTATTTTGGCTAAGTGGAAGTAAGAATCCCTAATTCAGTTAAAGTTGGCACTCTCAGTGCGCGAGTCCGACTCTTGGCCGGTTTTTTAGGGTTCCGTAGCCGAATGGCAAAAAACGGAACCCTTATAGTTTCGTCAAGTCTGTCTGTCTGTCTGTCTGTCTGTCTGTCTGTCTGTCTGTCTGTCTGTCTGTCTGTCCGTCCGTATGTCACAGCCACTTTATTCTGAAACTATAAGCATCACATAGCTGAAACTTAGTAGGTTGGTGCATTTTCTTTACCGCTTTCCGATTCAGATACAAAAAGTAAGAAAAAATAATATTTAAGGGGGGGCTCCCATACATGAAACTAAAACCAAAATTTTTTTTTTTACTCAAACCTATGCTTGTGGGGTGTCTATGGATAGGTCTTTTAAAATGATGTTGAGGTTTCTAAAACCATTTTTTCTAAAAGTGTAAGGTTTGAGATATAGACGCTTCCAAAGTGGTAAAATGGGCGTCCCCCCCCATCTAACTTTTGAACTAAGAAAGTGAAAATTTTGAAAAAAATATATGATGTAAATCTCAACAAAAACTTGCAACGAAAATTGGTTTGAAGGAGATCGAACCAGTAGTTTTTGAGATATTGCACATTTTTATCAACCGCAAATATAACTTTGTCTTTCATACAAACACTATGAAAAACAAAGTTATTTTTGCTGTCACAATATATTGTGATGTTTTCGTTAAGTGAAAGTAAGTGGACCCTGAATTCAGTTAAGGGTGGCACGGAACCCTCAGTGCGCGGGTCCGACACGCACTTAACCGGTTTTTTTTCAAGTTTTAGGAAGAGGTTGGTAGGTTTAAAGGTAAAAATAGCGATTGCGAGCGCTTACTTATTTAACTAACTGCCAGTTCTATGATACAGTATGACACAATATGCCATTTCGTTAAGCGGTCGTCAGTTTGCTTGTATGTGCTCGAAACCGCTATTTTCTGCCAAACACAACAATTGTTGGGGACAGGAAATTGTATTCAATCGTTGTCATTTTTTTTTGTAGATTTATATGCCGCTAGATAAAAGCAAAGTAAATAAACAATATTGTATTAAAAATTCAATACATATTTTGCAAAACGATATAATCAAGTTTCTTAATGCTTTTCTTTAATCCTATCCTACTACTATTATAAAGGCGAAAGTTTGTAAGTATGGATGTATGGATGTATGGATGTATGGATGTTTGTTACTCTTTCACGTAAAAACTACTGAATGGATTTGAATGAAACTTTACCACAATATAGCTTATACATCAGAATTACATATAGGCTACAATTTTTGAGGTTTGTAATGTGAGCTCGTAAAAAAACACATTTTTTGCGCTACTAGACGGGACGAACCTGAAGTCCACGCGAACGAAGTCGCGGGCAAAAGCTAGTCAAACATAAAACGACTCTGGGGCATTATACGAACGTCTCCTTTATTAGGCATCATCGAGTTGACAACCCTAATCAAAAATTTAAAAATTCATATTTCCTAAGTCCTGCGGTTGTAGCATCTGATTTTTTTTGTGGGAATAGTTATTAAGATTATTAATCCTCTCGCATTAAAAAAAAATGCTAATATGGAATGATGTTCTAATAAAAAATATATATTCAAAATCGAAGAATTTAAATTTTACTCAAAACTTTGAATGTTTTTCAACCTTTTTTTTAAATCATACGGTACCTTTACGATAACCCTTTCAATCTACAATCAGGTTTATTAATTATATATACGTAGAGAAAATATAATTAGTTTCTCTGGTTTCTATGGATTTTTCTTAATTTTCTTAATATTTCAAAAACTATGGATCGAAGAGTGACGAGAGTTTTATTCTTATGTCTATTTTAATGAGATCTATCTAATAAACAGATAAACTGATGATGGCCGCTACTAAGGGCAAATAACACACTGTGCAAATGTGCGTTTTAGACAAACTAAATTATGTGAAATATTAATAATCCTAATAAATTAAATTCATAAATTATTTCGTTTTATGCTATCTTCAATCCATAATTAATCACTAGAAACTACCAACTTTGTTATAAATTGCACTTGTAAAAAGACAACTGTGAACCTGCGACAGACGAGGAATTGAAGGAATTGAAATAAACTATAAATTGGCTTTCATCATCTTAACTGATTGTGAAAATATTTGTAAAAATATTTTCCTTCGGATATTGTGAGAGCAATCTCAAAACATTGATGAGGTCACGCAGCCTACGCGTTAAAAAGTACTTGCAAAATTCAACAGGCCTGTTAATGTGACGGTGGCCGACTGGTATAGGCATACGCCCGGATTGCGTAAGACATGGAGTTCAATTCCTCGTCTGTCACAGGTTCACAGTTGTCTTTTTACAAGTGCAATTTATATTATTAAGTTTGTATGGTGACAAAACACTATAAAACAAAAATAAACTACCAACATTGTTATTTGTTCTTAGTGGAAACTAGCCTATTAGGATGGTGCCCGGCATTAGTCAGAAGGTGATCAAATCCCGGGATCTTTTCCATGCCAGTCTCTTATTCCGGGAGCGCGACGCGCGCGTATACAATATACGCGCTTAGTTGTGTGCGTGCACCCACGCCACATTGGGTAGTGCACGGCTTATGGTTTGTTTCCGATAAAAGTAATAAAAACTTTGAACATGTTTCTTAGAGAAAATCACTCGTTAGTCTTATTAGAAGATTTTTATTTAAAAAACTGAAAAAAAAAACAATTTGACTGTCAATATCTCAGTAACGCGTCATTTCCTAGGTATGGTTTCTTCAAGAGAAATAAGTGAGAATAAGTGGTTTCGGCTTCGTTGAGCCTTTTGTTAGACCCTGTATAAAATATATTCCGGAATTGTCAAGGACTGATTGGATTTATGATGTATTCTGGCAAATAAACAATTTTTTTTTATTGTGTTACTAGCGGTCCCAGCGAACTTCGTTTCGCCCCCAGCCCCGTCACGCCCCGGCCCCGTTTTATGGTAATTATTATCCTCCTTGACTCTACGTTTTAGTTAGAAAAAAAATTGAATGGGAAAAAGAAGAGGGCTGTTTTTAGGGGTTTTCCGGCAAATATTCGACTTCAAAACTGTCATTGAACTTCAAAAAACATTAAAAAAAAAGAATTGACCAAATTGGTCCAGGCGTTGTTGAGTTATGCGCTTACCAACACATTTTGAGATTCATTTTTTTTATATTATAGATTCTATATAGATAACTGCCTCGGTGGCGCAGCGGTGAGAGGGTGGCATTTTAAAGCGACGGCTGCGCCGGAGGTCCCGGGTTCAATTCCCGGGTCGGGCCAAAAAAAAATATGTACCTGGATTTTTCTGTTCAGAAATTCTCAGGGTAGCCCGGAGTTTGGAAGTTGTTTGTGTTTCACCCCCGTGCCTCGTTGCGCCGTTGGTCCTGCGCCTGATCTCTCTCCGGTCGTGTCAGATTGCTGTCCCATCGGGCTATGAGAGTGAAAGGAATAGAGAGTGCACCTGTGTTTGCGCACACACTTGTGCACTATAATATGTCCCGCGCAGTCAGTTAGTCGTTGTGACTGGCCACCGTAGTCGAAATCGGCTAGGCGGACTATTATTATAGATTCAAATCTCGCAATTTATAAAATACTAACCCTGAAAGCTTTGCCGCAAGTATCGCAGACATGTCTCGGCGCAGGCTTGACTCCCTTGTGGACTGCATGTATGTGTTTCACTAAGGAACTTCTTGACGCTAGCGCGGCGGGGCATTCTGGGCACCTGTGAAAAATAAAATATCATATCATTTTAGCTTTCTGTTATTTGTTTTTTTTTTTTGTTAGCTGTTACTGTCCTACTGCTGGGCCATAGCCTCCCACAAATTTCTTCAGTGGTATTTGGTTTTAAGAAAACAAAATAATTGGGCATTCAGGGCACCTGTGAAACATTTAAAATTTCATTTAAGCTTTCATTTTTTATTTCGTTTTTAGGAAAAGAAAAACATTACTTGCTTGGCACCTGAACATTTTAAGTGTCATTTCATGACCTGAATTGAAATAGAAATTTTGAATTTGAATTTGTCATGACTGAAATAATTTAAAAAATCTCCCTTCCTTAAAGATATTTTCAAATTTCATCAGAGAAGATGGTTTATAATTTATTTTTGTAGTAGTAATATCTTAAAAATATTAAAACCTTAAATGACAAATAAAAAAATGGATGAATCGAAAACATTTTTTTCAAAGATTTGACTAGACTAGCCTAGATTGAGATTTTCAGCATATTTTTTTTTTATAAACTGTAGTGTTTGTCAGAGTATCTATAGATAAGCAGGTAATATTATTATTACTAATAGGTACTCTATGGTCTATGGTCTACAACACGAGAGCGACGAGTAATTGGT
Organism: Pyrausta aurata; assembly: GCA_963584085.1. Taxonomy (NCBI): domain Eukaryota; kingdom Metazoa; phylum Arthropoda; class Insecta; order Lepidoptera; family Crambidae; genus Pyrausta; species Pyrausta aurata. Next base: position 5,800,000 of record OY757281.1, read on the forward strand.
AATTGCTAAGCAGGGTGTAGTGGTCGAGCCGGTGTCTAGTGTGATAATCATTATAAAAGGTATATCATCTCTACATAAACCATAACTGCATTTATTTTAACCAATTAAACAATTTCTTACCTGTGCCCCCTGACTCCTTCGTGTTGTATCAGTGTGTGCGATCTGAGCGTCGCTTCCGTCTCGAAACGTTTATCACAACTTTTGCAGAGGAATCTGGAAGAAAATTGTGTTGATTGACGGTGAAGACATAAAGAGGCTTGAACTAATGTAATTTCGGTGGATATAATTGTAATAGGTAAAAAGTAATAAGACATAAGATTTAAAGATACCCACTTGAAATTATTCTTGTCTTTATGCCGCATAGCCTTCTGTAGATGCTGTCGTAAGCTGTGTGACGATTTGAATCTGTTGAGAAGAAGACGTTCACTTAAAATAACATTTAATGGCCCAAAGTTGAGACATCCTTTATTAGGCTGGGACCCTTTTTAGGGTTCCGTAGCCGAATGGCAAAAACGGAACGGAATCTCTACAAAAACATGCAACGAAAATTGGTTTGAATGAGATCGAACCAGTAGTTTTTGAGATAAAGCACATTTTTATCAACCGCAAATATAACTTTGTCTTTCATACAAACACTATGAAAAACAAAGTTATGTTTGCTGTCAAAAAATATTGTGATATTTTCGCTAGGTGGAAGTAAGTGGACCCCGAATTCAGTTAAGGGTGGTACGGAACCCTCAGAAAGCGCGAGTCCGACTTGCGCTTGGCCGGTTTTTTAATACCTGCATTATTTAAAAAAAACCCGGAGACTATTTAGTGACCTTCATCTTCTTATCGTGTCGATGGTAAAGCGACTTAAATTTGTTGTGCGCAGTAATTGGCGACGCGGATTGCCTTGTCGTTTGCACACATAAGGTCTTCTAGCAAGCAAAAGTCAGGGCACGCCGGACAAGACAAAAGATGGGACACTGGCTATTGCAACATTGTTTCTATAGTGTTAAGGAATTTCTTGACTGTAATGTAAATTGTATAAAATAATATAATAATGACATGCCATATCATAATTTTGTAATTTATAGTAATTTAGACATGTAAAATAATATTTTAATTTAGCTTTGACAGCACTCAATTAATATTTGCATGCTATTATTTTTGGAATTCGTCCAAAAATAATAGCATGCAAATATTAATTGCACTGAACTTATTTTATTTTTACTACCTTGACATGTACTGTGTTCTTGCAAATAAATTATGATTATGATTATGACATGTCTTGCGGAGTGAACCCGCAGATGCAGGACAGATCGGTTTCTTGCATCTACCCACTTGGGACCGGAGTCTGTTAAGAGTCTTTCAAGTGAAGTACAAGAGAATTTCGTTTGAAGGTGGTAAGGCGGCCGTGACCCCGCACGTACCTAACCTCGCACTCGACGCAGTAGTAGACCTTAGCGTCGCTATTTTTCAATTGATGCAATTAAATCTAGTACCATTAAAATGTATTTTCTTTCTTTCTTTCATCAAAGGTCACCACCGCCTAACCACTTTAAGAGCCAAAACCGCTTGCACCTAACGTTGTCTTTCATTTGAAATGACACCTGTTTTTGCGTTTTATGTGCAAGCGAATTTCGTTTGAAAGTGGTAAGGCGGCCATGACCCCGTACGTACCTGACTCGCACTCGACGCAGTAGTAGTCCTTAGCGTCGCTATTTTTGGCAAATTAAATCTAGTACCATTAAAATGTATTTTCTTTCTTTCTTTCATTAAAGGTCACCACCGCCTAACCACTTTAAGACCCAAAACCGCTTGCATCTAACGTTGTCATTCATTTCAAATGACACCTGTTTTTGCGTTGTATGTGCAAGCGCTTATCGTTTGAAAGTGGTAAGGCGGCCGTGACCCCGCACGTACCTGACGTCGCACTCGACGCAGTAGTAGTCCTTGGCGTCGCTGTGCTTAATCTGGTGCGCTTTGATCTGCGTCCGAGTTCGAAACTTCGCACCGCACGTGGGGCATGTGTAGTTCTTTACGCCTTGGTGTATTCTGTGGAGAGGATACTTATGTTATTTTTGGCACCAAGTAAAAGTATACTTAACTAGCGGTCCCAGCGAACTTCGTTCCGCCCCGGCCCCGTTTTATGCTATAAACCTCACGGAGCCCGAGACCTTTCCAACGAATGCATAACCGTGGAAATTGGTTCGTGCGTTCTGGAATTATAGCGTCAGGAAGGAAAACCCGACTTATTTTATATGTCACCGCTTCAATTCAATTCAACAGGCTTGTTAATGTGCCGGTGGCCGAGTGGTATAGGCATACGCCCGGATAGCGTAAGACACGGGGTTCGATTCCTCGTCTGTCACAGTTGCTTTTTACAAATGCAAAATTAAATAAATAAATATGCGCCAAACAACACACCAGTTGTCTGGTTTCGTGGTAAGGAATTATTTTCCTTGTGTTACGAAGTACCAGACAACGATTATGTCGGTGGCATCTCCCTTATATACCTCTACTTAAATACATTTAACATTCATGACTGAGGTACAAATGTTCGTGCTCATCACACAAACATTTGCCCCTTGTGGGATTCGAACCCGCGACGGCTGACGTAATAGTCAGGAACGCTAACCAATACACCAAACGCGTCGTCATATTGCAGTTATAGTGCAGTTTGGACAACTGTTGAATTGTCCACTAGTTCATTTATTTGTGGTCAGGCTGCAAGAATTCAAACCTCAACTCGGCCACATTGGCAAGCCTATTGAATTTTGCTAGTACTTTCTTCAACGCGTAGACTGCGTCACCTCATCAATGTTGATTGCTCTTTCAACACCCGGAGGAAATATTTAACCATCGGTTAAGATGAAGCCAAATTAACTCGTCAAGTATGTGTAAACGAGACACAATATAAATTCCATTATTATGCGACTCCCGGGTGTCGTTTGATACCTGACTGATTAATTAACTTAATTTATGAGGTACACTTTCTTGTTAATACTTACAGTAAATGTTCGGAGAGCGCGTCCTTATTAACGAAGCTCTTCCCGCATTGGTCACACTCGGGCCGGTCGCCGCTGTGGTGGTTCCGCATGTGGCCGCGGTGCGTTTTGTTATTGCTGTGATAAAGTTATTCAATTGTTATTACTTTGGTATTACATAAATTATTTTAACACGCTACGGTTTATTGGATACAAATCTTTTTTTTAATTCTTAATTGTACATGTACTTTGTTGTACACCCTCTGAAAATCAGTGTCGTTGCATGCATCTTGCTGCCACGATTAATGCTGAGAGGGTGCCTTTTCGACTCATTCCCGATGTTAATGTTAAATAAGTGTGTGTCTGTTTATTGTATATGTGTTTACGAGTCAGTGTATTGTATATGTGTTTTTGAGTCGAATAAATGTATTTTCTTTCTTTCTTTACTTTATTTTAAAAAATACCCATTTACAATCCCGGGATTCTCATTACAATCCCGGGATTCTTATTACAATCTCGGTATTTGGACCAAAAATTATCTGTCAGCAAAAAATCGTTTTGTTTTTCTAATAAACTAGGAGGAAAACTGAATAATACTCAGATGTGTAACTGACCTTGAAATCTTTCCACAAATATCACATTTGTAAGTATTCATAATGCCTTCGTGTTGTGTTCTGAAAATGTGAAAAAAATACAATGTCATGATTATGGTGACACCATAAAATTAATATTCCTATCGGAAGAGAAGTAGAAGTAGGTAATAGTAGTAACTTAAAATGAGATTACCTTTCGTCCTGGTGATATATACTCATCTTCCTAGGTAAAACATATTAGTTTACTGCATGATAAACAGTCGACACAAAATATCGAACATGCAGCCCTAGTGTAAAACGAAAAATTATTTCTTTGAACAAAATATTCGTAAATATGCATTATGTGTTATTTTGTCTTTACTTTTTACGTAAATAAACGTTTATAGTAAAGAATCAGCAAACTGCGTACTTAAAATTTAAAGTGCATTGGCAAATACAAATTGTAAATTAAGAAGCTTCGATTTGGACTAATTTACTACCTAAATGAAAAGTTGTTAGGTTTATTTTGCTGTAATTAACAATAATCAATCACCAATCAAGTTGCCTTCTTTCAGAAGCACAATTTCTCTAAAATATATGTATACAATTTCATTTGAAATTATAAAAAAACAAATGTAAGTAATTTTCAGCGTGCCTCCTTGTGACTTCGAACTGTTTGACAGCCGCCAAAAATGGTTCTGCTACATCGCATCTCGCATCTCTTTTTATCGCACAGCTTTCTCCTACTGACATCTCGCTCTTAAGTATGTACAAAATAATAAGTAAATAAATTGTATTGGATTCGAAATAAGGATTTTTTTCTTGTGTTATTATGAATATCAGACAACGATTATGATTATTAATTTTAATTAAAAAATGAGTACTTAAGAATTATTAATTGATTCTTACCTATAATGGTCCATAATCGAAGCTCGATCGGTCATACACCGTCCGCATTCCATACATTCATATCTAAATGTGTGTATTCTATTATGTACGCCGAAGCTGTACGCAGTCGGCAGGAACATGTGACACAGCTTGCATTCGAAGCTGCCTCGTGACTGGAAGAAAATGCGGGATATAAGGTTGCATTGGGTAGTTAAATTAGTTGTTAGTCCTGCAATCACAAATAATAATAGTCCCCCTAGCCGGTTTCGACTACGGTGGCCAGTCACAACGACTAAACGACTGCGCGGGACATATTATAGTGCACAAGTGTGTGCGCAAACACAGGTGCACTCTCTATTCCTCACAAATAATAGGCTAGTTTCCACTAAGAACAAATCACAATGTTGGTAGTTTCTAATGATTAATAATGGTTTGGAGATATCAAAAAACTCATTTTATTTTTTAACTAGCTTTTTCCCGCGACTTCGTCCGCGTGGAATAGTGACTTCTTTCTCCTGTTTTTACCACTACAAGCTGTTTCACGGTTTTACACATTTACCACTATATCTTTTATTTTTTGGTTTCATATTTCATCTTTTAGGAATCACTATATCTTTGCTCCTATTAGTCGTAGCGTGATGTTATATAGCCTATAGCCTTCCTCGATAACTGGACTATCCAACACAAAAAGAATTATTCAATTCGAACCAGTAGTTTCGGAGCTTAGCGCGTTCAAACAAACAAACAAACTCTTCAGCTTTATAATATTAGTATAGATTTACTTTATCTAAAACGCACATTTGGTCACGTGACTGCAAACTCTTATCAGAGGATGTGACGTCATGCCTTGCGCGATGGCGGGCTTTTTCTTGCAGCCATTGACAACTTTCAAAGCAACTCTGTGACCTTTTCACCGTAAACAAATACACCGTAATCTAACGCACAATCAGCGCCATCTATGGGCGCAAATTTAAAGTTATCACTTACCGGGCTATGTTTTTCCATATGGTTGTCCAGTTTGGTCGCGTAGTTGAATCCTTTGTAGCAGAGATGACATCGAAAGGGGAACCTTAAACCTGATTTGCTTTCTTCCTGAAAATAAAAAAAATATGGTATTTGAATATGTGGTCTCCAATAGAGTTTTTTTTTTGCCCCAACGGCCATCAGTTCTTCGCGCTATGTGTCCTGCCCAATGCCACTTGAGCTTACTGATACTATCGGTGGACTTAACGAGCGGCAACGCTAGCCCTTGGACACACACACACACATTCCACTCACCTCCCTCAGCTTGATCTGCTCCTCCGGGTCCCAACACTAGCCTCTGTGGCTTCAACGACACACACACCCACACACACACACAAACACCCACACACACCCACACACACACAAACACCCACACACACACACACAAACACCCACACACACACACAAACACCCACACACACACATCCCACTCACCTCTCTCTGCTTGATTTGCTCTATCGGTTTCCAACGCTAGCCTCTGTTGTGGCTTCTCTGACACACACAAACAACATACCTCTGTCTGCTTGATTTGCTCCTCCTTCCAACGCTAGCCTCTGTGGCTTTTCCGATACACACACACACACACATACACACACACATTCCACTCACCTCTCTCTGCTTGATCTGCTCCTCCGGATTCAGAGCGATCACTCTGATCTTCGTCGGGTCGATCTCTATGGGCTTCCTGATTCTTGTCTTTGGTGCTTGCTCAGTCTGTGTGGTTTCTTCGCTGTGGAGGTTTATAGATTTTAGTGGTAGAATTTTTATGGCCGATTTTGCAAATGTCTTATTAAACATAACAGACTGGTAATGGACTTTATCCCTATCAATAGCAACTGATTTTAAAATGTCAATTACATAAATGATTGCTAACAAATATGTGACTTTTAAAATTAGCCATATTATATTTTATCTGACGAATATTTCTTCATTTTCTTTGTAGTTTCAGTTTTTCGTGTATCTGTTGTGTGCAATAACAATCTATTTAATTTCAAAATAATTCATTTATTTAAACTTTATTGTAAGTTGTACAATTGGCGGACTTAAGGCATTCTCTGCCAGTCAACCACTTGGGAATGCTGAGAGTTCAGGGCGTAACAAAAGGCTTAACGAGGCCGAAAACCACGTATTTCCCCCAGAATAATGATCGTATTTTTCTCGAAGACACCACACCTAAAGCGTTACTGAGATATTGTTGTCAAAGCGAACATTTTTTTTTGAGATTTTTGAATAAAAATCTTCTATTAGTACAAGGTTTTTTTCACTGAGAAACATGTTCATAATTTTCATTACTTTTTTCGTAAACAGACCGTAAGCCGTGCACTACGCAATGTATCGCGTGGTGTGGCGCGGGCGCACGCACACAACTAAGCGCGTCCATTGTGTGCGCGCGCGTCGCTACGTCTGAACGCTCCGCGTGCGTATACATTGCGGCTAATAAATAAATGATTTGTATTAATGCCTAGAAATACAAGTTGTTTCCCAGCGTTTAATTTTGTTACATACGATTTGGTTTGATATACTGAATACGAGGTTTAGGCTTCGTTAAGCCTTTTGTTACAACCTGTATATTAATAAATACGAAATTATGAATTGCCTTTACCTAACTTTCTTCTTCTTGACCTTAACTTCTTTCTCCTTCTTTTTCCCTCTTTTCTTCTTCTTGGGCTCTGGATCTTCTCTTGGCACCAACAAAGAAGTGTCTCCTAGAAGCTGCTTAATGTCTTCGTCTGTTAGTTTGTTCGCTTCTGTCCTGTATAAAAAAAAATGTCTCTATCTATACAGTGTGTCCAGGCATGTAGTAATAAGTAGAATTTTATAAAATTATTTTGCTTTAAATTTCCGCTAAGCGACGCCGGCGCAGGCAATTAACAACACAAACCGTCACCGCGTCTAGTATTATGTTGTCGCCTCGGCAGAGCACGGACGACTCATCTCTTGAGGATGCCACGTGTGGTGGCGAAACGCGTCGAGGTTTTTTGCACGTTGGTGTTGGGTAATTGGGTAATTATAATTGCATGAGCTGTGCCGCATGCGTATTGAGGGCGGGCGGGTTGTGCATCCTGCATTTGCCTGAAGTAATACTAGACGCGGTGACGGTTTGTGTTGTTAATTGCCTGCGCCGGCGTCGCTTAGCGGAAATTTAAAGCAAAATAATTTTATAAAATTCTACTTTATAATGGATTTCCGCAAAGTAACGCCTGATTTTATTAATTATGTAGTAATAAAACTATAAGGGCAATATAACGATATTAAATACCCTAGCTAGATATACTGACAGCGCTCAAAAATATCTCGCAAAACACGGCTTAAGCACTCGTTCGATTGCAGTCGCGCGCGGACCGTCCTAGCTTCAGTATGCCGAAGTGCTCCGTGAAAAAATTCAAAAACAATACTTTAACCACTCAAAAAAATATGGAGTTACGTATTTCCGGTAAGTAATAAATCAATCTTTGATAATATAATGTATTGGTGGTGCAAAGTTATCCTAAAATGTGCTAAAATTGTGATTTGATATTATTTTCGTCACACGTACCTCTCGCCGTTGCTAACTACTTTCGGGACAGTTTTTGAAGGTGGTTATAAAGGCAATGTTGCTTCTAGGGTATTTAAATTCGTTGGGGCAATATCTACCATGAATTTCATCGGGGAAAACACCCCATATGGGGGGTCAAATCCAAAACACACCATACTGCAGTGACTTTTGTTTTTGTTTCAACAAAAGTTAGCTAACTCGTGAAATTTAAGGGGGTACGAGTCTCTCGTCGTGTTGGGGCTCGTTTTTGTTGTATATTAAAGAAAAAGTTGTGGCCTAACTAATACATTAAAAAATGCGCTATCAAATGACTCAATTTTTTTATTTCCGAAAAGAGAAAGTATTTTTTGGGCATTCGGGCAATTCAATCTTAAATTTTTCTAAGACCATTGACATACCTTTTTTTGGAATTACTAAAAATTATTTGAGTCACTAACAAATTGATGTAGCAATCACTGCTTTCGGTCCATTAATTTCAGAGTTATTGTTTAGCGCATATTAACGAATAAAAAGACAACTCATATTTACGTCAAATGTTTTTTTTTTTTTTTAATTTTTTGTCTGCATTCCAAACTCGATTGACTCTTGAATTTGGCTCTTTTTATTACACCATGGATACACTCACCGATATTCCTCCAGCGTGATGTCATCATCGTAGTCCACAGCAAAATCGTCCTCCGACTTGACCAGCTCATCCACTTTGGTGTCTATCGGTTCGATTGGCAGCTCCTCTAGATCTAGATCCGTGTAGGTAGGGTAGGATTTTTCGTGCTGAAACAAATGAATGAGTATAATTAATTAACATTACACTGCCTAGGGTTGTCGCTTAATCATCAGAAATCACCGAAAAAAATACGTAGTTTGATGTCACTGCGTGCGGGTGTGTGTGTGTGTGTGTGTGTGTGTGCGTGTGTGTGTGTGACTGTCTGTGTGTGTGAGACTGTGTGTGTGAGACTGTCTGTGTGTGTGAGACTGTCTGTGTGTGTGTGAGACTGTGTGTGTGTGTGTGTGTGTGTGTGTGTGTGTGTGTGTGTGTGTGTGTGTGTGTGTGTGTGACTGTCTGTGTGTGTGTGTGTGTGTGTGTGTGTGTGTGTGTGTGTGTGTGTGACTGTCTGTGTGTGGGTCTGTGTGTTCTTTTTATAAATTGTCACGATACTTACCTGCAGTTCATCATGGAAACCACTCTTGCCTCGGCCGCCCACGTGAAAAATGAGTGTGTTGGTCTCGCTCAGATGCGGTGAAGTGTATTTGCTCAGCTCCGGGTCGTGAGCGTCTATTGGGAACTATAAAATAAATATGACAATTATAGGTAAGCCGCTTCATTGAGACCCTGCGTGCGAGGCGGCGGGGCGCAGTGGCAGACGAGCCTCCCCCTTCCTTCCCTTCGCCCCGGCTAGACATGAGCGTTCAATACGGCGCACGCACGGCGAAGTACCTACTGCCTCGGCTTATAAATAGTTTACCACCTACGTTAGTGAATAGTCTCACGGCAAATAATATTAAATATAAGCTTAAAGACTACTTTTTAAGCAATATCAGATGTTAATTTAGTTAAATAATAGTTTTAATTGTTAAAAATTGTGTGCAAACTCTTAGCTTTAGCTCAAACCTAAGGTTTCTTAAAAGCTATGTCATCGAATTGTTGAATGTATATTGTTTTTTTTTTTGGTAAATAAATAAAAAAAAAAATAGACGGACTAGTTAAATCAACCGCCGACGCGACGTCAACGGTTGGACGGTCGACCGTTCTCTCATCGACTAGTCGAATTCATAGACTGCTAAACGAGTAGACTGCCGGTTCGTATCAACGCGCGACGCGACAGTCGACACGCGACGTCAACGCTTATTAACGTAGCCGAATAATACAACCCGTTTAAACAATCTAAAATAAACTTTATGGCAAAGGCGTAAGTAAATAAGTAAGAAAGTTATTATGACAAAAAAAAACTCGTTCTCGTCTCGTTTCATCGTTTGCTGCTGTAGTTGAACATCGAAAGTTACGTCGAAACAATCTAAAGTGAACCTTATTTTTTATGTATTAGGAACGTTATTATTACAACAAACGCGCTAGTGAGATAAGCCGTTTTGACTCGCGTTAAATGTAATCTAAGAGGGACGTAAAATAGGGTATTGTGGTAGTTACGAAAGAGTGAGAATGACGTGGCTGAATGCAGATGTGTGCGTCTGTGTGTTGATTTATGTGAGCTCTTATCACTTGGCGTAGAAAAATACAAATACTAAAGTTTGTTTACTTTGATCTTTCGGCTTTCGCGTCGCGCTGCATTTTGCATAGTTGTGAATTAGTAAAACTTCGTGTTTTAATGTTGTGTTTATTGTACTTATTGTTTGTAAATATGTAAATAAAGATAGTTTAAAGTGATCGTATCGTGTAGTGTAGACAATACATACTCGTACTAAAGTATTTTAATGTAATGGCGGGAAAAAGTGAGTTGTGGCATCATTTTGAAAAAGACACGAAAGCCTATTCAGTCAGTCCTAAGCCTGAAAAAGTATGAAGGGAAGATCATTTAATTTTATACTAAATTTTTCTTAAGATTTATAAATAATATACATACATACGCTAAACTTACGTCCCTCCTTCCTATACTGTAATTCTAAAATAACGTGTCGGTCGCGGATCGCCTATCTCGTCTAGACAGTTAATAAGTTCATGTAGTCGAGAAGTTTACTAGTCGACGAATTCAACTAGTCGATCGACTAGTCGATAGACGAAATTCAACGGTCTAGTTTCGTCGACGAGAAAACCGTCGACGACCCATGTCTAGCCCCGGCCTCGTCCCGCCCCAGCCCCCGTTATTTTATTTTCCCTGCGCAATTTTCCTATTTTTTTATTTAATAAGAACCTTCTCCTGGCAGTAACAAACGCATTAAATAAAGATATAGTAAAATCGGTACAGCCGTTAATGTGTGATATATTCACAAAGGATAAACAAACTTATTTGGAGTTGGTGAACGAAGTCAAACTTACATACACCAACAGTCCACCAACATAAAGTTAGGAAACTCTCGGAAACTTACAGTAAAATTTGCTCAAAGTTCCCAAAATTTGTGGGAACGGTACATTAGTACATATTTGAATAGATACTAACCGGGGCGCATCTCGTCAGATACTCATAGAGTATGTTGTGTGCCCGGAGCAGCTTGAACTTGAACCGGACCGCTTTCTGGAGCAGAGAACCGCACTCCCAGCATATGAACTGCGGTAGTCCATCTGATTGAATTACCTGGGACGGAAATTGTTTGTTTTGATAAATGTTCTTCATAATTATGTGTGTGCATTTATTTATTTTATACATATTTTAGGTCCATGTTGCCTTGAAATTATTACATGATATTTATTTAAAGATAGAAACTTATAGCATCATCAAATTTATGAGCTAGGCTCTTCTCGGTGGAGGTTTTTCCATAACAATGATTTAGAATGTTTTTTAACACTCAGTGTCATATTTGAATTCTTAAAATGAACTCAATAAAACTCGAAGTTACGGAAAAGTTTGTGGTGGTTTTTCTCTAGCCTTCCACAACGTAGTTTAAAAACCAAGGATTTCCCGCCTGTTTATGCCTACCAAAAGCCTTCCCTGTTAAACTATATATCTTCCTTCAGCCTTCTGCCAGTACTGATGTTGCTGCTACCCAGCACCAGGGGAACGCTTATTAAAATTTGATAGCGACGTTTACTCGCCATTTCACAGGATCGTCACTGAATATTGTAGTAATCCTATCTCGGACATAAAGCTCCGGAAAGCTTATTAGATTAACGTTTGCATCCACAAAATTACAAAAATTTTAAGACCTACATAGATCAAACAATAAAATACAAGCAGTATTAAATAAGCTTTAAGAGGATTGGAAACAAGTTTTTAACTATAAATGAAAGCAAAAACTCACGTTTATCCCAGCCAATTCCCTAAAATAGGCCTCGTAATGCACAACATCGTTCATGCGCCGATCCGTCGATAAACAGCACCGACAAATAGGTTTTGGTAAATCGAAATCAATTTTGAGGTCGTCATCAGTATTCATGAGGTTTAATTCCATGATCACGAATTTATTTTAGATTTTTTGTGGTAAAATACGTGCGTAAAATAACGACAGAGCAAGACAGACATTTTTTTTTGACAAATGTAAACAATATGGCGCGATTGGCGGATCCGCGTGAAGTTTGTTGTTTGTTTGGCGTTTTGCGTTTCGTTATTATGAAAGTCTGCAAAATATCCTGGTGTTCTGCTGTTAATATGGTGTAGTTGATGTAGCAAAACGTTTAAGGGTTGCCTACTAGAAGCAAATCGTACAGCTTGAGTTATTTTTTGAATATATTATGTATTCAAATAAATATGAATTTATTTATGTTAGAAGAATTGCCTCTTATGAAATATTTAAAGTATCTTTTTTAATAAATATTTATTTACATATTTATAATTATTAATACATGAATTATATTCATAAATAATCTATAAGAACTACTTATTGTAACGTTTAAATATTTTACATTTCAGATGAAAAAAATATCACTCAGTTTCGTTGTGGTCACAGGCCAAAACGTAGATGGGTGGTGAGGACAGAAGAAATACCGGTGCATCTGTAAAATTATAAAAATATCCAACCTCAAATTATATTCTTCATTATTACAATGTGTATTTTTGAAACTTGATCAAACGAAATGTGTAGACCCAAAATTATCAAAAAAAAAATTTTTTATAATAATATAATAATAAATCATTTAATTCAGATTTTATGCAATCCATACAATTGTGTAAGTAACAATAAAATAATAAAAAAACTTTATGTCTGTTAGTGAATTACAATTTAAATTGTTTTTAATTAATATTTTTTTTAGCTAAAAAGAACGGTTTTATTTTTGAGTAGGTTTTAAGTTTTTATTATTTGCATGTTTTTCTTTAACTTTAGTTAGTTCAAATAAAATTAAAGGGTTCAACATTAAAAGAACTAAAATTTTAAATATCGTACATTGATAAAATAATAAAAAACTTCTAAAATTTGTTGCTTTTTTGCATTTTTTATCGGACAAAAATTTATTTAGTTCTTTTTAGATAGTTGTATTTTTTTATCTTATTAGATAGATAAACTGTTTATCTTTCAAATGAGATTATTTCGAAAAAATTACACGTTTCAATAAAATGAAAATACGAAAAAATTAAATGAACGATTTTTTTTTAAATGGCTGGCAAAAAAAATCTTATTTTTTTGACGATAATTTTGAGTCATGTATCGGCACATGTGTCGTTTGATCAGGTTTCTAAAATACACATTGTATAGCTTGGAAAGTCAAAGCTGAATTTCGCAAAAGGCGGCAAATGAAACAAATCTGAATATGGTATCACCAATTTTTAGAATGAACAAGTTTCTTTTTTCTTCAAAACAACTTTCCTGTTGTTCTAGATAATATATTGTTTATTAAATATTATTATCTACAACTTTGGGTTTTTGAGTTCATATAAGGAGTCGGTTCATTAGTTTTTAAAACTCACAATATTGGAACACGAGTTAGTTGTTAAATCTATGATTTATATAAAATAGTTTCTTGAACACGTTCAAGAAACTATTAAGAAACTATTACTACCGAAGACCTACTACGAAAACGAAATCCGTCGATACGATAATCGTTTTGCGGATTCGAAGCATTTCGTAGTAAGGATTCCGTACTAAAAATGTTTCGGATCCGAAAAACGATAGTCGTGTTGACGAATTTCGTTCTTCGTAGTAGACCTCCTGAATTCAAGTATCAAGATAAGTCAATGCTCAACAAACAGTTCGATGAAAGAGGTTCAGCTTTAACTTACTTGCAATTGCTTAGTTTTTTTAAAATAAAAACAGGATGAAAATCATAACAAAATTACCACAGTTTGAAGAGTTTTTCAAATTATCCAATGAAGCACGGTGCCCTTTGCTGTAAAAAAGGTGATAAGTGTTCAAATTTGAACAAAATGACAATTTTTATCCTAATAAAAAAAATACTTATTTCAAAACAATTTGATATGGTTTAAATATTTGTACGTACCAGTCACCTAAGCTGTTCAAAGATTTAGACAGCTGACAAGGCTGTATAGACGTATTCTGAAGATCAGCCAGCGAGCAAGCCTGCCTCAACCTTGCGACTAATCTATGTTGCATTGCATTCTGGCATTCATTCGTACACGCACCCTCTCTTGCTTCAGTATCCTCAATCTTGATTTGCGGTATGGTTTGTGCTGTTTGACAGCTGCACCCAGAGTTGCTAGACTGCAAATTCGCCGTATTATTCGGTACTCGTCGTGCGAATTCGTGGTGTGAAGAACGATGAATATTCGAATCTGATCCGTAGCTTTGACCTAGTTCGTTGAATTGGACGGCTTTTTTTCTGTTCATCATCGACATTTGGTACTGTCCTCTTCTGGTGACTGCTGGGGAAGTGTTCGGTGACCGGTTCGGGGATGTGTAAGCTGATACGGTCTCCCTTGGCTTTTTGAGGGTGTCTTTTATTTCGTATTCTGTCGCTATAGCTTCGAAGACCTGAAAATCGAGAATAATGTTAATTACACAATGTTGATATACCGCGACTTAATTCATTTTTTTATGGGTATACCTGTTCCGCTACTAAGTTCCTGGCATAAGGCGAGTCTTTCGGTGGCAATGCTTCTCTACATAACGCACAACGTTCCAATCTTGTCCAGCAGGCTGCAAACAATATTTTAGTTAGAATACTTATCTTGTTGGTTGAATTTTCTCTGTATAGACCTATGGTTGACTGGTAGAGAATGCATTTAGCATTAAGTCCTTCATATGTACCTTTCGTTTGTGCATAAAGTGTTTTAAATAAATAAATAAACAAATTCCATTGCAGTTAATCAGTGGGATTTCAACCAACAAGATAACTATTCGTAAATTTTGTTTTATTAAATGTGTGGTATTCGCGATAACTTCAGAAATAAGTATGTGAACAAGATAACTTTTTATTGAACACATAACATAAATGAAGAAAGAAGGAAATGTCAAATTCAGGCAGTAATTATTGTAAGAAGCCAACAACGTCTGATGTCTGATCCTAAGGTAAATGAAGTAAAAATAGGTAAGATAGATGAAAGATTTTAACTGTTACTTATACAAAACATAATCGAACCTTCGCAATAGATGTGAGAGCGAGCGCAGTTGAGCGCCCTCGTCGCAGTGGCTGCGCAGACGCAACACGACAGCGCTTTGACTACTCCGGCTAGCGCACGACGTGAGCGCTCGCCCCGCGCGCCGCCACCACAGCTCCATAGCAACTGTAATAAATAATTTACCCATTTACACATTTGATTCACTCAAATTACAAACCTTAAGCACTTAAGCATTAATTCTACCTTTGTACACCATGATTTGTGCAATAAAGTCTTTGAATAAATAAATAAATAAACCTCCACAGTAAATTTTTCATCTAAAAGGCAAACATAATTTAGTTCCTTTAGCGATAAAGCCGTATGGAAATATGTATATTTTTTTTGTAATTTTTATATAATAGGAAATATCTACTAAAGATCAAGCGACAAAACGTAGCAGACAATGTTTTCACACACCTATTAGAATCTAACACAAAATATGTCAAATGAAATAATATCAGATCAAAACTAATAACAGCGTGATTATAGTGCATGTGCTACTATTGGCTCTAAATTAAACTGTTATCATTTAATAATCGTGAATAACATTACCTCAGGGTCATCTTTAGGGTCCACACCACAGTTCCAAACGAGTAAAGACACTCCTCTGCCAGCTCCGTCACCTCTTATCAAACCAGCTACCTGGCCAACCTACAAAATACCAGATTTAATTGTCTTGGTCACTCTGCTGAATTGCTGAATAAAATAGAAATATTCCAAAAAGGGTATTCAATTTATAAATTTATAAATCTATTTCTTTTAGTTCTGAAGAGAGGAAAAGATAAACTTGAATGTGCACATTGGTTTATAATAATTCTTTCGGATTCGCATCAACATCAGGATACTTTAAACATCACAGTCACTGAATTTAAGTACACACTTCGATTATAATGTGCACGCAACTAACCGGTAATCCTAGCAAGTCTTTTCCATCAGCTTGTAGCAAACAGTCTCCCATTTTAAGACCTGCAGTGTCAGCCCTAGAACCTGAGATTACTTCACGCACCTAAAACGTAAAAAAAAACATAAAAATACGTAAAAACGTAAAATTAACACAGTATACTAAATATATTTTTTTAATTTATTTAAGGCAACAAACAGTCATATAAATTAAAGTAATTTTAAAGTACATAGTGTTTCTTAAAAAGACCTAATAGTGCCTATAAAGTTAATATAAAAAAAAATATGTTTATGAATAAAAATATAAATATAAATATTATAAAAATCATGCTTCTACATTGATTAATAAATAATGTAAACTAACAAAAAACATTGCTTGGTATGCAAAATTGTTTTTTTTAGCTACCTGAAGAGAAATAGCTCTGGAAGTCTGGAGGGAAGATAGAAAACATTAGAATAATTTATTTACTCACCCAAGGGTACGGATCCCATAGAGTTCTCGTGAGACGGAAACCAAGCCCTTCGCCTTCATCTTCTGGTAAATTCAACTGTAATAATAACAATGAAAAACCATGTATTTTTTTTATGAACATTTTGGTATTAATTTTGGAACGTACGTATGACAATTCTAAATTCATGTCATTTGTCAAATTCATCCTTAGAATGTTAAACCTAAGGTGGAAACTTGAAAACCAACAATCGTTTTTAATACTGTGGCCTTTAAAACAAGTGCGAGACGGAGTGGCGCACGAAGAGTTCCGTATCTATCTACTATGTATGTAAGCAATTTTATTGCTCTAATAATGTCCTGTAAAACATTATTAAATTGTACATTTCCTTTTTGTGTGCAATAAAGAGTTATCTATCTATTATTATGATTGCCTTATAAGGTTTTGATTCCCTTAGCTAGCACCTCAAGTCTCGGCGCTGAACTGCGGACGACACGGACAGACGGGCATGGTGGGTATAAAAAATTAAAAAAAACTATATGAAGGCGGCCATATTGAACACCTGTCACATTGTCTGAAAGTTTTTGCGACTACTCTACTCTCCCACTTCCAGTCACAGATGAATAATATATGTAATTCCAGTAAATCCAGTAATACGAACGCAGCTCACTTGGCTTAGGCCCGTGAGTTTATGTCGTGAGAACCAAAGACACTTAAGGCCCTATTTTTGAATCACTCGCGTCAATATTACGAGTGATTTTCGTTCGAAGATGAATTAAAAGTCAAAGGAAATAACTCGTTTTCGAACGAAAATCACTCGTAATATTGACGCGAGTGATGCAAAAATAGAGCCCCAAGTCTTTGAGAATCAATTTTAGAGAGAGAAATAATAATAATTAAATTAAACTTACTACAACAAGTCTGACGCCAGCCGAGTATTCCTCTATACTACATCCGCTGTCTGTCGAGTTTTGATTCATCTGAAAAAATCTTGAATGAAATTGATTTGAAATCATGATTCTATTGACTACATAAGTAATAGGTACGTACTTAAGTATTTCGCGTAATTATTTTCTCTATGCTAGTTTGAAAACTTTTGTATGGAGCGGGAATCGAACCCTCTTTTCTTTGCTCTGCGTAGTATTAAGCTACTCTACTAATAATTTTCAAAAAGAAGTGGTATTTATTTACCTACATAAATTAACAAACATAAGTATTACTTGTTTAAGTTTTATTACACGGTCATGTTTTGTACAAACGGTGGCCTTAACGCAAAATGGCACTCTACCAGTCATCACCTCTTGGTCTAAGTCTAAGCAATTTAATATTACTGGGTTCAAGGTTTGATTCTCAGTTCAGTTCAATGCTATGCTAATCGACCCTGACATTCGCGGACCATTTAATTTGAATACAAACAATTTATTATTTACTAATCATATTATCTCGTGTTTTTTTTCAAGTAGCCAAAAAGACAGCATAAAAATTTGGTAAATTATTATTACTTCAATACTTTGAAAAAACTTTTACCTTTCACTAATGTTCGGAAATAATCCTAAGGCCACATTTCACACACTAAACCACATGTAAGCTTTTTGCTCAAAGAATCATATCGAACTGCCAATATCGATCAAATTATTTGTTTAAGCTGCAACTAGTGATGTATGTACTAACTTGTTTTTTATCGATAAACTTAAAAATCACAAATTCATAAAAGGTAACAGCGCAACTCAGCGCAAGTAACCTGTATGTATTATTGCAAATTGGGAAAAAGATATAGCCCCTATTTTATCTACTGAAACTACTTAGATATGAAAAGTATTTCCAGTTCATTTACGCAATACATAATTTTGAAGAAGATTGCTTAAATTCGTTTCAATGATAAATACTAAAAAGTAGTGCTTATTATTTATTAATTTATTACGTTTCTTAGTATTTGAGCTCTAGTGCATGTTTCGTAAAAAATACACGTCTTTGGTGGCTGGAAATAATGCATTGTTATCTGCAATTTAAATATTAATTACCAAGAAAATATAAACAAAAGATGATCGAGGATGCTGTGGATGTCGCCATACCTTTTCTTTCATTCTTCATGCTTTTCCTTACCTGAAGGTTGTCTGGTCTGGAAGAAATTTCTTCAAGCAATAAGACCACCTAAATTGTACTACTACTGAATATTTAAGATGTTATCCTATATAATTAAATGATTATTGTGTGCAATAAACTATTTTTTTATCATTAATCAAAACATCGACATCGACCAACGCACAACACTATTAAAAACCAGTTCACCTCACATCACGGCCACGTTCTGACCTACAACTTACATACTGGTGGGTTGATTACACAATGTAGATTCAGTATATCAGAGGCCTTACTCTGGACACAACGCGATCCAATGAATATAGCCATCCCTGTCGCACGCATACACGGCCTGGTATGAGTAACAGGGATGGCTATAATCATTGGATCGGGTTATGTGTCCAAAATAAGGCCAGTTTGGTTGTATAACATTAAGTTTTAAGCATTAGCCACTTTGAATCACTGATCACCTATAGAAACTTTGTTTTGAGCGAATAAATATTTATTTCATTCACTGAATAGATTTCATTTCATTAGTAAGAGTAAGTATTATTATTATTTTCATAACTCTCTTTATTAAAATCGTCCACTTCTCTTTTGTTTAAAATATTTCATCGCCATGTCTCTTTTTTCGATCTTCATGCTTTTCCTTACCTGAAGGTTGTCTGGAATAAATTGCTGCAAGCAATAAGACCTCATTACTAAATTGTACTACTAGCGAATATTTAAGATGATATCCTGTATAAAAGTATTTTTATTATTATTATGCATATTATAATGTTGAGAAACAAGCGAAAGAATCTGAAGCGGTCTGCATCCAGTGTGATCTTGCGATCTTCACAAGGTCGCCTGTCCATCTTGTCGGTGGACGTCCTACAAAACCAGTAAATAGTTCGTAAAAAAACTAACAGGGATGTCGAACAAACGGAAGAAGTTAGTGGCGACTACAACTATCATTTAATTTAATCCAAAAAACCGGCCAAGTGCGAGTCGGACTCGCGCACCGAGGGTTCCGTACAAACCTGCAAGGTTTACAAAGTTCGTTCATTACGACAATCGAGTCATAACTATGGTATTTTTATTGCAAAATGAAATTCATAACATTACACTGGGGAATGAATGCGTTGACATAGAAGTTTGATTTTGTTACAGCCTAAAGGTATTATAGACCTGAGTATTTGGTATGAATTTCTATTTAATACCTCTACGCGTTTATGAGGAAATGGGTAGTAAGTTTAAAATTATTAAAAAAATATATATTATGTGATGTAACTAAAAATTTATGGTTTTCGTAATTTTTCCTTTATCTATGCTATAAGACGTTGCTTCGTACCAAATTTCAAGATTCTGAGTTCACGGGAAGCACCCTGTAGGTTTTGATTCCCTTGCAAGTGTCGAAAATTTGCGGCATAAACGGCTGTATCTTTTGATTGCGTTGGCTTAGAAGTTTGATTTTTTCACATCTTCAAGGGACAGTAGACCTGAGTAATTTATATAAATTTCAGCTTCATACCTCCACGCGTTCCTGAGAAAAAGGGTCTTGACAGACGGACGGACGGACGGACAGACGGACAACAAAGTGATCCTATAAGGGTTCCGTTTTTTCCTTTTGAGGTACGGAACCCTAAAAGTATGTAAGTTATGTTAAATTTAATAAAAAAGAAAGATACACAATTATCAGTTTTATTTCAGATAACATTGTAAAAAAAAAATTTAACACTGTGTGTAATAAACTATTTGATTTAATTTAAAATCTGTAACGATAAGTATAAACTAACAAAATCGTATTAAACTATTGTATTACTTACTTACTGACATTTTAAAATACTCATTTACATATAGGGTGTGGCCTGTAATAATAATGTGGGAAAAAAATTAGGCCCTTTAAGTAGCCAGTAATCAATCCTCAATGAAAAAAAAAAACATTTTCATCTCTCTTGTTCGGAAAATAGCACTTTCCTGTGTAGATAGCCGGGTGGAAAATAGCTTTTTCATCCCTTGGGTAGAAAGTAATTCAGTTTTAATTGCCATGCAGTCAAAGCTTGGTTCAAAGATAATTAAGTGACATCATATTATTATAAAAAAAAAAAATTCATCTCTCCTGTTCGGAAAATAGTACTTCCCTGTGTAGATAGCCGGGTGGAAAATAGCTTATCCATCCCTAGGGTGGAAAGTAATTTAGTTTTAATTGGCATGGTATAGAGTCAAGGCATGCAGTCAAAGCTTGGATCAAAGATAATTGAGTCACATTATTTTATAAAAATAATAAACATTATTGCTTGGCTATACAATTAAAATATTCGGCTTCCCGCCATAATACCAAGATGACACTTTTTTTTATTTTACACTGTCGTTGTTAAGCTCTCTGTCAATTTTTTTTAATTTTGACAATTATTATCAGTGGGGAAAATTCGATCGATATTTTTTACAAGGATTTCAATTATTTCGTATCGTCTGCTTTTCTTACTCTGTTTTCATGTAAGTATTCGTGCCGTTACTCTTTCTAATCACGTTAGATGTTTGTAGAACTGTACATCAACAGTCTTTTTGTGCAAAAACTTGAGTTTTCCTTTCTCGCTGAACTACATAATACCTCACCATGACATCTACAACCACTATTGTAAATTAAATGTTATTCCTCACAGTCGAAATGAAAAATAGTATGCTTAACTCGGGTAAAAGCACTATTTCACTCTCGAATTATTGGCGCTCTCACTTCGTTCGAGCGCCAGAAACATCTCGAGTGAAATGGGTCGCTTTCTCCCCTTGTATAACAATCTACTATTGCTTAGCTATATATTGAAAAATATGTTTATTATGATCGTTGATATAAAAAACATACAATTTGTCTAATTTCAATTCAATCTATTAAAATAGACAAATTACTTTCTGTGATTAAAATATTGAGCTTCCCGCTCTAATACCAAGATGACACTTTTCTTATTTAAGGTTGTCATTGTCATTTTTTCTTATTATTTTTGGACTCTCCGTCTACTTTTTTGATTTTGTCAATTATTATCTGCGGAGAAAATTCGATCGATATTTTTAGGATTTTAATTATTTTATATCGTCTGCTTTTTTGTACTCTTTTGTTATATATTCGTGCCTTTACTATTTCTAATCATGTTAGAAACATCTCGAGTGAAATGGGTCATTTTATCCCCTTGTATAACAATCTACTATCATTGCTATTTGCTAAAATAAATCGAACCAGCAATGTATTGCAATGCAAACAAGTGTCCGGTCATAGAACTTGACATTGTCATTTCTACGAGTTAGCAATTTTGATATACATTGATATATCTTTGGATTATTATTTTTTAAATCATTTTAGAGCACTATGTCCAGGTCAAGGTAATTTATGCTCTGTGGAATGATTGATTGAAATATTTGCTCCTATTACAGGCCATACACATGTATACATTTTAAAAATCTACTTAAAACTACACATTAAGAACTGTCATCTAAACATAGATAAGGCATGCTCTTTCCACGAATGTTTCCCATTTTCATCGCGCTTTTCTTTTGGATAACCCGCGGATTTACATTGGAATCTTTGCGTGCGATTTGTGTATCATACACAATGTCTTGATTATGTGTGTCAATGACATCTGAGATGTTTGTGTTCATATAAACTTGAGAGTTTTTCTTTACAATAACATTTTGAGAGTTTGTGTTCAAATATTCTGTTTGGGTTAAACTTGTATCACTGTCCGTAGACCTCTTTTTCCTACCTCTTATATGAATGGTTTTGATTATGCGAGGCACAGTTTCAATTTCATATTCTTCTTCAATGTTATCATCAATTAAATATTCTTCTTGAACAGTTTCATCGATTTCAAGTGCCTCCTCAATTTTGGAAATATTTTTTAATTTATCCTTGTATGGTGCAATATCTTTAGAAGTATCCTCTTGTATTTTACGTTTTTTCCTATTAGTTTTTCTCTTTTTGAAGCCATTTGGATCGTTTAGTTCACTATTCTCTGTATAATCCGTATCATTTCCTTCCGTATGACCTTGGATGTTTTTCGTATGACCTTGGATGTTTCTCGTATGACCTTGGAAGTTTTTCGTATGACCTTGAACTTTTTTCGTTTGATCTTGAGCCTCGTTCATGTGACCTTGAGTGCCGTCCGTGTGACTTGGGTCAGTTAAAGGATTCTTAGCCTTTTTAGAGGGTATTCTGAGGTGTACCGATCTGATATGAGTCTTGACACACGTTGACGTGGTAAAATGTTTGTCACACAAATGACATATGTGCGTACGAATGTTCATATGTGCCTGGAAAAATGCGTTAATTAATAAAGGTTTGGAAAATAAATACGTTATTTAAAGTAAATAAATGGATAAATGTGAATAATGTGTATGTTTGTGACTGGTTCGCGCACACGAATAAACAATACATTTACATTAAATAATATAATATACACACTTTTAATATTTTGGCATCAAAAAATGTAACTTTTGAAAGAAAATTATTTTTCAAAACTGACAAATTGGATTTTTTACTAGTCTGACTAATGAAAGGTGGCACTAGAAAAGAGCGGCAATTTTTATTCAATAAGTGTAAAAACACTGTATTTCATAGAAAAAATCAATTTGATACTTTTGTTTACTTTTTTAACAATAATTTGCAGTTTTTTTTTAGGCGTATCAAGTTGTTTTTTTTTTCTAAGAAATACAGTGTATACGTAATTTATTTTATTGCCTCTCTTTTCTGGGGCCACCTTTCATTAGCCAGACTATGTTCTTTATTTTACAGAGTGACTTGTTTTTTTTATTTGAAATGGGTTCGCTCTTGTCTCCAGGCTAGACCAGTGGCATAGATAGAGACGACTTTGCTAGCAGTATCCAAAAAAAATTAAAAAGTATACTGTACCTTCATATGTTTGGTCAATGTATTTTGCAACCGGAACGTGTTGGGACATAATGTACACTTGAAAGGTTTCTCCCCTGTGTGGAACCGCATGTGATCCTGTACAACAGACAATTATAACTTTTAAACGTTTTCAGACAAACCCACATTTTCTATACATACAGGGTGTAACGAAAGAAAGAAAATACTTTTATTCGACCGAGAAAAAAAACATAAAAATACATGCAAAACTAGACTACTCGAGTCGAAAAGGCACCCAAACGCAGGAAAGGATTAACGGAGCCTTAAAACTCGTATTCATAACATCAAAAGGAATCGTATCGAATCCGTGTCGGTCCCAGCGAACTTCATTTAGTCCCGTTTTATGGTTATATTATCCTATTCGGGGCAATAAGACAAATCAAAAAAAGCTTAAGTCATAAAAGATCGGTCCACCCATTCTTGAGTTATAAGTTGTGAAACTAACAACGAAAAAAACTTTTTTTTAATTTTTTTTTTAAATATATTTTTCCTGTATTCTAAACTCGCTTGACAACCACCCCCTTGAATTCGGCTCGTACTTTTTTACACACTATATTAATTAAATTTTAAGTGTAATTTTCTGTAACCTCACCATACATCTCTCCTTCCGGTTGAAAGCCTTCGGACAGTAGTCGCATTTGTATCGTCCCACGTGAGTGTGCTTTTGGCGCATGTGTACGAGCAAATATTGGTTTTTCTGCAAAAAAATTGGTTGTTTGTAAAGTAGGTTTACGATCGAGATGTTTACGTGATAACTAGAGTGAGAGAGACGGAAGATCGGTCCACTCACTCGAACGCTATGCCAGCCTCCGCTCGTGAGGATTCCGCGTGACAAGTTTCACGGAATGACTGGCAGCGCTCGAGATGAGACGGGAGATCGGTCCGTCTCTCTCTCGTTATACCTGCGATCGCGCTCGTGAGGTTTTGGTGTGACACAAGTTTCTGAACATGTCACCCGACTAAAACGATTTTAAAGACGTTATCACGTCAAAATTTTTTTTAAAGAAAATTAAAAAAATAAAAAATATTTCGGACTAGGGTCCATGTAGTGTTAGTAAAAAAACAATGTAAGCTTAAAATTATGTTAGTCGTACTACGGATCCAGCGAACTTTTTTACGTCCCACCCCGCCTCGTAATTCTAAAAGTTAAGCGGTCCCAGCGAAAATTGTTTCGCCCTGGCCCAATGCCGGCCCCGTCGAATGGGATAAATGTATCCTATGTCCTCCTGATTCTAAGCTACTTCCCCACCGTTTCGCGCCAGCCCCGTCATACCCCAGCTCCAGCCCCGTCATACCCCAGCTCCGGCCCCGTCTAAGGGGTATAAATGGCGCTCTAAGCTATCTCTTCACCTTACACACGAGCAATAAAGAGGGCTATGCTCGGTGTTTCTCTACGAGATTAAATCAGAAATTACAAAGACATAGCCCTAAGAATCAGTAAACTCAAGTGGCAGTGGGCAGGGCACATAGCGCGAAGAACTGATGGCCGTGGATGAGAAATAGAAAAGGTATGACTGGTAGAGAATGCCATACGGCATTAGGTCCACCTTTTGTACAGTTTTTGGTTGTGCAATAAAGTATAAATAAATAAATAAAAGTTCGAGATTGGAATTGGAGACCCTTCGACCAAAAGCGCAGCGTAGGACGTCCAACGCCAAGATGGACAGACGACCTTGTAAAGATCGCAGGATCGCACTGGATGCAGACCGCTCACAACCGGTCGTTGTGGAAAACCGTGGTGGAGGCCTATGTTCAGCAGTGGACGTCCTTTGGCTGATAATGACGATGATGATTCGACAAGCAAAGTTGAATATACTTTACACGTTTATAATATAAATTGCACTTGTAAAAAGCAACTGTGACTCTGTGACAGACGAGGAATCGAACCCCGTGTCTTACGCTATCCGGGCGTATGCCTATACTCCTCTGCCACCGTCACATTAACAAGCCTGTTGAATTTTGCAAGCGCTTTCTTTTTAACGCGTAGGCTGCGTGACATCACTGTTGTGAGATTGCTCTCACAATATGAGATTCCTCGTCTGTCACAGGTTCACAGTTGCTTTTTACAAGTGCCATTTATATTATTAAGTATGTATAGTTATAGTGACAAAACACTATAAAAACAAAAAAACCGGTTAAGTGCGTGTCGGACCCACGCACTGAGGGGTTCCGTGCACCCTTAACTGAATTCAGGGTCCACTTACTTTCACTTAACGAAAACATCACAATATATTGGGACAGCAAAAATAACTTTGTTTTTCATAGTGTTTGTATGAAAGACAAAGTTATATTTGCGGTTGATAAAAATGTGCAATATCTCAAAAACTACTGGTTCGATCTCTTCTTCTTCTTCTTCATAAATGGCGAGTGAACTTAAGCTTGCCCACGACGGTGGTTTGATGTTCCGCCAAAGTCACGTGTGTGGAGCATTTACACGGATGTCATTGATATTTGGAAAACAAGAAACGATTGAGGGTAGAAAACAAAACTTAATCACCTAAAACAAAACAAGACAACACAAATAGCACATCACATAACTA
This sequence comes from Pyrausta aurata, assembly GCA_963584085.1. NCBI lineage: Eukaryota > Metazoa > Arthropoda > Insecta > Lepidoptera > Crambidae > Pyrausta > Pyrausta aurata. The sequence goes on from OY757281.1 coordinate 5,826,013, forward strand.
CACAACAAAAGTTAGTACGAACAATATACCTACAATTATATATACACGCGCTTGTAAAAAGGGGAAGGAGGGGAAATGATATTATGAGGGTGAAATAATTACCTATTAGTTTAGATTTTAATATTTGTGGATGAAATAAATTTACAAATGGACTTTAAAAGTGGGGGGTTCAGTGAATTAAGAATACATTTAATGTTACAAGGGAGGGGAATATCTCAAAAACTACTGGTTCGATCTCATTCAAACTAATTTTCGTTACAAGTTTTTGTTGAGATCTACATCATATATTATTTTCGAAATTTTCATTTCCTTAGTTCAAAAGTTAGATGGGGGGACGCCCATTTTACCACTTTGGAAGCGTCTATATCTCAAACCTTACACCTCAACATCATTTTCAAAGACCTATCCATAGACACCCCACACGCAAAGGTTTGAGTAAAAAAAATTTTTAGCTTTTAGTTTCATGTATGGGAGCCCCCCCTTAAATATTATTTTTTCTTACTTTCTGTATCTGAATCGGAAAGCGGTGAACAAAATACACCTACCTATCAAGTTTCAGCAATGTGATGCTTATAGTTTCAGAATAAAGTGGCTGTGACATACGGACGGACAGACAGACAGACAGACTTGACGAAACTATAAGGGTTCCGTTTTTCGCCATTCGGCTACGGAACCCTAAAAACAACTATACTTTACACGTTCTTACCGTGTATCCTTTGCCGCAGTAGTGGCAAATGAACTTGCGTTGCTCGGCGGCAGACTTCGGGTCAGTCACGCCGGTGCCCTTGATCACGCCCCCCTTGACTGTCCACACTCTCGTCCGCACAATCGGCAACTCTGAAAGAAATTATTAATTATTATTCGCTGTGTCTGTGTGGGTCTAGGAACATTATTATTACCTAGAGGAAGAATGTCAACTCCAATGGTGTAGGTGCTCGTAGCATAAATTTAAGCAATTTACGGCGCGGAACTGACATAGCAACTTATGAAATAATATTTCAAAAAATTATTATTATGGCATTCTTTATGTATGAGAGGGCTATGCTCGGTATTGCTCTACGAGATCGAATCAGAAATGAGGAGATACATAGAAGAACTAAGATAACGGACATAGCCTTGAGAATCAGCAAGCTCAAGTGGCAATGGGCAGGGCACATAGCGCGAAGAACTGATGGCCGTTGGGGCAGAAAAGTTCTAGATTGGAGACCCTTCGACCAAAGGCGTAGCGTAGGACGTCCACCGACAAGTTGGACAGACGACCTTGTAAAGATCGCAGGATCACACTGGATGCAGACCGCTTGTGATCAGTTGATGTGGAAAACTGTGGGGAAGGCCTATGTTCAGCTCAGCAGTGGAGGTCCGTTGGCTGATAATGATAATGACTTGTCTTGTCATCTGTACAACATCACTTTGTTTCATCCAACACTAGGGTGAGATGCGATTAAATTTTATGATTAGTTTTCGTTATTCTTAAAACGTTTATGCATGAAAATTTTATGTGGATGTAACAATATTTATTACAAAATAAATTATGCGGAAATTAAGTATGCCTAAAGATTTATTCTAAATAGATTATGTATGCGAAATAAAGAGTAAACCGTTATGCAGCCTTAAAGTATGCTTCTTAAATAAATATTTAAAAAGGAATCTCCGATCGCAAACTGTAAAAATACTTGATTGATACATAATCATCATATTTGTAAATAACCTCCTTTACAATTTTAAACAGATTTATGTGGCGAGTCACCCTGTATGTTTAATAAATTTAAATAATAAATAGATTACCTTTTTTTACAAATCCCGGTTTCCTGTTGTGGCTACGGGCCATATGAGCGAAGTACTTCTTTGGGTAGAAAACTAGGTCGCACTGAAACCAAATGTTATTCTCTTATTATACAGGGTTAACAAAAAAGGAAAAAAAAACCCAAAGTCGACCTCGACACAAACTAATATATTTTAAAGGTTTTAAGTTTCTCCATAAATTAGTGGCTCACCCACTACCCCTAAATGTTTATTTTAAAAATAGTACTTCACACACACGCATGCACACATACAAACACATACGTACTAGAATACGTGCTCCTTAATTATTTCTCGCCTTTGCTCGCACACTGCAATATTGTTCTTTGCAACAATGGCAATAAAGTATCTATTTAATACTAATAATAGCTATACTCACCATATCACACACTCGATACATTGTCTTGTGGAAATCTCCTTTATGTATCAACAGAGAGTTCTCATCCGGTAACGTCTCCCCACACTCCTCACATGGGCACCCACTACCACAATCTCCTTTGTGTCTGTTATACGATTCAGCACCATAGAACTTCACTCCGCACCCTTCACACAGCTCTAGCTTGAAACATCCTTTAGCATGTTTCGAAGCTATATGATCTCTTAAAAGATATTCAGACTCCTCGTGTATTCCACAAACCACACAAGTGAATTCCTCACAGGTCAACGATAAATGTGTCTCCAACGCCTCCTTAGAAGCAAACGTCAGCTCACAAACATTGCATTTGTGTTTTGATTTATAAATATCCCGATGGAGCATATGTGTATGAGCGTTCAAGCTTATCTCTTTAACAAAAGTATCACTGCAGTATTTGCACCACAGTAGACTATCTTGATGATTTTCATAAATGTGTACATTTAACTCGATGCTCTTTTCAAATGTTGCAGTGCAGTGTTCACATGAATATATTGTGTCTGTATGCTTAACTTTGTGCTCGTTAGCATGATTTTTAGCTTTCATTAAAGAATTCGATGTGAAATCACATTCTTTACAGCTCAATTTTAGACTATGCGTTTGAGCATGAGTTAGCAACTTCTTCGGTGGGAATCGACGTCTACACACCTCGCATGCGACACCTAAGGATTCGTCGTGGCACTTTTTCATGTGAATCTCTAACGATTCTGGACTATAGCACCTCTTACCGCATTCAGGGCAATACGGAATATCGGCATTGGAAAATAGGGCTATTGTCTGCCGTATCCTTTCAGCCGCTTCCGCAATTTGCTGTTCTTTTGTTAGAAAAGTGACATCAAAGTTATATTTTTCTTTGAATATTTTTGATTTTAAATACCGCAGTCTCTCGTTGCATTTTAGATTATTGTTGGTTTCATCGATAATTTTCGGAGGTGATACGGTTTGTTCAGGTTCATTGCTGACATTAGGAGAGCATTGTTCTAATGTTTCTTGTTTAGTCTGTTCAGATATATTTTCATCGCTGGAATGAGGTGACCACTGATCATCTGGTATTGGTTCAACATTATCACACAACTGTTGTTCTACCAAGCTTGATTCTAAAATATCTTCTGATAGAATATCTTCATCTAAGAATTCAGTAGACATTTGTTCTGATAGAATATCTTCATCTAAGAATTCAGTAGACATTTGTTCTGATAGAATATCTTCATCTAAGAATTCAGTAGTCCATTCTTCTTCTAAGTATTCCTCTTGCTTTAATTCTGTATCAACGGACTCGGAAAGCTTTTTGCGTGTGTTCATCTCAATAACTTTTATATCCAAGTTTGAAACTGGAGGTGTAAAAAAATTGAGATTTAGAAGATCTAATGTTTTGCGCCCTATTGTTTCGCCGATGAAACTCGTTGTTAGCTGAAAGAAATTAGGCCTATTAATTTTATATAATACTAGAGGACCCAGCGAACTGTTTCGCCCCCAGCCCCGTAATTCTAAATGTTAAGGGGTCCCAGCGAATACCGTTTTGCCCCGGCCCCTTCCCGCCCCAGCCCCGGCCCCGTCGAACGGGATAAAAAGTATCCTATGTCTTTTTCCTGGTCCTAAGCTACCACCCTACCAATTTTCAGCCATCGGCCATCGGTTCAGCCATTCTGGAGTTTTAAATATTGCAACTAACACAACTTTCTTGTTCGTATATTTAAAATTAATACATTCATGGGGCATCTCTAGTCCAAATACCGGATATCTCATACACACTGCCAGTCCCCTTTACTACTTTATGTTTGACTAACGCTCCCCCGCGATTATCATACGCACATTTTCATTTTATATTGTATCTAAATGTTTTATAGACTATAGCCTTCCTCACTATCAAAATTATACACAACATTTTTTTTAAGTTTATACAAACAAATACTTCAGCTAACATAATATTATTAGTAAAGATTTTGTGGCACCATTGCAAGTGCCATGATAATAAAGTTTTTTTAACATTTACAAGGCAGCAAGAAATCCCATTAATATAATCTATATTATTGGTTATAATAGCAAAAAATTTACCTTCACCCCATTCTGTTTCCACCCGATCAACAAATCCTGGGTAAACCGAACTCTTTTACGAAACGACACGTACTTCAGTAACTGTATGTAGCATATTGCGCAGATGTATGGGGGCAACTCGCTAGTTTTAAAAATCTACAAAATGAAACATCAGTATGAGTATTACAATTTTCTTCTGCTACACACAATAATGAAAGTTTTTAGAGATGTAGAAATACCTCATTTCTATGACAAGGGACTACGTGCAACAGTATCCTTAGTAAAAGCTATGAGAATACATATTTTTTGCTAGTCTATCTCATACCACTGCTGGACAATGGCCTCTCCCAACTCCTGCACCTATCTCTGTTTTTGAGGTTATAAAATTTTAACGACATTATTATTACATTATACATTGGATCATAAAACTATTTAACAACTTTTGTAAGTAAACTGTACATGTTTGATGTGTTTGTGTTGTTTAGAATAGACAAAATCACAATTTGAAAGATTTTCTACCTGCTGTGTGAACAAACATCTATGCACCAGAATTTCCCTAAGGATACACTCTGACCATCGGGGTCATCATAAAGACCAAAGCATACTGTTTATCGATAATTAAAGTTGAACATAAACTCACCGGTTCCCCAAGGACCTCTTCGAAGTCTTTTAGCAGGTTGTTCTTGTAAATATTGTACAATCTAATGTTTACAGCGAGACAACCACGGCAGGCTAGGGCCCGTGCTGGCATTTTGACGACGATTTGAAGATATTGTTTTATTTATTAGGTAGCAGCAGCAGGTTATAGTTATACACACTCAAACATCGCAGGTTTTTTTAAATAAAAATGCAACACAACAGACAGCAAGCGGGCAGGGGGACAGATAAATAATCTATATCTCACAGATTAGTAAGTATGTCTAAAGACAAATCTACAGATTGGAAAGCTCCGGATCCGGAAAAAGGACACACGGTGTCAGGCGTACACGGGACACAGACCGCCAAAGAAAGACGTGCGTATCCATCGAGTGAGCGGCTCTAGATTCGGTTTAAAGTATATTTAGCATTTAGTTACAAGTTAAAAACAATTGTAGAAACAAGATTCTCTTTTTGTAATACGATTGAATGAAAGATATTTCGTTAAATGTGTGCTCACTCAGTCCTCACAAACGGTCAGCCATATCTTTATAATGAAATAAGTTTGCCAATTCATTCAAGGTTCTTAATTTTGTCGAAACTCTCTTTAATTAGAGCCTGCAATTTCAGATCGTCAAGTATCGTATTTAAAATTTTACTATTAATTCCTTGTGCTCACTCCATCCACACGCTGTTGAATTTCTATGAACCAACTAAAGATTCGCATTCCATTGTATACATTATTTGAATTGGCTAGAAACATGATTATTCAGCATAAAAACAAACCACTTTTATAGGGCGTTCTTGAGTAAAATGGATACCTAGTGCTCACTCCGTTCGCCAACGCTAAATGCTTGAATATCTTTTTCTAAGTTAACTCAAAAGAAATAGTGAACATGTAACTTTTTTGTATAAAAATACTATAAAATATTCGGCAGTACACCGTTGGATATTTCTATTAACTTTCAGAGATATACGAAACATAACTTTTAGTTAAAATGATATATAATAGGGTGTCTCCACGTAACAATAATAAGAGGACATTAAATAAGACTGGATAAATTGAGAAGGTTTAATTGTCACATTCAATAAATAAATATAAGTACCAATACGCCAGACAACACACCAAGTGTCTTGGTTTCGTACAAAGGAATTTTCTTGCTTATGTCACGAGTACCAGACAACGAATATGGCACTTATGATCATTTTTGCGTTTGCGGATTTGCATCTGTTATTATTAATAGCTTAAAGCACGAATTTTTCAGGAAAGTATTATACAGGGTGGTGTTTTGGTCAGCGACGAGTGACTCAGGGATGATAATATGAGTTATGCTTATTCTAAAGAATTATATATTTTTAAATTATATGCAAGTTTTATAAGAGGAAACCTCTTCACAGTCTTCTAAAAAATCAAAATAAATGGGGAAACTCGCACCCTCACGCGTAGCTCGCACGTATCTACGAAATACTACGCCGTAGCTAGTAAGCTACGAGCAGGCGACCTGGTGTTGATAGTTTTGACTCGCCTGCTATATCGTAATGAAAAATAGAATTGTGGGTCTTTTCCATATAAAGAAAAATATTTTTTAAATAACTGTTTTGACATATTTGGTTCTGAAGTTTACGCGAATACTCATTACTTAATAAAACACAATTTTACGGATTGATTTCGCGAACGTTTATTTTTATTTAATGCCTGACGTTTCGAATCTGAGTCAGCCTGTGACCACGGATGCTGTAAAGCATTCGAAACGTCAGTCATTAATAAAAATAAACGTTCGCGAAATCAATCCGTAAAATTGTGTTTTATTAAGTAACTGTTTTGACGTCAGTATCGTTTGTACAACCACCCCTGAGTCGTATTTTGTATATTTCTATTTTTACTGTCTTAGTCTAAAAGTCAGGGGAGACGCACATTTTACAACTTAGGAAGCGTCTACTTTTCAAATATTTGAGTTTTAGAAAAGTGATTTCATAACTTCCAAAAATTTTAAAAGACGTAGTTATAAAAGTCCCTCCCGTGGTTGTTAACCAACAATCTTTTTTTGACAGGGCATAGGTTAAATTAAATTAGTTTTTTTTTTTTTAATTAATATGAAAACAACATGGTACATTTTTCGATGTTCGAACTATCTCCTCTTCGCTGGATGAAGGTGCACGCGAAGTATGCACATTATCGACTATAGAGTAATGGATTTTCATACTATATTACGGCCCGTGAACCAAGATGAGGCACTTTACGTCAACTTTACATGACATATAATTGAACTTTGCCGTTCAGATAGCGTGTAAAGTTATTTACAGGTTATGTAAAGTGGTTACACTTACTTACAAAGTTTCAACCATGTAATCTACTTAGTTTCAAAATAAAGTATCTTTGATATACCGAAGGACAGGCGGAGAGACAGACATACAGAAAAATAAACTTGACCAGTCTATAAAGGTTCTGTTATTCACCATTCGGCTACAGAACCCCAAAACTTTAAACTAAAAACAACCTACCTATTAAACAAAACCGTTTCCTTTAGGCAGGTAAGCGAGGATGATAACTGCTTGATCGCGTGAAGTTAAGTCAGTTAAGTCCTACTATTTTGTCACGTGAAGACACCCTATTCCACGTCTTTCATACAAAATATGAAACATGTAACGCGACGCCGCATCGTGCGCGCTCGGGAGTCCGACGAATCTTCACGAAGCGCGCCCCTGCCCCGCTGCCGCAAGCCCCGCCAGGCCTTATAATGCGTTCGCGGGCCACTGCTCGCCAGTCTGCGCTCGGAGCTCTCTGAGTGCACTCCTCTGTATCGACTTAGGTCGGTCGTTGAGTTCGCTCGGGTCTTCGAACATAGGCTAACCGCGTAACGTATAAGTACAAGTCTCGCGTTAGCGTCGTTAGCGAACAGCGCGGCGGCTTGTGTTATACGTTGCGTGTAATAGGGACCTCTCTTTGCTAGCCCCACCCCCCGATCTCACTCTCTGCTATTGTTTATTATTAAAGGCCCGTTCATGTATTCTGTAAGTTTCGTTTTCATATTTTATAAATAAATTAGTTGTTAACTTTGATTTGAGTTCATATTTATCTTCCCTTAGCTTAAACCCCGTTACAAACATTGTTTAAGTCTAAAAGTAAATAGAAATATCAGACTGTGTACTGCCGAATTTTTTATGGTATTTTTATACAAAAAAATGATATGTTCACTATTTCTTTTACGTTAACTTAGAAAAAGATATTCAAGCATTTATCGTTGGCGAACGGAGTGAGCACTAGGGATCTATTTTACTCAAGAACGCACTATAAAAGTAGTTTGTTTTTATGCTGAATAATCCTGTTCCTAGCCAATTCAAACAATGTATACAATGGAATGCGAATCTATAGTTGGTTCATAGAAATTCAATAGCGTGTGGATGGAGTGAGCACAAGTAATTAATAGTAAAATTTTAAATACGATACTTGACGATCTGAAATTGCAGGCTCTAATTAAAGAGAGTTTCGACAAAATAAACAACACTGAATGAATTAGCAAACTTGTTTTATTATAAAGATATGGCTGACCGTTTGTGAGGACTGAGTGAGCACACATTGAACGAAATGTTTTTCATTCAATCGTATTACAAAAAGAGAATCTTGTTTCTACAATTGTTTTTAACTTGTAACTAAATGATAAATATACTTTTAACGGAATCTAGAGCCGCTCACTCAATGGATACGCAGGTCAAAGAAAGAGATGCAAGCAAGCAGGTGTACAGTGCGACACATGTGCGACATGGATCATCTGGCCCATAGAGAAAGAAAAAATCTTCGCTTTAAAAAGAGCGTGCTACTTAGTGAAATTCTATAGGATTTGACAGCGAAAGACCATATGACAGCGATACCGTTTTCTAAGAAATAATGGATTTAGTGGATACGTCAAGTTTCCGTCGTTGGAATTTTTGAAAAATTATGAATGGATATAATTATAATTTAAGTTTTGTATAACAATTTCAGATGAAATGACTTGTGCTTTCAGCGACTGTGAAGTGCGCCGAGGATACAATCCCGAAAATCATACTTTCCACCAGTAAATATGAATCATTGATAAAAAATTTAATTCCAATTTTTATAAAATTTGTGAGTGAAATCGACTCCGATGCCAAATTGTACAGTAAATTTAGGACTTCCTTTGTGATTTGCAGCCATATATCAAAGTTTCCAATAGATTAATTCAGATATTTTCAGTAAAATAAGAAACCGTTTCTTTACACTAGGGCTTGACTAAATGATGACGTCATCAGTATCGATAAATTTTTTGACTGATTTTTTTAGGTAACCGTAATTCTTGCACAGCTTCTTCTCAGCACTGGCCCACACAACTGGCCCGAAGCTGTGCTTTGATAAGGTCTATGTTGGAACGTGTATAAGTGCTTCTAGCAATACTAACTATACTACTTTCTATGATCTGGCCAACGGTGACAGTCGGAACTAACGCTGTCAACTTCAAAAATCCGGTTGCCAGATCGAGTGTAGGAAGTCTCCCCAATTTTACAAGAGATTTTCCGATTTACCCTTTTATTTTTATTTTTTTACGTATTCTGTGTAAAGTTTAATATTATTGTTTTTAAATATCATACAGCTAAACTCCTGAAATAAAATTTAAATTTTTAAAGGTTTTATTAATTGATAATACAATTGTTTTGCGTCTAAAATCGGTGGAACATACATTATATGCCTCTTATGGTAGAAAATGCCTTCTACGACATTTCCATCCATGCATGACATTTTTTTGACTTTGCCATGGTTTGGTAAAAAAATATTCGTTAAAAAAGGTAATAAATACAAAAGACCGTAATAAATAATCAACCCCTTGAAGGGAGATTTTCATGCTCTGGCTACCCTTTCTTGAATAAGTCTGGCCAACGGATGAAGATCCTTCTCGCACTGTAGGCGACTCACCTGGGCAGGCAGGGCATGTGTTCATTTTAAAATTTTCTTTCTCACTCCCATCCCACCTTTAGCTGTCACCCTATATGACCTGTCAGTGCCCTAATCGAATCTGTAATTTCACATAATCTGTGGTAGTTTTCGTGTCGTGACAAGGTTAAGTTCTTTGAAAAAATAAAAACATAACGTCATTCTGTTGCGTTACTAAAAAAACCGGTTAAGTGCGTGTCGGACCCGCGCACTAAGGGTTCCGTGCCACCCTTAACTGAATTCAGGGTGCACTTACTTTCACTTAACGAAAACATCACAATATATTGTGACAGCAAAAATAACTTTGTTTTTCATAGTGTTTGTATGAAAGACAAAGTTATATTTGCGGTTGATAAAAATATGCAATATCTCAAAAACTAGTGGTTCGATCTCCTTCAAACCAATTTTCGTTGCAAGTTTTTGTTGAGATCTACATCATATATTTTTTTTCAAAATTTTCACTTTCTTAGTCCAAAAGTTAGATGGGGGGGGGACGCCCATTTTACCACTTTGGAAGCGTCTATATCTCAAACCTTACACTTTTAGAAAAAATGGTTTTAGAAACCTCAACATCATTTTCAAAGACCTATCCATAGACACCCCACACGCATAGGTTTGAGTAAAAAAAATATTTTTGGTTTTAGTTACATGTATGGGAGCCCCCCCTTAAATATTATTTTTTCTTACTTTTTGTATCTGAATCGGAAAGCGGTGAACAAGATACACCTACCTACCAAGTTTCAGCTATGTGATGCTTATAGTTTCAGAATAAAGTGGCTGTGACATACGGACGGACAGACAGACAGACAGACAGACAGACTTGACGAAACTATAAGGGTTCCGTTTTTTGCCATTCGGCTACGGAACCCTAAAAATATTAATATTATTTAATTTTGCACAAAATCTTTCAAGTTAATTCATCCCACCATAACTACTAGTAATAGGTGTGATAATTAGGGTGTCATTTAAATCTAAGCTGGTGGTTAATTATGAATAAAATATTATAATAACGTTTATGTGTGGTGATGAAAAGAATAGAATAGAATATGTTTATTTGCTTAAAACATGATAAATTTCATAACAGAATTTCATCATAGACCATCATGTTTTGCCACAGGCAGCATGCAAAGATGGTTTTATACCTTTGCTTGCTTCTTCATAATCAGCATAAAAGTAAAATAAAACGACTCTAGCGACACTACAGGTTGCTTCCCCATATTTTGAAGGGTCCTAAACGCTCCAAGAGCTTTCCAATCTGTGTGTTATCTGTCAATTATTTTTGTTTATTTTTTACTCCTATTTTTCACTGATCCTTTCCTTTCTTATTATTACCGAATAAGCTTTCGAATAAGTCAAGAAATTAAGTATTCCTTTTACCGAATTCTTTTTGTCCTGTCCGATTTCCAACCTTTCCGTCGTGGCCATAAAATTACTATCCCAAACCGCGAGAGCCAGAAAGAGAAAAAAAATACCATAGAGCTTCAATAAAGTTTATTTTTAAATATTTATATTCTCCATTGACAACCATCAACCACCCCCTTTAATTTGGCTCGTATTTTTTTTTACACCCCGGCTGTATACAAATGTGTATTTTCGAAACTTGATCAAACAAAACAAAATGTGTGGATACTAGCTAGAAAAGCTAGCTAGTTACTAGCTAGCTAGCCCAAAATTATATTTTTTTTTTTTTTTTTTTATTTATTGCAACAAAATCCACAGCTCTCAAAATACAGTTTTATATGTTTCTTAAATACTAATCATACAGCCAACATTGGATTTACATTTTATAAAATAAAGACATATAAGTGTGAGCGTGACTGATGTCGTCGATCTTCTTATGCAATTAATTCAACGATATAAAATATGGATTAATTTGAATTATCATGTTTATGTGTATGTATTTATGTGTTTGTGTGTGTGTGTGTGTTTGTGTGTGTGTATGTGTTTGAGTGTGTGTGTGTATGTTTGTGTGAGTGTGTGTGTTTATTCTAGGAGTCAGATCTAGTAAGTTCAAGAACGCGTTTTTTAAATGATTTTTTACTTAGGTGAAATGGATCTACGGAGTGAAAATGTTTATTATATGATCGCAATATACGGCAGACAATGGAATTTTGGGCATAAATCGTTCGCGTGAAAGGTACAGAGAATAGGGTAGATACTGTGTGTCGAGTCCGAGTTGATGGCGCATGTAAATTTAAGAATAGTGACGTCAGGTCAGTGGAGTCTATCGAACCGCAACATACATCGAACAAAAAAGACATGTCCAAAACAGTGCGTCTGGTTTCAAGAGGCACCATCCGGTGATAATTACACGAATCCCTATAATCATCAAATTTTGTAAATGTTCTGTAATTTAAATGCTTCGTAAATTTCCTTTGTATTAATTCAATCTTTTCCCTATACACCAGATAATGAGGATTCCAAATTACACTGCAGTATTCTAGGATACTTCGCACATATGCATAATATAATACTTTTAGGCAGTGAGTGTCTGAAAATGGTTTGCTTGCGCGAAGTATAAATCCCAGGTTTTTAAAAGCCTTATTAAAAGACACAGATACGTGATCAGCAAATGTCAACTTAGAGTCCAAATATATTCCGAGATCCTTCGTTACCTTATCTCGCTTCAATTTGAGGTTATTTAAATTATAATCAAATTTTAAACACTTATTTTTACGTGTAAAGGTTATGACAGTGCACTTATCAGAGTTAACGCCTATACGATTTTGCTTGTAATAATAGTCAAGTCTAGACAAATCATCTTGAAGTTTTAGGCAATCATTGATGTCATTTATAGTCATGTAAATTTTTGTGTCATCGGCATACATTAAAAATTTTGCATGTTTAAAACATTGATCAATATCATATAGATATGCTACGTACAAGAGCGGTCCGAGAATCGATCCCTGAGGGACACCGGAAGGTACTCCAACTAGGTCTGACTTGTAACCCCCGATGACAACCATCTGACTACGATTGCGTAAGTAAGAATCAGTCCATCTCAACAAGCTTCCATTTACACCGAGCTCACAAAGTTTCCTCAGAAGAATGACATGGTCTACCCGATCAAATGCCTTTTCAAAATCTGTATAAATAGCATCCACTTGGTTACCACCATCCATTCCGCGGAGTACATCATTAGTAAAAACTGCAAGGTTTGTATTAGTAGACCGCCCTCTAATGAAACCGTGTTGCTGCGATGGCACAGAACGACACACTATAGGATAAAGGTGATCATGGACAACCCTTTCCAACAATTTACTTAATGTATTTAATATTGATATCGGGCGGTAATTTGCAATCAATGTTTTCAACCCTTTTTTAGGAACCGGTACAATAAGAGCAGTTTTCCATATAGTTGGGCAATATCCCTCACTCAAACATCGATTAAAAATTAAAACCAGAGGAGCGGCTAGCGCCTCAGCACACCTTTTATAGAAAATAGGAGGAATACCGTCACTGCCAGGCCCCTTTGTATCGTCAAGGTTTTGTAATAATTTCAAAATGTACGAGTGAGACACGATGATATTATTGAGCGTTAGTGTGTGGGCGACATTATTAGGATCGAAAGATGGGTAACTAGCAGAAGGCTGAGTAAAATTTTTATGAAAGAATTCGTTAAATGCAGAGCAAATATCCTTTTCACCTTCCAAAATCCTACCATGAAAATTCATCATATTAGGGTAGTTCGAGGAAGTATTTCTTTTAGATTTTATGTATTTCCAAAACAATTTAGGGTTCTTTTTTATATTTGTTTCTGAGTTACTTATGAAAGTTTTGTAACAACTGTCCTGAAGTTCTTTTTGCCTTTGTCTTAAGATGGAGAAAGATAAATAGTCAATGGGATTCTTATGTCGTTTATATTGCTTGTGTATTTTGTTTTTCTCATTGATTACTTTAATTAAAGCTCGACTATACCATTCGGGATAACGCTGTGTAATGGAATTAGATATCTGGGGGACGTACTCTAAAATCATCTTGTCCAAAATAGAGTAAAAATTTTTTATCATTTCTTCCACGCTGCAGTTTAGCAACACCGACTTCCAGACCACATCACCCAATTCCATATTAATAGAAGTGTAATTGGCTTTTCTAAAAAGGTATTTGTTAGTACGCGATCCCCTCAATGGTGGTATAGTTATGTCACAAGCATCAATGTCAAGAGGAGGGTGAAGCCCATCTACTTTGACTACAGGAGTTGTGGAGACCCCAACATCTAAGGTAAAGTTAGAAAATATTAAATCTAATGTATTGTTATGAGAGTTGACAAAGGAGTTAAACTGTTTAAGATTACAAAAAGATGTCAATTGAATCAAACTTTTAGCAGAATCTTGTAAGTCTGTTGTGCCTTTCTTCAAAAACTCGGGCTGCCCAGATGTCCATCTAATATTAGGTAAATTAAAATCGCCACTTATGATGAAATTGTCATTTGGGCATGCATCAATGACCTCCCTCAACGAATCCATGAATTTTTCTATGCGCGTAGGAATCATGTTATCGGGCGGTATATAAACAATGCAGATATGCAAATCACGCCGCTGACTGGTACCTAGTTTTCGCGCAGGAATAGTCAGCCACATAGACTCAAGACCGGTTCGCTCCCACTCCGGCCGCGGGCGAGCCTGCAGCCTCGGTGCGCAAAGTGCCATCAGTCCTCCACCGAGCGAACCACGATCGCGACGGAACACGTCATACTTAGAATCGCAAAGTTCTGTGTCTAGTATACCATCGCAGAGCCAGGTCTCAGTGATTAGTCCTATGTCAAAATCAGATGCAAGAATACCGTGATAAAAAGTATTAGTTTTAGTGCGGAGACCGCGGACATTCTGATAATACAAGCTTAATTGTTTAGCGTATTTAGTCTCTGTAACATGAGAAGGGTAAAACAAAACATATTAACGTTACGTATAAATGAGTGTTGTTTGTAGGAGACCGGTTTGCTATCGATTGCAAACTACATGTATGGTATCCCAGGATGCGCAAATTTAGCAGAATTAAGATTAAGATTAAAATATTATTGTCGCTGTTAATACGAGTAGTTTTGGAACACGGTCGGTAGCTATTGAAAGGTTTATTAAAAAGAATAGTGACTGTTTTATTCGTTAGGCGGTTGGCTATTTTTTTAGGAATAGAAATTGCAAAAAATGAGTGTGAAAGGTTGCAATGTAGTTGTGTGTTAGTTAAATGTGTGTATGGTGTGTATTGTCTTTTGAGTGTAAGTGGTTTTGTGTTTTCAGGTATAATACAATATGTTCTAGTGTATGACAAAAAACATGACAATCGAGTATTCAAAAGTAAGTATACTCCTATACTGGTGACAGAACTATATAAGAGAGCAAAACATAAAGTATAAATTAACAGATTTTCTTGAGATCTGGGCCCTGTTTAATAAACATTACAATTCGACAATTTTGTAAATAACTTACATATTTGTTAAGTTTTATGACAAGTGCTGTTCAATAAACCTTACAAATATGTAGAAAATCTACAAGTAAAAACCTTACAAATATTGTAATTATAAATGCTGTTTAATAAACGTTTACATATGTAGAAAACGCCTGTAGAATTCGATGACAATATTGTAGTTACAAATTTGTAGTTGTAAGTTACAATTTACATAAAATGTAAGATTTTGTTGAGGTAGATTTCATAAATCACATTTAGTGGCATTGATTTATAAAAGTACTTTCTTATTTGTTTAATTCGTAACGAAAGTCATGGACATAGTAAAAAAAAAATTGATTGTGTCTCTATATGAGAATAAGGATATTTTATTCGGTGGGTTTATTCAAAAACTTACTTACGATATAAAAAAAAATTGGAGTCATTTTTTATAAAATACCTAAACTTTTGTAATTAATTGCTAGTAATGACCAATTTTAATGATAAGTAAAGTAAATACTCACTTTTCATTAAAATTTGCCGTTATTAGCAATTAATTGTAAAAGTTTAGGTTTTTTTAAAAAAACATAATAAGTAAGTATTTAAAAATAAAAGGAAATTCGTCTAAGACAACCATGGCTCAAATGGTTCTAAATGGTCTATACTACTTTCGCCTCCAAGCTTTGCACCCATCTTCAAGTCACTTACCCTGTATTATTATCTTTATATTTATTCAAATTTTCTTTATTTGTTAGGTTGAGGCAAAATTGTAAAGTTCTGACACATGGCTAGTCTACCTGTCGGAATTGTAATACAATTTACAAAATATGTAAACTTGTAACTACAATTATGCGTTCAATAAAGCAGTTTTCCCTACAAATATGTAAATTGTCACCTGTAGAGAGAAAATGTTTATTGAACAGAAACTTGTAAAATTGTAGCTACAATTCTACAATTTTGTAGATTTTCCACCATGGTAAATTTGTAAGTTGTATTCTTTATTGAACAGAAACTTGTAGAATTGTAGCCTGTAATTTACAATTACAATTTACAATTTGTAATGTTTATTAAACAGGGCCCTGAAGTTGAGGTTATTAAAATAGGAGGTGACGTTGGATTGCGACGAACATATATGCGACAGTTTTTTGTCCAGACAAAGGCGTAATTGGCTTCTTTACATTTTAATTTACATTGTTTGAATAGTTGTTTATTTTCTTTACACAAATGTTCGTTAATGTAAATCTTGTTGTTTACGTTTTGTTCGCCTCCCAGTCCAACGTCTCCTGCAGTGACACTACGTTTTTTACGCGCGGCGGCCACTATGGCATCCTTTGTCGATCGCTGCTTGAGTCTGGCCACGATACTCCTGGGGTGAGCCGCAGTACTCCCACGTCGTGGTTGAACTCGATGGGCAAACTCAATGTCGCTTAGATCCGCGTTAACACCGACGTAATTAGCAACTTTAACAACGATGCTAGATGTCACCTCATCACTGCTCTCAGGTATTCCTACTAGCTCGATATTTTGCAGACGCGTCCATTGCTGCTGGCGCATGTTATCATCTTCAAGCTGTTTTACTCGAGCCTCGAGAGAAAGCAGATCCTCACGCAGCAATTTATTCTCATCCTTTATCGATTTAATTTCCTTGGAGTTAGCTGACAATAGCTTTTTAATATCTTCATATTGAGAGCTGATAAATTTAATAGAGGTCTCTAAGCCGGCCAGCTGGTCTTTGAAGGATTTAAATTCTTTGTTAAACAGATCTCGGACAATAGAACTAAGTTCCTCGTGGATAATATTTCTGACCTGGGGCCTTAACTGCTCGTCATTGCTTGTGCTAATAGGTTGCTCACAAAGCGCTGTAGACGTACTAGGTTTTCTAATAGTGACATTGGAGCGATCTGCATCATCAACAAGACTTTGCTCTGAAGGCTTAATTGGGGTGTTGCTGTTGTCCCCTTTTGGACGCTGGCTAGTGCACAGCGGGCAGGTCCAAGATCCTTGCCTTTTAAGTATATCGCTTGTCATATTTACACAAACGTAGTGGTATGAACTGGAGCATGTTTTCCGACAACAAGTGATTCTTTCAGCAGATTTTATTGATTTTCCACATGCGCCACAGTTAGTCATGATAATTTCAATTTGTGCAAGTACCTTCAAATAAGTCGTGTACGCTGTGAGTTGCTGCTATACACTGCCAGGCCACTGCACTAGAACTTGATCCCAATTGAAATGACGATAAGGTGTGTTTTAGTATAAACGAAGACAAATGCAAAACACGGTTTGAGTAATGAGCTCGAGGACACGTCCAGTCACGACAACGTACGATGAAGCTGATATCTATCGTCTACTGCTGATATCTATAGTCTGATATATATCGACAATTTTTTTTTGTTAGATAAGAAATTAAAAAAAAAAACATTTTTTTATCTTATAGTTATGCTGATAAGCTTTCAAATGAGACTACTTTGGAAAAAAATATACCGTTTCAATAAAAAAAAACGACGAAAAAATTAAAAGAATAAATTAAAAAAATGTCTGCCATTATTTTTTTCTTGTCGATAATTTTGGGTCTAATATCCGATTCCGATCCGCACATTTCGTTTCATTAAGTTTCGAAAATACACATTGTATAAGTTGTGTAAGTACGAGCGAGATGTACGAGTACGACGACCTATGGCTATGGTATGTAGTCAAGAAGCTTATATGTAGTACTATTATATATTCTGTGGCTATGGGAAGAACAGAAAGAGTGTAAGCAAAGCGCGCGAACCAAGTCGCAGGGGGGACTAGATAAATAAAATTGCAAAATGTTATGTAAAAACTTATTTAATGTTTAAAATCATATAATATTAATATACACTTTCACACAGTGAAATGCTCGAAATTGATGTTGGTGTGTTTTATACATAATGTAACATATCGAAAACAGAACATAGTTATCATTACTGTTTCAAATACGACATTAAAATTTTAAGAACTGCGACACAATCTATAGTCATTGAGTTGCAACACTTTTTTGCTTGATTGATAGTAAGTAATAGATATTGTATTATGGCGAACACTTCCTACAATAATTTCCACCCGGTTTTACCAGATTTACTTATGGAACCAATAGTTTTATTTTTTGTACTGGCAAGTAGCACATACTTCGTTTTATCAGAATTAATACCTTTACTGTCAAAAACTATATTTTTATTAGAAACAACTTGTCTTGAATGACCAGCCGCAATGTTAATGTAGTTCTGCGTGTTGCTAGTATTCATATTGACCGTCTTAACAGGTTTTCTACCACCAATATACTTGTTAGTATTAAACAAATCTGGATTATCACCACTCATATTAACTGTGTTCTTCATATGACCTGTGGGTGAGTGGCCGGCATCTAAATCTAGAGATGGCATGCTTTTCCCTTTAATTTTTCTAACTTTCTTGACATTTTTATTTCTGATAATAGGAACTGAGGTGGAATTTCTGCTTAGAGTGTTAAACACAACATTGTGCTGATCGTTACTAATATATTGTGTGTGGGTGTTTATATAATCTAGAGAGTGTGTGTTTGGATAATCTGTAGTGTGTGTATCCATAATTTGTGTGTGTTGGGTACGGTCTTGCATCTGATCTGGTCGAATGGTTTGTCTGTGTTTTTTTATATTAACTGCAGTGAGTGTGTCCATAGTAAATTGTGTGTTTTGTGCATTTTTTATAATCTGATTAGGCTGGTTCATTCGTCTTTTTTTATTGACATGAATAGTCTTAATCACACGTGGCAATTCTTCCGCAGGTTGTCCTATTTCATCACCACTCTCATCTTCACCATCCTCGCTTTCTTCTTCTTCTCTTTGAAACTCTGTTGCCGGTCTGAACTGGACTTTACCCGGTTCTATATGTAACCTGTAAGTGACGTTTCTCACTGATGGTTCTAAAGGTGGTTTCGGCTTATTCTTTCTTGGCTGTCTCTTTTTTCTAACACCTTTGACTTTCGGTGCTTGATCCGTATGGATCTTTTTCTTTTTCTCTTTAACCGGATAGATTCTGAAACCCGTCTCGTGTAATATACCTTCCGGGGGTAGATATCCAGGTGGGTATTCTTTCACTACATTATTTTCCATATTTGTCTCACTGTCCACACAATCTTGAGTTTCAACAACATGGGATTCAGTCTCCATGACATGATCATCAACTTCCATAGCATGATCTTCAGTCACACTTTCTTGAACTTGAATCTCAAGCTTGTGATCTTCACTCTCAATCATGTTTCTTTCATTCTCACCTAAATACTCTTGTATAACATTCACTTGAGTTTGAATCTCGTCGGCTTGACCTTCAACCTCGTCCACTTGACCTTGACCCTGATATTGGCCTCCGTGATCTTGAGGATCCTCTTCAATGCCTTCATCTAGGCGCCTTAGTCGATCCATTTCCCACTTCTTTGGCCCTCTAGTGGGCATTTTCAAGTGGACGGCCCTGATGTGAGTTTTGACGCATGTTGACGTACGGAATTTCTTACCGCACACATGACAGATGTGGGATCTTATGTTCAAGTGTGTCTGGAAACATATATTATTTTTTTAATAGTGTTTTGTCACCATACATTCTTAAGTCAAAATAAATCGAAATAAATTCTTTAAAACACCATTAATTAAAATTAATAAACCAATAAAAATTATAAATAAATCAATAAATAACATTTACAAGACGTGGTAGTGTGCATCATTTCTAACTGATTTGCCTATGGAACCCCATATCCCAAACTTGACCGTTCTCAAGTTACCTATCTTAAGTTTTCTGACTTCAGTTAAATTTGAGGCTTAAGTATCCTAATTTTTTACTACTACCTGGTAGTACTTTATCAACGTTTTTATCAACTTTATGAGAAAGCTGAAAAACCGTAGATATTTTCACGCATATCTGCAGCACAATTTGTCATAGACTTTTTTTTTAATATCTTACAAAACTTTTTTACCATAATAGGTATGTTTTTTTTCTATTTCGTTTACTACAACTCAGTTGGTACAGTTACTTGCGGTTTTAGTGTTAAAAATAATTAAATATTACACAAAAAAAAATGCAAAAACAAAACAAAACAAAATTGAGGGACAAAACACGAAAAAGGGGGGCAATAGACAAAAATAGGGATTTTTTTATAAGAAAAAAAAACTTCAAAGGCCGATAACTTGAGAACGGTAAAGTTTGGGATATGGGGTTCCATAGTCAAATCAGTCTTAAAGGATTTAGGTCGACTTAAACTGTAACCTCGCCGTTTCCTACAAGAAGGTTACTTTAATAAAAAATATGTCGTCAATTTTACCAAAGTCTTTTTCACTAACTCAAAATAAAAAGTGGCTTAACTGTCCATAAAATAAACTGTGAAAATGGATGTATATTAAAAAGCTTTTTATTTGTCCCTGTATTGTAAACTCAAATTGCACTTGTAAAAAGCAACTGTACCAGACAAGGATTCGAACCCTGTATCTTACGCTATCCGGCATAGGTTACCAGGTTAGGTTGGGTATGCGCCTAAATAGGACACTTTAAACAAAACACGACGAGATGCAGACGATTCTGGCTCCCAAACTGGTAAGGCGGCGGTGTCCTCGATAATACTGACCCTGAGATGGTTCCTCAACTGTATTCTGAGGCGGAACTTCCGTTCGCAGAACTGACAGGAATATGGCTTCTCTCCCGTATGCAGCAACATGTGCGACTGAGGACAGAAAAATTACATTATATTAATTAACAAAAATAAATATCCGGTAATAATAGTCCCCCTAGCCGATTTTCGACTACAATGGCCAGTCGTCACAACGACTAACCGACTGCGCGGGACACATTATAATGCACAAGTGTGTGCGCAAACACAGGTGCACTCTCTATTCCTTTCACTCTCATAGCCCGATGGGACAGCAATCTGACACGACCGGAGAGAGATCAGGCGCAGGACCAACGGCGCAACGTGCGCACCGAGACACGGGGGTGATACACAAACAACTTCCAGACTCCGGGGTACCCTGAGAACGATACCGGGAGCTCTGGCGCAGTCGTCGCTTTAAAATGCGACCCTCTAACCTCTGCACCACCGAGGCAGATTATTCAAATATCCGGTACTATAGGAGTATTAAGCACTAGCTTATTTTGCGGCCATAAATCATTCATGACCTAGGGAGTGAGCCGTGCGCGCTCGCTTATAACTGTGCAGTGTGCAGTGCAGCACTACGCCGCGTCATAAGGCCTGTGCGAAGCGAGTGTTTAATACTACTATAGCAACTTCATAATTAAACAGCAAATTTATGTTTTTATTTAACTAGCGGTCCCAGCGAATTTTGTTTCGATGAAATATGAAACCAAAAATTTAGCTTAGCCAGTAAGATGCTGGTTCGAGTCCCGCCCGTGCGCAATTTTTGGTTTCATATTTCATCTTTTAATCTTATAAGGTATTTATTTAGACCGACCTTGTAATACTCCTTTTTCTGGAAGCTCCTATTACACTGCTCACACTTGAAATGATTCTCTGTGTTGTGAGACCGAATGTGTTTTTTCAAATATACGTGTCTCTGCAACAAAATTATATTCATTATTAATATGTTAATGGCAATTTCAAATAAATCTATAGTTTGCCACAGTGAGGGATGGGACTAAAAAGTAAGTATATGCGACCGCCTATGACAAAAAAGACCCATCAAATCTCTGTCTATGCCTAGAGAGGCTAAGTCTGGAGATCATCTTTTTGGGGAAGTTTAGCATGAATTATACTTCTCTTATTGGTATTTAGTGCTTCATAGTAACTGAAAGAAAATAAGTGAATTCGATGCTGTCCTCCAATATTGGTCAAATGTCAAGTTGTCCATTGCCTTTCCGGAAAATTTATTCAAAGTTCCCAAATTTCCTGATACATCAGTAGTCATGGTCAAGTCGCCTTTGACCTCTACGTGGTCAAGTCCACCATGGGTACTGGTCAAGTCGCCTTTGACCTCTACGTGGTCAAGTCCACCATGGGTACTGGTCAAGTCGCCTTTGACCTCTACGTGGTCAAGTCCACCATGGGTACTGGTCAAGTCGCCTTTGAAGTCGCCTTTGACCTCTACGTGGTCAAGTCCACCATGGGTACTGGTCAAGTCGCCTTTGACCTCTACGTGGTCAAGTCCACCATGGGTACTGGTCAAGTCGCCTTTGACCTCTACGTGGTCAAGTCTACCATGGGTGCTGGTCAAGTCGCCTTTGACCTCTACGTGATCAAGTCCACCATGGGTACTGGTCAAGTCGCCTTTGACCTCTACGTGGTCAAGTCTACCATGGGTGCTGGTCAAGTCGCCTTTGACCTCTACGTGATCAAGTCCACCATGGGTACTGGTCAAGTCGCCTTTGACCTCTACGTGGTCAAGTCTCCAATGGGTACTCATACTCACCGAGAAGCCTTTCCCGCACAAGTGACAAATAAGCGGTTTCTCGATTTTCCCAAGTTCCTCTTCCCGCGACCGCCTCTCCACGTTCGTGCTGCTTATCACGCCGCCGTGTAGCATCCACACGCGGGTGGAGGGGCGGGGGAATACTGGAAATAGTAATTTTTATATCTTTATTATAATAGTCCCACCCAAGCAAAGACCGACTGCGCGATACATTGCGTAGTGCCCGGCTTATGGTCTGTTTAAAAAAAAAAAGTAATGATAATTTTGAACGCGTTTCTTAGAGAAAAACACTTGTTAGTCTAATAGAAGATGTTTATTGATCATATGAATTGGGGGAATACGTGGTTTTCGGCTTCGTTAAGCCTTTTGTTACACCCTGTATTATAGTGCACAAGTGTGTGAGCAAACACAGGTGCACCCTCTATCCCTTTCACTCTCATAGCCCGATGGGACAGCAATCTGACACGACCGGAGAGAGATCAGGCGCAGGACCAACGGCATAGAGTTAGGACATTATCTATCGATATATGATTTGAGGGATTCCCTTGATTACACAAAAACAAAAAATCTCCAAATCGAATTGAGTACGTCTTTTTTAAGTCGGTTAAAAGGATGTGGAGTGGTGACAGACAGAGGGGCAACAAAATACCTAATCAAGTATTCTGTATTTCCCTTTTGAACTGCTTCGGTGGCGCAGCGGTTAGAGGGTCGCATTTTAAAGCGACGGCTGCGCCAGAGGTCCCGGGTTCGATTCCCGGGTCGGGCCAAAAATATGTACCTGGGTTTGTCTGTTCAGAGATTCTCAGGGAAGCCCGGAGTTTGGAAGTTGGCGGTGTTTTCACCCCCGTGCCCTGCGCCTGATCTCTCTCCGGTCGTGTTAGATTGCTTTCCCATCGGGCTATGAGAGTGAAAGGAATAGTGAGTGCACCTGTGATTGCGCACACACTTGTGCACTATAATATGTCCCGCGCAGTCGGTTAGTCGTTGTGACTAGCCACCGTAGGCGAAATCGGCTAGGGGGACTATTATTATTTCCCTTTTGAGGTACGGAACCCTAAAAAATGGCGTTAAAAGCCGCGTTCTTTGAGTAAACTAACTATATTTACCTGATTTAAACGCTTCCACCTTGATATTGTGAACCCGTAGCATGTGCGACCGGTATTGTTTCGGCTCGAAGGCTTTGTCACACTAAAATAATTATAAAGATAGTTAATAAACAAGATTAAATACGAAAAGAAAAAATCGCGCACGGTTTGGATTTAAGAAAGAAAGAAAGAAAAAGTTTTTATAGATTAAGGACACACATACACAAACAGAGAAACGTTACAAGATTACAAAAAAAAAACTAAGGCATAAACAAACACAAATATCTTACAAACCCTGACCTTCGCCAGAGGTCGTGGGATTAAATCCTAGCCGATCCGTTAATCCACCTGCGCGAATTTTCCCATCTCTTATTAAATATATGTAAGTTATGTCAAAAATTCTCGTCGGAATCGACGAAGCTATTCAGAATCAGTAACTTCACAATTTTCTACATAATACATAGAAATCAGATGGGTCTCGTGACTGATTTAGTATGGGACATAATATGTTTCTAGGAAAAGTTGATTAGCTACTGATTTTGAGCAGCTTCCGTTATGGAGAATAAGTTTATATTTGGTTGGGTAACCTTGGTTGCTTGGTGTAAGCCTAAAACTATCTTTCTTGGAACAAGTGAATGTTACTTTAATTTACAGGGTTATTCCCAGTTGCCCCCACCGGTATCGCCCACAAAATAGCGTTGCTACCGTGTTAGTAGACGTATTACTATGTTATGTTATCCCCTCGAAGAAAGGCACCGGTGACAACTCGGACATTATTTTTTTAGTTCCCAATTTCCCCTTGTTAAGGCGACGTCAGTGGAGGCAACTGGGAATAGCGCGCATAAAATTGATTCTAGGAACTTCACGTGTCTTAATATCTGTATTTTTAATAATGATTTTTCTGTTTTGGGTTCTTTAACACGAAACCAGATAAATGGTGTTTTAACTGGCGTATATTTATTATTAACAAATAACATAAAAAATGTCTTCAGTGACAATATGATGATATATATGATGTTACCCCCTCAAAGATAGGCACAGGTGACAACATGGACATTATTTTTTTAATTCCTAATTTCCCCCTGTTTTCGAGGCGACGCCAGTGGGGGCAACTGGGAATAGCGCGCAGAAAATTTATACTAGAAACTTCACGTGTCATATCTGTATTTTTAATAATGATTTTTCTGTTTTGTGTTCTTTAACAAATAAAATAAGTGGTCAGTGACAATAGTTGTATAAAGGGCTGAATAAAGGGAAGGGAAAGGGGGAAGGTTGGATAAAGGGGTGGACTGCCCAAAAATGTATAAGAAGTTACTCACACTATCACAGGCACGAATGACAATCTTGTGGAAATCAGCCTTATGTATCGACATCGATGCGACGTCGGGGAACGCCGCGCCACACTCAAGACACGGCATCCCGTTCCCACAATAATCGCCCTCTTGATGTTTTGTCAACGCCTCTGCCCCGAAGAACTTAACACCACAACCCGAACAGAGCTCCAATCTTATAAATTCCCCTCTACTGTGTTGAGCGTTTACATGTTCCCTTAAAACCTGTTTCGACTCAAACTGTCTACCACACACAAGACAGTTGTAACCCTCACACGATAGAGAACAGTGCGTGTTTAACGCCTCCTTTGTAGCAAACATATGTTCGCATCCGCTACATTGGCAACCCGCCTTTAAAATGTCCATATGAACTCTCTGAACATGATTCGATATGCCTACTTCGTGCATGCTAACTTCCCCACAGTATTTGCAAAACAGCATCTTATTCTGATGTTTCTCCATATAGTGTGTATTCAAATCTGCTCTGTTGTCGAAATTTTCTTCGCAGTGCTTGCATGGGATTGTTTTTTTCGAATCAATGTGGGTCAGGTAATGGCTTCTGGCCGACGGAAAGTCTTTACAAATGTGACCACACTGGTTACATTTGAGCCTTAGAGAATGAGTCTCCGTGTGTACGCGCATTTGTTCCTCCGGATAGCGACAGGTGCAGACTTCACACTGCACACCGACCGATTCATTGTGGCACTGCTGTCTATGTTGCTCCAACGTTTTGTTATTGGCACACCTCTTCCCGCATTCCAGGCAATAAGGGATTGCGCTTTTAGCCAACATAGCGACTGCTTCTTTAACTTTTTCCCTTGATTCTTCGATTTGCTGTTCTTTCGTTAGAAAAAAAAATTCCATGTTGAATTTTTTTTTGAATGTTTCCATATATTTCTCGTTGGTAGACCTGCATGGTTTGTGAGGTTTTGTCGGTTGGGTAGCGATAGATTTCTGTTCAGGTGGTTTTTGTTCAGTTATTTCCGGTTCAGGTTCATCGTTCATAGCGTCTGTAGACCTGGGAGACCAAGGTTCTGGTAAATCTTGTTCTTGATTTACAGCATCATCAGGGGGTACCTCGGTAGGAACCGCTTCTTCGGATTCCTCAAAAACGAAATCGAATGGTAGAGGATTAAAAATGTCAAGTTTGTGTATTAATTTACTTTTTTCCCGGTTAATGGTTTTGATGAATGATGTTGTTAACTGCAAAAGAAAAGAAATAATGGTAAGTTTATGTACAGTTATTTGTACAAATAGTCCTGTAAATAAACGTCAAGCCAGCTCAAGGTGAGAAGGTGGTAGAGGATTATAAAATAGCATTTAAAAACAAATTAGAATAGTAACTAGAATTTTATAAAATAGCGGCAGTATGATAGTACTTGTAGCTCCTGCAGAATTATTATTGTACTTGACGTATATGACCGCCGGCAATGCCGCCGGGCTGTGTGTATAAGTACACCATTAGTCTTAAACTTGAATAAATTACTTGAACAGGGTGTCAATTACGCACAGGTTAAGTTGTATAAAAGAAAAGAAAATGAAAAGTACAAGACAATGTTTTTTTTAACCCTTGCCACCAGGTTCCCCTTGACATAGACTTACAGAACACCCTGTTTTATTTATAGCTAAAATGACTGTCATCCATACCTTTACCCCTTTCTGCACAACATCCTCTAACAAGTCCTGTGACAGACGGACTCTGTTCCTGAACGTAATGTATTTCTTCAACTGCACGTAGCATATAATGCAGATGTGTTGAGGTAAGTCGTCACATTCGAAAATCTAGAAAAAAATACATCTGTTGTGTCTATTGAGGATGAGAAGAAGAGACAGTAAGAAAATAATGTTGCTATTGTTGACTATGTGTTTGGTGTAGTGTTTACTACTCCTGACTACTTTGCCAGCAGTCACAGGATCAAATCCCGCATGGGGCAATTGTTTGTGATGAGCACAAATATTTGTACCTATAATGTTTATTATATTCAAGTATGTAATGGGATGCCTCTCGTGTCATGGCCACTGTCTGGTATTCGTAGCACAAGGAATAAAATTCCTTAGTTTGAAACAATCCAATTGGTGTGTTGTCTGGCGCAATTTTTTTTTTTTTTTAATATTCAGAGTAAAGGATTTATTATCCTAATTTAATTTAAAATTAAATTAAAAAATAGCTAATGACTTCAAGGTATTACTGGGAGAAAGCATTAAGTCCACCTTTCGTAGACTTTAATTTATGCAATAAAGTTTTTAAATAAATAAATAATAAAATAGCTCAAGTTTCATGAACAAAACAAACAGTTTTGAGGTTATAAAATTATCAGGGCCAAACCTAAGCCCTCAACAGTATGTAAGTGGCAAGTGCAATAATTATAAAGATAACTCACCGGGTTCCCAACAACATCTCCAAAGGCCTCGTACAGGTTATTCTTGTAGATATTAAACAATTTCACATCTGTGGCTAGACAGCCACGGCAGGCTCTTGCTGGCATTTCTAGACGATTTAAATTATGATGATGCTATTTAAAGTCTGAGCGTGAGCGGTCACTAATTACCAAATTCAATGCATATGACATATCAGTAGGTTTTTATAAAAACAAAACAAACTCAAGAATTACAATTGTTTCATTCATTTACAGATCGGGGGGATCGGGGTAGAAACCACAGATTAGTAAGAGTATTATGTCTAAAAACGGACGGCCATAGAATAGAAATGACCCTCCATCTTAGCCCTCCATCCATACTCTTACTAATCTGTGGAAACGACATAGAGTTAGAGTAGTACTATTATATATTCTGTGGTTAGAGTAGGCAACGCCTAAATAATCTATGCAAATTGTACGCACGTTTTGCACAGGCTATTTAGCAACAAACATGTTTAGCGACATCTAGTAATCACAATAGGAACTAGTTACCATGTCTTGTTGTCACTCAGGGTTCCTGTAAAGGTATGGTTCCCTAAAAATGGCGGGAAATGCAAGGTGGATAAGTTGTCCCAGAGGTTCATATTGTATGCGACGGCGAACCAATTCCTAGCAGTAATAAAGTTAAATTTCTAGGCTTAATTTTAGACTCGAAACTGTCTGGCATACATCATTTCAATTATATTGTTGAAAAAGCGGAGAGAGGGGTTAACGTCCTCCGAGCCCTTTCTGGTGTTCGGTGGGGTGCTCATCCATACTCCCAAAAACTTCTATACAATGCCATCATTCGCAGCCATTTCGATTATGCCTCCTTCCTTTTAGATCCATGCAACAAATTAGCTCTTAATAAGTTAAACAAAACCCAATCGAAGTGCTTACGAATTATTTTGGGAGCTATGAAGTCCTCCCCCATAAACGCCCTCCAGATTGAGTGCGTTGATCCTCCTCTCTTTCTTCGCAGACAATACCTGAGTGACCGATTCTATTCCAAAGTATTTCAAAACTTGTCGCATCCCCTATTGAAAAAGCTAGATCTTCTCTGTTCTCTTAGTAATTCATCTGACCCTTCCCATAAGATCCCTTGTATTCTTTTTAGCCATCAAAAATTCAACCGCCTCCCCACTCCAATTGAAAAAAATTCTCTCAACCCTCTTTTCTCAAACAGCTTTGAATCTTTAATTTTCCAACCCCCTGTTATCCTTAGTTTTGGTATAGCAAAAGATACTGTAGGTGCTCCTCAAGAATTTCGCAGAATCTGGTCCGAGCGCTGGCATGACTGGTTCCCGATCTACACAGACGCGTCCAAGATGGATGAGGGTGGCTGTGTTGGCGCAGCGGTTTGGATACCTGCATATAAAATTAGCTTAACTTTCAAATGTCCCCCGGTAACATCAGTTTTTACGGGTGAGTCCATAGCTATTTTGGAAGCTATTCGTTTTGTTAAGTCTCACTCTATACGCAATTGCATAATTTTCTCTGATTCTCTAAGCTGTCTTCAAACTATCTTGGCCAACCCTTTTAAATCCAAAATAAAGTTCCCTATTATACTTATGATCAGAGAAGCTCTACTTGAATTTAAGAAAAATAACATTAATTTTGTTCTTTCCTGGATCCCTAGTCACTCGGGTATCCCCGGTAACGAAACTGCCGATTCATGGGCGAAGGTTGCAATTACAGCCGGTTCTCTGGAACATTTTAAATTGTTTTCTCACGACGCCGCCTCCCTTTCTACAGTCCATCTGTTCAAATCTTGGCACGTACATTGGAACAATACCAAAAGGTCAGTTGGTAAATATTATGCGGACATACAGAAAACCATACCGCCCCGACCATGGTTCTTTAAACACCAACACCTTTCCAAAAAAGTTGTGTCCACTATTTGCCGTATTCGAATAGGTCACGCCTGCACTCCAATCCATTTAGCTAAGTTGCATATTAAAGACAGCTCCATCTGCGAATGTGGTCTTGATGAAGGTAATACCAATCATATTTTCTTTAATTGTTCAAATATTGGTATTTCCCTCTTTGATTTCCTTCCCAAAAGTTTTCCTCTCCCTTGTAATATTAAATGTATTCTAAATTCTCTGAACCCCCCTCTTCTGAAGTCTCTTAGTAAATTTATTTCATCTTCAAATATTAAAATCTAAAATAAGTGTGTAGTGTAGTTCATCCTTTATTCCACATAAAAATAACATTTTCCCACCTTCCTTCCCCTCCTACAAGCGCTTGTATATAGTTCGTACTAACTTTTGTTGTGTAGTTTTGTGATGTTCTATTTGTGTTGTCTCGTTTTGTTTTAGGTGATTAAGTTTCATCAACTACCCTCAATCGTTTCTTGTTTTTTAGGGTTCCGTAGCCGAATGGCAAAAAACGGAACCCTTATAGTTTCGTCAAGTCTGTCTGTCTGTCTGTCTGTCTGTCTGTCCGTCCGTATGTCACAGCCACTTTATTCTGAAACTATAAGCAATACATAGCTGAAACTTGGTAGGTAGGTGTATTTTGTTTACCGCTTACCGATTCAGATACAAAAAGTAAGAAAAAATAATATTTAAGGGGGGGCTCCCATACATAAAACTAAAACCT
Organism: Pyrausta aurata; assembly: GCA_963584085.1. Classification (NCBI taxonomy): domain Eukaryota; kingdom Metazoa; phylum Arthropoda; class Insecta; order Lepidoptera; family Crambidae; genus Pyrausta; species Pyrausta aurata. The sequence goes on from OY757281.1 coordinate 5,856,044, forward strand.
AAAAATTTTTTTTTACTCAAACCTATGCGTGTGGGGTGTTTATGGATAGGTCTTTTAAAATGATGTTGAGGTTTCTAAAACCATTTTTTCTAAAAGTGTAAGGTTTGAGATATAGACGCTTCCAAAGTGGTGAAATGGGCGTCCCCCCCCATCTAACTTTTGAACTAAGAAAGTGAAAATTTTGGAAAAAATATATGATGTAGATCTCAACAAAAACTTGCAACGAAAATTGGTTTGAAGGAGATCGAACCAGTAGTTTTTGAGATATTGCACATTTTTATCAACCGCAAATATAACTTTGTCTTTCATACAAACACTATGAAAAACAAAGTTATTTTTGCTGTCGCAATATATTGTGATGTTTTCGTTAAGTGAAAGTAAGTGGACCCTGAATTCAGTTAAGGGTGGCACGGAACCCTCAGTGCGCGGGTCCGACACGCACTTAACCGGTTTTAATTCACCCTATGACGACCGTGTAAATGCTCCACGCACGTGACATTGGCGGAACAGTGAGCCCACCGTGGGTGCAACTTAAGTTCGCTCGCCACAACAAAGAAGAAGAAGAAGAAGAATATTTCGAAGAACATTATTATAAGATAAATCTGGATTCACAAAAAAAAAAGTATATTATATTAAGAATGTATAACTCTATAGTTTAGTTTAGTGACGTACTATGAAATCTAATCTTTGATGAAACAGTCATGTCTTAATTTTAAAAATGATGAAAAATTAACAAGACTAGTAGTATTATATTATCTGTGACAAGACTGAATTGGATATTTGGTATCTTAGGTCTCTTTCATGAATATTTGCGGGAAAATCAGGGAAAATAGATGTTAAACATGTAATTTAGGTGATCTATGTAGTATAATTATGTATGGAAAAAACTCCACCGACAAGAGCTTGGCTCTTAAATTAGATGATGATGATGATGTAGTATAATTACTTATCATTTATGGTTAGGGACATTTTTCAAAATGGCAGTTTATTTTGTTCTAAAGCGCATTGCATTGTGCAGTCATCATCACAGATTAGTGTGAGTATGTATAAAGCTAAGGTATAAAGTCATCACGTTTGCCACACTTCGTTAGCCGGGAAAATGCTATTTTTTTTTTAGTTTTTTGTTCATCTACCTTACGGTCCACCACAACCGTATTAATAAATGTTTCTTGACCACAACCAAAAGGAGAAGCTTTTGAAGAAATATTTTGGAGTACTTTTAATTACCTTTCAGTACATTGTGCACAATGTGCACACCTGATTCTCAGGTGCACACATAGAAATAATACAGAATACCTATATACACTTTGTCCTCTAGAAAATCGAAAGGGCGAAGTTTATCAAACAATGAATATCTTTATAACGATTTTTAATAATAAACTTTTCTTAACATTATCGTGTTTACAATATTTACCTACATTTACATCTATATATTACACATACATACATATTACATAATTTAAAAGATTCTTAATTTGCAAGTTACAGTACCACCATATCATTATTTAAATAATGTTTCTTAAGCAAGCGCTGACTCCACGAGCGAGAGAATCGCGGTGATATTATCGTCGTGCCACGTATTTCTATACACTCTCTATGGAACCGTCTCCACACGGCGATATTATCGCCGCGATGCGACGAGTGGCAATGAGCGCGCGAAACGACATTACATCGTCGCTAGCCCGCCGCGTCTAGCAGCGGGCCCGCCGCGCGCTCGCGACGTACGCGCAGCGGGCGCGCTGTCAAACGCAGCGTCATTTCAGCGTTGCCTCTCGTTATTTTTTTCTTTTGCAACTCGTCGTCAAGGCAACGCGGCGATACCGTTACGAGTCGCCGCGGAAACGCTGCGATTCCGTTACGACTCGCGACGATACGCGGCGGAGTTATCGCTCGTTCGTGGAGATTATCCGACGATATAAGGGCGGACTCGTCGCGATTCTCTCGCTCGTGGAGCCAGCGCCTTAGGAACCATAACAATTGGTAAGACAACTTTTAGAAGAGCTAATTAAAGTTGTTAGTTCTGAATTGGAGGTAAGCTAAAAAGGTACAACATAAGATGTCCTCTGGCAAAATAGACAGACAACGAGACGATACAGATGCCAGACTGCTTGCAACCGGTCATTGTGGAAAACCATGAGCGCTCTCAGGCCTTTGTTCAGAAGTGGACTTCTTGACGCTTATATTGATGATGAAAGAACAGATCCGATTCCTAAAACCAATTATATCAGCCAGCCAGAACCAATTTCTTAACTTGTATCATTATTTAATTCTTCAAGTTCAATTTTAACTACTGTATTTTTAACCACATTCCCACAATGTATAATGTGAGAGTGTAATTCTGCATCACTGTCAAACATCTCTCCACATTTGGTGCACGAATTTTCTTCCATACTGTTTTCATTTTGACTATAAATACTTTGATCATCTGGTTCAATCTTTATTTGTCTGCAGCTTGCTAAGTGAGACTGTAGTTCTATATTATCACCAAATAACTGACCACAATTGGGACAGCTAAAACTATTTTGTATGTTAACAATAGTATCGGTATATCCTTCTTTTACGCTACAGTTTATTATATGAGCATGCAATTGTTCATCATCTGTAAATACTAAGCCGCATTTAACACAGCTAGTCTCTTCATTGCTAACTGAAATTTCTTGGCTTGAATCGTCTTGGTCTAAAACTTGATCCCCGTTCTTCATATGCACTCTTTTAATGTGTCTCGTAACATCGTTTGTCGATTTGAATAGTTTAAGACACATGGTGCAAGGGTAAACCTTTTTATTGTGCGTCTTTTTGTGTTTTAGCATGTATTTTTTTGAGGAATAAACTTTATTGCAAATATCACACGCGAATTCACCCTCCTTGGAATGGACTACATTGTTATGAATTTTCAAGTGCATAGAGCATTTGAACGTCTTTTGGCATATATCACATTTTTTGGCTGCTTCAGGAGGTGCATGAGTTATTCTTATGTGCCTCTGCAAATTCATAGCAGACTTATAAGTTTTGAAGCAAATATCACATGTAGCACTTTGTTCAGAATGGACCGTTTCCATGTGACGTTTTAAACTGTTTTGGTCACAGAACTCTTTAGCGCAAGCATGGCATGATGTTTCCAGTTTATTTTCTGAATGCAACTTTTCATAATGCCAGATCAAAGCTGTATTAGTTGTGAACTTTTTATCGCATTCGCTGCATTGTAAGTCCCCAGTTTTGTACTTCTTTCGTTCAGTTTTAACCGCACTGTGTACTGTTGCCATATGGCGATTCAGACTTCCGTTAGTCTTGAGAACTTTGTTACATATTTCACATGTAACTTTTTTGGCACCGTGCACCGCTTTCATATGACGTCGATACCCATCAATTGAAGGCAAGACCCTGTTACATTGCGGACAACGGTATATTAGTCCATCTGCTGGGTGTGCCCATTTTATATGTCGCTGCAGTAACATACTATTCTTAAATTCTTTATGACATTCTGGACAGTTAACAGTTTGGCCTTCAGGGTGTACCTGCTTCATGTGAACTTTTAAACGGTATTTAGATTTGAAAACCTTTGTGCAGACCTCGCAGTTAACATCTTCCTCTGTTTCTGGATGGCAGTAGAATATGTGATTGTTTAGTTTCTTTTTATTTGCAAACGTTTTCTCACAGTAATCACAGTTTACTTGCATTTCTCCAGCATGCACTGAGCTTTTATGGGAATACAAATGGAGTAATGATTTAAATGTTCTGAAACATATATCACAATCAACTGCGTCATTCTCTGTGGAATGTACAAATTTTAGGTGTGACTTAAGATTAGCTCGGTTTTTAAAGGTATTGCTACATTGTGGACATTGCAATCTATTTATTTTTCCATTCTCATACACTTTCCCTTCAATTTCTATCGATCTTTTTGGTCTGGCTTCAGTGGAAGATGACTCTTCTTCCTGCGACGGTTGGAAGTCATTAAAATATTGCAATGGTAATTCCGGTTTTATAACCAAGTTGTCTACAGCTTTTCCTTCAAAATTTACATCTGATGGTTCCGTTTTAATGTCTGTATGTTCAGTTGCGACTTCATTAAGCGGCTGAATTTCAACTTCAATGTTTATTTCGGGTTTGACATAAATTTGTTCAGGTTTACTGTCCATTTTGTAGAAATTCTGTAAAAAAATAGAACATTATAAAACAAATTAAAGATACAAATGAATTGAGTGAGGGACATTCACACATAAGAAATAGGCAAATAACTAACAGAAGGAAAGATTAAATTGAATCCTATTATTTAGAGTTTTCTGTTATACAAATACAAATGATTTTATGAACCATGTTCATTAGATTTTCATGGTTAAAATGATGGATATTTATATGGATAATGATTCTGAATTTTGTTACAATTTATGCTTATTTAGTTAGATAGATTTATGTTAAGAAATAACTCATAGGAAATGCAATGTAGCAGATAAATTTAACCTAGAACTTTATTCCACTTTCTTTACTATCAATAACATTACTTTTAACTCGTCAAGTATGTGTGAACGAGACACAATAGAAATTCCATTATCATGCGACTCCCGGCAGTTGTTTGATACCTGACTGATTACAACGATGATTCTGCAGATCACTATAATTTAATATTAATCATCATCTTGATTATTGAATATTATAAATACGACTGAATATAGCGTACCTACTCATATAAACTGGGAAGTTGATTACAAAACCAAAGTCATAATATTTGGTGTGAACCTCATAGAAAACAGGTAAAGGAGATTTATACCGACCGTTAAGGTTTAAGACAAGAGCATTTATAAATTGTGAAAGGCCTTTATATCTACAATATTGATCCATTTCATTACTAAAATCAAGATAAGAATCTGATAACAAAATTTACTTACTGAAAGCTTCACAGGTAATATTTTAATGATCCACTGGAATTATAAGTTTATTTCTTATGTTATTAACATTTTCATGATGTTACACAGCAATTAATTGCTTATTTTCTCAAAATAACACAGAGAAACAAAAAGAATAATAAGCCTTTTCTTTGCGTGCGACGTGTTTTGACAGTTTTTTTTTACAAGTCAGCAAGCAAGCAATCATCTATCTATTCATTCAATGATACTTTTCTACTAAATGGTAGTTTTTAGGAATTGAATATTTTTGCATCAAAATTTTAAATCATTTTATTTCTACATTCATAACGGAAATTATAGACAGAGACGTCTCAGCACAGAACAGTTTATATTTTACAGAAATATGTACAACTAGACGATCTTATTGCTAAAAGCGATCTCTTCCAGACAACCTTTGGGTAAACCTATGCCGAGTACCTACTTTATGCGAAAGAATAATTCGTTGGTTAATGTTTATCTGTTGATGCTGAAACCAGGCCCTTACTGTTGTAATAGGGTGTAATATTTTGATTAATTTACTTATTTTATAATCGTTAGACCCATTCTTCAGATCAAGTGTCTCTAAAATAAATTTTATCGCTTCGGTTTCTGTGCTACTTCGTATTAAAATAAAACATATTTTAATAATTCCAAATAACCATTTAATTTCACACGATAAAATCTTTAAAGACTATGTACAATAGAATTAATAGTATAATAAATTCTACGGTAGGGATTTATTCAATTATGCATGAATTTCAAGTTAATCAAATTATAATAATAATAATGGAATAATGTATACAAATAAACTGCAGAGTTTAATAATGTTTAAATATAAAATGTTTCTAATAAGCTATTAACGTCATTGGAGAAAAAACAAATCACAAGACGTATTTTTTATGATATATCTTGGTAATTACGCTGATTCACATAAAGGGAACAAAAATGCACCAGTTTCATTCATAGCACTTATTAGTTCACAGTAGGTACAACATAATATAGTGGTTGCCTTAGTTGCGTTCGTGGCTTGATTTCGTTGATCCTGACCCCAATTTATTCTCGGACAGTTCACGTAAAAAAAAACAAGTTTTTTTTAAGTGTGAATATTATTACGTTTTCTTTGGGTAAAACTCCACAACCACACGAAAAAAATCGATTGAAGCGAGAATCGGGGGCCAGATCAGAACTTCCGAAGTTTTGTATGCGGCAGTTTATGCATCGCCTAGCGGAAAAGAACAAAAAAACGACTTCAATAATTGTTTTCACAAAAAAATATTACGGGACCTGCATTCCAGTAATATGATAACAATAATTATAATTGTGCGCATTGTATCGTATTGTAATAAACTATTTGAAACCTCAACTTAATTCCCACTGAAATTAAAACAGAGAAATTACTTATTTTATCCCACAAAACATAACATCACATCACAATATTCTAGAAACAACGAAAAAATATGTACAATTATTATTAATTATTAGATTAAGAGCTTTATACAGAAGCGACACTTTGACTTACCATGGCGAAAATGGTAATTTGGAAAATAACACGTCATCATAAATATTTACAGACTTAAATCCCTTTTTTAAAGACACTCAAGAAATATTTAAGTCTGTTTTTTTTGCTTGGTCAATATTGTAAACAATCTTGATTCTTGACATTTTTTTTTAAATCGACATGATTATTTAAAAATAAAATAATCAGCGCCTACTTAGGTTAATCATTGTTCAACACATGTGTTTTTTGAAATCGAATAATTTTCTGTTAATTCACTGATATTGTTTACAATATTCGCCAAGCAAAGAATAACGGACTTAAGTGCAACCGATTCTTCATAGGAAAATTATTTTGACCTAGCTTGAATTAGCAGAAATCCTTGAGAGTCGTTTTTTTTAATGCAACAAGTTCTTATAAACTAATAACGTTCAAAAACCCAGTAAATATTTGTTTTACGTAATTTTAAATTAAAAAGTTTTTTTTGTAAAATTTTAAATGGGTTTACTCTTGGTTTATACTTCGGTTACCTTTCAAGAGTTGTAAAAATCTCTAGAGACAAAGCAGTAAGAACAAAAAAATAATGAAGGTCTATTTACCCCCCTTTAACATAATATATTTACAATAGTTAATGAGCAGTTTTCTCCCATCGTTTTACAGCTCTCACTAGATGGCGTTAGGGTCACTTTAGGAACATTTTTTTCACGTTGGCGGGAAACCATAGACAAAGAAGAAAAATTGCGTAATTAATTCTGGAGTCTCCGTGAAAAGGGGTATAACTCGAAAATAGTGATTTTTGGGAAATGACGTTTGAAGTTTCAAAAAATTCCTATTTTGTTTCTGGCGAAGATTTTTGAATAAAAGTTTTTGTAAGTGAAAGCTACAAAATCAATGTTTATTTTAACGGTGAATTATATTTTTTTAATGTTATAATATATTTAATATTTTAAAAAATCTAAAGTTATATCACTTTACACAGTAGAATGAGTATTTATCATTTGGTGTATATTGATTTAATTTGACTTAAAACATTTTACACTATGAAATTGGTATTGGTGTCTAATGATACAACTTCCATAAAAATGCTCGTAATTTTTCATTGGTACTGTATATCACTGAACCGACAAAATGTAAAAGTGCAGTTTTTAATGCAGATTATTTTGGGCTGTACGTATTTTCAAATTTACTCGGTTTTCATAAAGTTGAATCAGCTTACACATCATTTAGATCTCACACGTAATGTGTAAAATGGTATAAGTAGTCAGTTTGGTGATTTAAGTAGCCAAAAGCTATGTGTATTCTGATATAAGTATCATGTCATTTATTGCTACACTAGTGGACCCAGCGAATTTCCATTTTACCCCCGTACCCGTCCCACCCCGGCCCCCTTTTATGGTTGATATCCTATTCAGGGCCAAGAAAAATCCAACAATGTAAAAAATATGAAAATCGGTCCACCCATTCTCGAGTTACAAGTGGTGTGTCAAATACAGCTTTGTTTTATGTAAATAAGATTTTAATGATGACTTTGTTGACTTTAAGCTTGCAGTTGCGAGATAAAAGTATATTATATGGGTATTTGCATACAATTGATGAGTCATCTCCGGTTATTAAATAAGCTGCAATATAGCGGCAAATAAATACTTTGTCCTTTAGGACAAAGTATTTTTTTTATTTAAAAGTTCTCCTCTCATTCATATTTCTAAAAATTTAATTAATAATAATTTTCTAATCTATCTATGAATCTATGAATGAGAGGAGGCCTATGTTCAGCAGTGGACGTCCTTTGGCTGATAATGATGATGAATGATGGAAGCTAATATTTATAAATCATTAAGAATGAAAACAATTAAAACTTAAGAAAGTTGGTAAAACTCGCCTTATACACTTTAAAAATTCCGTACTTCTAATACCCGTACGTCACGTACATTTGTTTTTTTTCCCTTGTTACTATTTTTGGATCATGGATTTCATTAGTACGTTTATTGAAATGAATTTTCGCCTGGGTGCAATAAAATTACAATCGAGATTTAGTCTAATGACATTACGAAACCAAATTAAATAATGGTTTATGTATCGTTTCATTTTGAATACCGAAGACAAGAAAAAATGATTTTTGTGCTCTTTGAGTCTAATTAAAACCTAGATAGTTTATTTGCTTTAGCATAATATTATAGGTATCAAGTTAGCCATAACTTTCATGGAAGCTATGGCGTTGAATAGCATAACTGGTCTTATTAATAGAAGATCCCTATCTGAAAAGCTAGATTTAACTGCAAAATATTAGGATATTATGTTTTCTTTTTGCTCTCTGTGCATTATAGTTATTGTAACTGGACAGTGTTATGCAAAATGGTGTCAAGTGACATATTGGTCATTTCGAGATAAACGCGCTTAAAGATTTTCAAGGTCGTCACTTTTAAAAATTGCTGTAACTTCGTATTTACACGGTTTACATGCCTGGAAATTGGCATAACTACAGAATGAGATGTATATTTTATGCATTTAATGTTCATTTGTGTGAATAATAATTATACAAGTAGATAAATGCAATTAAAACACTTAAAACCTTTTTGCTTAAATAGGATATCGTTGCAAATAATTTGCTAAAAGGTTTTAAAGTACTTTGAATCCTTTTTGCAAAACTCTTTTATGAATCCCATTAGTATTAGTTTTATAGTCAAACAGTTTCAACAACAGAGTTTTCTATATTTAAATGATTTATTTATTTAAATATCATTTGTTTTATCTTGTAGAAGTTTATAAAAAGCATTACCTTCAATAATTCTAACGTTCTGGTGTATCCACACACTTTTTCTGAATTTTTGCGATTCGTTATTTAATTCGCGTATTTCTATGCATTTTGTAGTACTTGATTATTAACTAAACGGCTGCCCATGGCGTAATCAGTACAAAATACAACTTAACTTAGGTCTTGATTGATCAAGCTATCACCAGCTTGATCAATCAAGACCTATCATCATAACCCCGGGGATATATTTTAAAATTATATTTTTTATTTTCAATTTGTATGTACTATACTTCCAAAACCTCAGTAAATTGCTTCTTCTTCTTTTTGCCAGATTTTAATAATAAAAAATACAGATATTAACACTTAAAACTCTTTCCATAGTTCACTAGTAGTTTTTAATCAAAAATAATAAGATGCCACCGTAAAATCATTAGAAAAATCTGTATTTTTTTTATAATTTTATTCAAAAATAATAAGATGTCTCCGTAGAATCATAAGAAAAATCTGTATTTTTTTAAAGTTAATTCAAAACGTAGTCTGAATAACATAAGATAACTATTATTTAAATAAAAATCCTCTGTTCTATTATAAGGATTTTGGAATACATAGGTGTTTTTGTTTAAAGTACCTAGTCGTCTAATTTATTGGTCAAAAATCTAAAACTACGGGCTTTTAGTCATTATTTAAAGACCCGTGCAAAAAAAACCATAGCTGTGTAAACCTGAGAGATCAAGAAATTAAAAACACAATAATTTTAGTATTTCGATTAATAAACATGGACTTGAAACCTTTTTGTTAAAAAAAATCAGCAATAATAAATCGCCAAACGGTATCAAGAACACATGAAACCTTTTTGCAAATATCAGTATATCCAATGGATTGTTTCGCAATACGTTATTTTGTGAAATAACTTTTAATTTATATTTTTCCGAAGTTAGACCTTTGGGCGACCAGTTAGAGGACGTTTTTGCGAATCCAGTGGTACCAATAACTCCATACCTGATTTTTGGTCACTTGACACCCTTTTGCATAACAGTGTCCAACTGGAGTAGAGCAATAAACGTCCAATAATACGGATACCAAAACAAAATACTCATTAGGCTGCCGTGAAGAAGATACTCAGATAGCACCTGGAATCACAAGGCTAAGTAGATTGGTTGATAATACGAGCATTAAATTCATTGATAATACGAGCATTAAATTCATTGATAATACGAGCAAAAAAGCGCAGGAAAACAGCACAAGACAGCATCACTTATTCTGTCCATCACTCATCGGTTATTATTACTGAGGCAAGCCCACTACATTACCGGAGGACCATAAAGGAGTTTTACGATATTACATAATAAGCAATACGAAGTAAATGAGCAATACTAGGGCGGGAAATAAATAATTATGACACACCGATCTTTTAGTTACTTTAGAACCTGGAGACTACTTTGCGTACCAACTGTTTTTCCCGCCATTGAAAGATTTTGTTAATGTCATTTCCCTCTCAGTATATCGTCACGCAAACCCAGTGATTTTACCAATAAGTCACCATGACCATATTGATTTCATTAGTCCAAGGTTAAATTAAAATAGTACTTAACAATTGAGTACTTTATGTCTGCTATGCATACCTACGTTGTACTGATTTATTGAAGTTGAAAGAGCTCAGAGAGCACTTATAAAGGTAATGTACCATAAAAAACGACGTTTTTCTACTAATGAACTTTATGAACTCAGTGACTTGCTTTCGGTGCGTAAACTTTATATACTAAACATCATCTTAAAAAAACATAAAAGTACCACGTACGATCAAAATATAGAAAACCGGAGACGAAAAGACACTGTCTTGAAAGAACCTACCACAAGAACGGTTTTTGCTAAAATGCAACATGATGCACGTTCAGCTCGTCTATATAATTTAATTAATAAAAAAATACCTATTTACAATAAAACGTATTACGACTGTAAACTTACTTTAACATCATGGATAAAAAGCCTTATGTATGAAGAGATTGAATCAATTTTAAAATAAACTAAACTGAATATAAGTAAAATAAAACTAATCTTAAAATCTGTAAAGTTAATCTTGAGTAAACTAAACTATTTTACATTCTAAAATGAAATGCATATAACACACTATCACACAGACACAGACACAAACACACACACACACACACACACACACACACACACACACACACACACACACACACATTCTTTTAAGTATATTTGTAAATGCTGTACACATGTTTAAATAAGGTAATAGTTTATTTATTTTTAAATAAAATTATAACAATGTTATGGAAGAGCAGAGGCTCCTGGCACAAGTACCTTTGTACTTAAAAGGAGTCTCTAGCCACTTACTGTGTTACTGATTCGACTGTTTAACGTAAATAAATATTTTTGATTTGATTTGATTTGATTTGATTTGACTGTAATGCGTGCTTTTAAAAAATCCTTTGTTTTCTTCTACATTCGCATTCTTTTTTTACTGTAGTATTTGTCTTTCTCCCCAGTAAGAAGCGTGAAGGTAAATAAGACACGCAGCCTCATAATACTTTTAACAATAACATTATACTTTTGTTATAACTATTCCTTGTATTTCGTTCTAAGTAATATAACTTAATTTATATCAATGACTACAATTTCTATATGGAATTTAGTAATTGTGTATAAAGTTGTAACTCAAGTTGTATTATTATACATTTATCAAAAGTAAAATTTCGCTCGGTGCAAAATGTTATAACTGCACATGTATCTATTTACACGTATTTATTTGTGGAATTCTCAAAAAAATGACTACTTACATCACTTTGCACGAAAACTATCTTTGCCATTTTAAGCCGTAAGAACACGCGGATAAGACAGAAAATTAGGTAATTTTTTTGTCATTTGTAATTTGCCGTAAAATCAAAAACGATATAAGTTGAGTTATACCCCTTTTCACGGAGACTCCAGAATTATTGTAAAATGCCTTAGGGTACTTATTTTTTGGCATTATTATGTCCTTTAAGTACTAAAGGTTTACATTTATATTTTTTTACTGTATAATATTTACGTTGGCAAAGCAATTACCGTCTGTTATTAACCTTAAATGAAGTTTAAAAAGTTAGTTCCAAGTTAGTAGTAAACATTGGTTCCTAAAGTGACGCTAGCGCCATCTCTCGATGATATAAACATCCCATGACAAGAAAACTGCTCATTGAATTGCGTCGAATTCGATAAAGTAATTTTCTAAATATTCACAATTTCATATTTAAAATTTTGCCTATTACTTTTTCTGTAACATTAATTAGGTATTTACTTACTTAATTCATCTTTGTAGGTTACAACACGTCAAAAATTTGATTCGAAAAATGTAATTAAACATTTTTTTTATTTTAATTACTATCTATCATAATTTTAAGGTACTTTTGTACAATTGAATTTTTAAGAACATAAGAATCGCGAAGAATATTTACGAACCATGCTATTTTTGAAGCAATATTGATAAATTGAATAAGCTACCAATATTGCTGTAGTAGAAAGTTCATTAACTAGTATGGTAACACTTACTCGTGGGACCGTAAAGGGTTAATAAACCCCACCCGATTTCATTTTCATTTAAAATAGATATCCAACATCTTTCTTTCTCTCACATAAATGAAGAAACTTGGGTGAATTCATAATAATAACTTGCTGGGGCCAAACTTTGTTTCGTCTCCAGCCCCACTTAAAAAATAAGTATCCTTAGTTTCTTAGTTTCCGCGAATATTCCTTAATTTTATTTTCTAAGAACCTTCTCCTGACAGTAACAAACAATACAAAAACAATAAGCGAAATCGGTCCAGCCGTTCACTGAAATAATGATTCATTTTTTGTATAAAAAAGTGGCGGAGTACATAAATTTGAAGAAAAAGACGACTTCACGTCAGAATGGACTAAACTTTGCGGTTTACATTTCAGTTTAGTTCTATTCAGAATCTGTCTCCGTTTCGCCAGATTCCGAATCGGAGCTACTTGAAACCGGTTCACACTTTATAAACTCAATCTGCTCTCTCTTCGGCCTACCAGGTTTCCTTTTCTGTTTCACCTCTTTCCCATCATCCACCATAACGGTTTTTACCATCTGAGATATCCTCTTCAAATGCTGTTGCTCGTGCCTTTGTAGATGGTTGTTTAAATATCTTTTCATTTTGAATTTCTTCCCACACTGCTCGCATTCGTGTTCGTATTTTGCTTCATCTACTTCCATGTGTACCGAATTGTTGTGACGTCTCAAATAATGTGCATGTGCGAATTCCTTATCACACTTCTCGCAACGGAGTTTCGGTTTCGATGGATGCACGATTTTCTTGTGTTTCTTTAAACGAATCGCCGAATGGAAGAATTTGTCGCAAAGATCGCATTTCACTTTGGTATCCATCGAGGAATGTATCTGCATGTGCTCTCTCAAGTACTGGTCGTTTTTAAACTCTTTTAGACACTCTGGACAGCTTACTTTAGATTCCAATGGCGGATGAATGTTTAGGATATGTCGTTTCATATGATGGCGAGATTTGAACGTCATGTCGCAGAAAACACACTTGTGCCTCTCGACTTGTCCGTGTTGGGAATGTAAATGTCTATTCAGGTTTATATGATTCTTGTAAAGCTTCTCACAGATCGGGCACTTGTATTTTTCGTCATCAGGTCTGTGACACCTATCGATATGGTGTCTTAACTTGTATGGAACAGGGAACTCCTTTCCACACACCGGACATTTGAGCTCCGGGAGTGTGTTGGGATGTATACGTTTCACGTGCATGTGTAAAGCGCGACTGGTCCTGAATTCTTGGAGACAAAATTGGCAGTAACACTTCTCGTCTTCTGAATAGTGTTTGTTCATCCTATGCATATACAAATAGTGCTTGTTTTTGAATGACTTGTCACAGATATTGCACATGACTGCGGATTCTTCCGTGGAGTGGACTCTTGTTGTGTGGAGGTATAAGTTTTGGTAATTTTTGAACTCTTTGTTGCACTTCATGCAGATGTACTGTTTCGCTCTTTTCGGGAACATGACTGGCTTCCAGGTGGCCAGGACTGACTCGTACATCTGTCTTTGCTCGTCTGTGAGAACATCGCTGTTGACGCTTATGAATTTGATCACTTTCTTTTCGTCTTTGGAGTCTTTTGTGCTGAGTTTTGGGGGATCGGTTGTGGATGGCGCCGCGATTTGTAGGTCCTCGATTTTCGGCTTCACTTCTTCCGCCATGGTTAGGTAGCTGAAACAAAAGATGTACAAATTGGTAAGGAGGAAGAAGACGAACGTTTAGAACATTGAACTACTATTACTAGCGTATGGAACTGACACCACGAACAAATCTAGTGCACCATGAATTGACGCCACTTGTCTGATGACTAATACAAGTGGATTTATATTCGATAATCTTGCTATTTTTTTAGCTTGGCATGGCTTCTCTATGCGTAGTAATAACACAAAAGATTAACTTGTATTCTATAACATAAAAACAAAAAATGTTATATTAAAAACAAAATCTACTACTACGATTATTTACGTGACCTGAACCGTATTCATCAAATACCTAATCAATACTGAAGAGCTTAAAATATAAACAGAAAATTAAGTACATAAGAACTTTCCTATCAATATCGAAATAGTCGGGCCGGGACTTTAGGAGTGGGTGGAGGGTAAACCCTATATTTTCCACATTATAAGCTGTATTTTCCGCCCGGGGGGTGTCCGCAACGGTATTTTATTGCTCTTACTAGCGGTCCCCTGCGAATTGGTCCGCGCGTATCGATTTTACTCCGTTCCTGTACGTTGTAGCGTGATGTTTTATAGATTTATAGACTACTTCTTTATAGCCTTTCTCGATAAATAAGCCATCTAACAGAAGTATACTTGTCAATCGGATCAGTAGTTGTTGTGACTGAGATTCGAGGGTGCAAATAAACAAACTAAACCTACGCACACGCGCGTAGTTATCCTAAGAGTGCGTTAAGATCGCGGGATCCCGGCTGAAATAGTTATTTCCGTAAGGTCCTTGTGTTTCAAGAGGGGCTCAGCGACAACAGTATATGGCCCGGAACCATTACTACCTATACCGCAGGGCCAAATAACGCGCAGAAACCGAAGCAGCACACCAAGCAGAGTGGAGAAATGGTGAACGTTGCAGGCAAACAAAGAACGCAATTCCGGAAGCTTCGAAAAGGCTTGCCCGCAACCTCATCCGGTTACCAAGAGACAAACTGCGCATGGTTATAGGCACTATCTGGCCACAGTCTCTTAAACAAACATCTATTCACAATAGGAGTCGAGTCACACACAGTCCCCAATGCAGAGGTTGCATGGGGGCAGAAGAAACACCACAGCATGTACTCATGGAGTGTATGGGTGTGGCGGAACAACGGGTAAACTTTCTCAAATCCCCGGCAACATTCCCAGAGGTCTTTAGCAATCTAGGCAGGTTGCTAGCCTTCTGGGAGAGCTTGGGGTGGTTAGAATGAAAAAGGAGGGATATACGTACAATAGTCCAATCGTGAGGCTTAGTGCGGAAAACACCCCAGCCAAACTAACTAAGGTCCTTGTTTTGTCCTAGCTGTCATTTAAAGTTTGATTGTGTAAAGTTGCTAGTCTTAAGCAGGAAAAGGTAATGTGTCGAGCATTACACACCGTATTCAGGCCACCGTAAGCCGGGTAAACACAGGAACCTTTGAAATAGTGCTATGTACATATTGACTGCCTACTTAGTGTAGCAGTTAGCTAGATGGTTGCTAAGAGGTCCCAGGTTCGAACATCAGGTCGAGCCGAAATTTGTTTCTGGGTTTTTCTGACTTGAAAATACTTCGAAACAACAAGTGGGATGTCACGCCCGTGCCTCGGAAGGCACGTTAAGCCGTTGGTCCTGCGCCTGATCTCTCATTGGTCATGTCGGAGCCGTCTCACCGAATAAATGAGAGTGAAGAAACAGAGAGTGCACTTGTGTATTGCGCACACATCTGGGCACTATAATATCTCCTATTACCGAAAATCGGTAGGAAAATATTACTCTAAGCATGTATATTACGCCCCCGTCATAATCGTTGTCTGGTACTTCGTAACACAAGGAAGAAATTCCTTACCACGAAACCAGACAATTGGTGTGTTGTCTGGTGCATATTTATTTATTATTTATTTATTTATATTATGCACCAGCGGTACCACGCCCGCGGAGTCACAACTATAATACTTTAATTTATGGTCGCAACGCCGCGGGGGGCGCTTCGTGCTGTGCGAGCGACGTGTGCCCGTGTAAATTTCAGGTTTCTCGTAAAATGTTTCAACACTACCAGACCAGCGACCATTACTTTGTATGTGAGCAATTTTTTGGAGTCGTTTTTAAACTGTGATATCTTCACTTCTAACTAAGATTTTTGAAGTCAAATTATTTCAAGGGCAACTTTTAACTTTTAAATACTTGTGATGATGAATTTATTTACATACTTTAATGAGAATCAATACATGTGTGCACACCTTTAAAGCCTAACAGATCAATAGGACAGCAACGGTCGCGTAAACATAAGAATGTTGATAATACATCCGTGAGGGATTAATAAAAAGTTGGAAAAATAAAGTGAGTCTTTATTTTTATTTTATTAAGTAAACCAACTGCGTAAAATACAATATTTATCATCTAGTGCTTATGCTATGAGTAAAGCTAATTACAGGCTTCCCTCAATTTTACGGTGGGTATAGGACATGAGACAAAAAAGCAATAATACAGTGCAACACAAATTACACTTGAATATATCAAGTTGTGTCAAGCCCAAGTGTTCGGTCACTCAGGACACTCACAACTTATATTTTTTTGTTGTTTTTTTTGTTGCAAGTTGAATAACCCTAGGGTAGTATATAATGCCCAAATATAGGATTTCATATACAAACAACATGCTACCACAGCCTCAAGCGTCATCAACATTATAATTGGAGTCTATTAGAACGAAGTATTGACACACTCACCCTTTGCTTCACTCTAACCGAAGGAACTATTTAAATGAACTTTTGAAATGATGAAGAATATCTACCAAATATTATGAAAAAATGCTGAAATATTGCACTACTACTAGAAAGATCGATCGTTCAACAATACAGATAACTTAAAAACATGCTATTAGAAATTCAGCAGCCTTGAAATCTCCGATAATTTATAGTCCAACATTGGACTACAAAAGAGTATGTTTTCATTGAACGTACCTTTTACTCCAGTGGAGCGAAGATGTGATACTTGTAATGCACTGCACACGTCACGCCTTTATCAATAACAGAGTTAGCAGGAAAGAAATAAACGCACAAACTGATAAAATGGCTCTTCGCAGTGGTAGCCCCAGGGGAATTTACTTTGTGGCACCATAGTACACCAGTTTTTACGGAAATCACACAGTGTTCGAGCACTCCAATAGCCGAATAATATACTCGATATGATTTTATAGCGAATTATTGTAGAAAAAACGGTTTTAATAGCGAAATTCTCGCGATATTTCGCTTCGGAAAATAATAAGGATTTTTGACATATCTCAGACGGCCAAGCCAAGCGTCAAACGAGTTGTCAAAATTGTCAACAGAAGAGATTACATCTGCGTTTAGTTTCTACGTGCAGTAAACAGGTTACTTTTTCCATTGAATGACTTATTCGATGTGTTTACTATTTTAAAACAAAGTAACAATTATATTTTTTCTTACAGCGGAGAGCAAAGAATTATTTCGTTTAAATGTAAACAAAAATGGTTCTTTCACTTTTAGTTGTAATCGCGCGAAAATTTAAATGTCAGTATTATACGAAGAGTTCCCTTATTAGTTCGTAAAACATTTCACACGTTGGTGGTTGGTATGATGCACGCGCGCGCAGTGAAAACCTGGCGGATTGTATCAATGTTCTTCTAATAATTATAAGTAAGCTTCTTTAATTTAACTTCACGCTTCAAAGAACGCATTGAAAATGAAAGTTTTAAGTGTTTGCGGTTTGCGGTATTAAAGATTAGCCAGTTTATTGACAATAAACTATGTAGAGAGCGACCGATGCCTTTTGTATTAGTATAACGAAAAGCAGCTGTATTTATTCACAACCAACGTCAGATTGTATGACGACGAAGCGACCCACGTGTGTCTATTCATGCGTAGACGCACGATCTTAAAATAGTACATTTTCCACGTCTAGACCGCGCCACTCGTTGCTAGATAAAATAGTGTAAATTAGTGAAAACGTTTATAAAATGCGTGAAATTGTGCACTTGCAGGCGGGACAGTGCGGCAACCAAATAGGTTCGAAGGTATTGAACCTTTTTGGCGCAATTGCGTTTTGTTTTTTCATTGTTCATAAAAATTTAGAGCTATTTTTATACGCCACGCTCTAGTTACGAGTAGCGGATTTTTCAGCGGTATTTTATTGATGAATTTGTGTTTATAAACATTGATTTGCGCAACTCATAATCGTATCGAAGCAATTAATAAACTATGTATATGCATTAAATTATTTTTAATTACTAACTTTATTCACCAAACAAAGTTCTTACCTTAATAACTATTCTCAAAATCCGTTCAGCCTAAGTTAAATTGTTTACGAAAGTAAGTATTCGTTGGCAAGCGTCGTCAGCAAGTTGAAGAAGAGCAAAATAGTGGTAAATGATTTTTAATACAGGGTGTTATACTTAATACAGAAAATCTTCAAAATGAAGGTTTTACCGGTCAAAATTGTAGAATCTTGG
The DNA here is from genome assembly GCA_963584085.1 of Pyrausta aurata. NCBI lineage: Eukaryota > Metazoa > Arthropoda > Insecta > Lepidoptera > Crambidae > Pyrausta > Pyrausta aurata. Next base: position 5,874,891 of record OY757281.1, read on the forward strand.
TACCATAACCATGAGAACTAATCAACCAATATTATTTTAATTCTATATTCCAGTTTTGGGAGATAATATCGGACGAGCATGGCATCGACCCCACCGGCCGGTATGAGGGAGACAGCGATTTACAGCTGGAGAGAATCCAGGTGTACTACAATGAGGCCTCTGACGGTAAATATATTACGGATTTTCAACCTTAGCTATTATACCATAGAGTTCGTTCAATTTTGAACTGTGATCTAAGCAGCTGAAGAATGGTGATCAGTATGGACTACAGAGGCCGAAGTGCGAGTCAGAGCGAGGCTTACTCGATCAAACGCATCGGGCGCGTTAGCGTGAATTTATATGGGATTGAAGCAGCACCATCTAGTGGCTAACGTGTACACTACGTAAATCACTAGATGGTGCTGCTTTAATAAAGCAGCCGATAGTAACTATGGACACAGATATTATAATACTAGTACAGATACCTCATCTCATACAAGAAAACGGTTCCGCCGTATCGGGCTAATATCTCCGGGCTAAATTTAAGTATTGAGAGGACTATGTAAAAGGCCGTAGATAGCGCTACGTAGACTGATGGACTTCACGGATTAAAGCATGTCGATTGCTCGCAATTAGTTCATGTGTTCAGCACGTCAATAAATGGCGCTACGTAGACTGGATTCACGGAAAAAGCATGTCGATTGCTCGCAACTAGTCTACGTGTTTACTTTCTCAATAGATGGCGCTAAACTCATTGCTGTAGTGGCTGTAGCACTAAAATAGGGTTAAAATAATGTAACTAAAATACAAAGGTAAATTTCGCTTCTATTAATAATGACACGATGGCGCAGCGGATTAGTAAGGCGGCCTCAGATTTAAAATATGCAGGTTCGAATCCCAGTACGCTATGTACTATTTTCATGTTGTTTTTGTTTTTATCAGTGTTTTGAACTTTTTTCTCTTTTCTTTTCAACAAAATCCAGATATTATAAAATAAAATAATATTATGTGACAAGATGTCCTACAACTAATACAATAAATAATTTGAAATGTTTTATATTTTATGACAGTAATTTGTTGTGTGTATCAATAAATATAAATAATTGAAAAAATGAAAACGTCGCGTTTCGTCATCATGTAAAAGTAGAGTAGGTTTCCTAAATGAATGCAATTTGTACTTCAGAAATCAAGTTCCTCCTTATCTTTTGTTCACTAGCACAACGACCGTCCAATACGGCTCTCTCAGTAGTTCAGTTTCAGTCCCCATTATAAGAGTGAGTAAAGAGTACGGATAGATTGGTGAGTTACTGCAAGAGCGAGACAGAGCGAGGCTGTTGCACGACTCGGCCGGCTCGCGTGACCTCTCGAGGAGAGCCCACGCTAGTCTCACGCCGCGCGCCGAATTATTATTTCGACAGTGCAAGCAGAAATGTTATTAAACGTCTATGTAATTTATGTATTGATATTTGAGTTGATTTTCACATTCATGCATGCAATTTTGACACATGTTTCATGTTCATGTTTGTTATTAAGCCGGCGTTACCTATAAAGGAAATCAGTTTTCTTTGGAATAATATCTAATTACAAAAAATATTTTATTCTTCATTCTAGTAGACAGCTAGAATCTTATTATTCCGGCCGGCAGCTACAGATTAGCAAGAGGAGTCGGCGGCTAAACCGGTGTGTGGCCGGTGTGGATATGGCGCAACAAATTGTACTTAATTCCATTGTTTTCATTAAGTTAATGGTGTTGTCAATTATATATAATATATACGCTCGCAGCTTTGCAAAATGCCGAAGGAAAATGTCAATTTTTGACGTTAGTTATAGTTTTAGGGTAACCATGATTTAACAACGTTTACGTCAAAACCAGACTTGGTTTCAGCAATCAGAAATAAAGTCTGATTTGCGCATAGGACGAATTAGAACCAATGAAGATATTAAATAAGATTAAATTATCCGTTTTGGTTTTCGTAAAGTTCACGCCATATGGCATTCTCTACCAGTCATACCTTTGGGCTAAGCAGAAATGATTGTGGACGGTGCGACAAGGAAATGAAATTAATTATTATCATTTCAATTGTGTTCTAAGTCATAGCAATAAGACAGGTTTTTGGTTGCGGTAATTCGATATTATAACAGATCGACGATAACTAATAAAAATAACACTTTCCATGACATTTAAAATTAAGTTTTAAGTCAGTGAAGTAAGACAGATTTTTGGTTGCAATAATTCGTTAACATATCAGATCGTCGATAAGTAATAAAAATAACACTTTTCTGTTCGCAGAACCAGTAAAATAGCATAACAGTCCAGCAAGACTAATATTATTATAACGTCAAAATTAACATGTTATTTATTAGTAACAAAAGTGTTATATTATGTTGGCGAATTCAAGCAGTTATTCTCACTCCTACTCATTAAGTCCTTTTTTGTTTCCCAAATATTTTGTTGTTTTTTGTAACTTAATAATATAACAACGAACAAATTGGATAAAAAGTATGATATGTTAATGATTTCGATGCTTTGATAAATAAAACTTCATAACTCAAAAAATAAACGAAATATTTGCAACATTTTCAATCAATAGTTTAACGTTTGAGATATAGACGCTCCTAAAGTGGTAAAATGGGCGTCCCGCCCCCCCTTCTAACCTTTGAACTAAGAAAGTAAAAAATTAGAAAAATATACATATGATATAGAAACTTTCAACAAAAATTGGTGTGAATGAGATCGAACCAGTAGTTTTTGAGATATTGCACAGTTTTATCAACCGCAAATATAACTTTTTCTTCCATACAAACACTAAGAAAAAAGAAAAAAACCGGTTAAGTGCGTGTCGGACCCGCGCACTGAGGGTTCCGTGCCACCCTTAACTGAATTCAGAGTCCACTTACTTTTACTTAACGAAAGCATCACAATATATTGCGACAGCAAAAATAACTTTGTTTTCATAGTGTTTGTATGAAAGACAAAGTTATATTTGCGGTTGATAAAAATGTGCAATATCTCAAAAACTACTGATTCGATCTCCTTCAAACCAATTTTCGTTGCAAGTTTTTGTTGAGATCTACATCATATATTTTTTTCAAAATTTTCACTTTCTTAGTTCAAAAGTTAGATGGGGGGGGACGCCCATTTTACCACTTTGGAAGCGTCTATATCTCAAACCTTAAACTTTTAGAAAAAATGATTTTAAAAATCTCAACATTATTTTAAAAGACCTATCCATAGACACCCCACACGCATAGGTTTGAGTAAAAAAAATTTTTTAGGTTTTAGTTTCATGTATGGGAGCCCCCCCTTAAATATTATATTTCTTACTTTTTGTATCTGAATCGGAAAGCGGTGAACAAAATACACCTACCTACCAAGTTTCAGCTATGTGATGCTTATAGTTTCAGAATAAAGTGGCTGTGCCATACGGACGGACAGACAGACAGACAGACAGACAGACAGACTTGACGAAACTATAAGGGTTCCGTTTTTTGCCATTCGGCTACGGAACCCTAAAAACTAAGTTATTTTTGCTGTCAGTTATTTAGTTAAGGGTGTTATGGTAAACGGCATCTATCTAGAAATCATCGATTAAAAGATGAAATATGAAACCAAAAATTGCGCACGGGCGGGATTCGAACCAGCATCTTTCTGGCAATCCGGGCCAACTGCTCTTCCAATTGAGCTACCGTGCTGTCGGTCCGACCGCGCGAAATTCTTGGTCTCATTGATACCCGTGCGCAATTTTTGGTTTCATATTTCATCTTTTAAGAATAAAATATGACACTGTAAGTGTTAAAAATATTGTAAAACCAATCATCGATTAGATAAAATATTTTATAATGCCAGATTTAAAGTATAGTTAAATAGGTACTACGATGGAGTAAAAAAATATTACTATTTATTTCATGCATAGTAAATATTATATTTTTACAATTATATTGAAAAGAGGTGATGGGCTTGTGTTGATCATGGTGGAAGAGTAATTAATAGAACTGTAGACACGACAAACATTTCTTAAAAACTATTAACTTTTAATTAGTGGCGGGCAGGTAATGAATGTTTTATAGAAGACTGACTGAAAAAAGTTGACAGCTTCTAAATTTCACCGCTAAAGGCGTGGATAATCTTCGCATCGCCAATAATCTATCTACGCATTATCTGCTAAACGAGAAAAACTATTTTTGGGTGCCCTTTATAAAAAAAACCTTAGTCTTATTAGTGTAAAATAAAAAAAAGCAAAGCTAGGTCACCCAGGTACCTACTAGGTAGATAAACAAACATGTTTATATTTTTTAAACTAACTAAATGAAAAATAATCTCATTGTGGCATTATATTACTGCTGATAACCACAACTATTTCATTTCCAACACCTATGGGTTGGCTGGAAGAGATCTCTTTTAGGGATAAGCCCACCTTTGTTCACATTGTGACTTCTTGTATTTTCTGTACATCTTTTAAGTGCTATAAAGAAAGAAGAATATAATTTAATAATCATCATTTAACATCATCATCGTCATTATCGACCAAAAGACGTCAACTGCTGAACAAAGGCCTCCCCACATTATGATAATCAGCGTAACAATAAGACACGTGTGCTAAAAACCAGAACTTATTTCTTCAACATGCCACGGCATAATAATATAAGCGGCGATAGAAATGTAAATCAAAAGTGGCGGAATTTTATGAAATGCCGCAACATTTCATGTAGGTACAATTGAAACGCCGTGTGCATAATGCCGATTTTTTTTAAAATTTCGTTCTTTTTCGTGCCACGGCTGAGCAAAACAAAATGGCGTCAAGTAGCGACCGCGTGATAATAGTCACTTGATAGACGTTTGCTACAGTGAATTACAAAAAATTGAGATTCTCAAACGAGAACAATAGATAATCCCTGTAGAAATTTTTTTTAAGGTTATCCACCTCTTTCATCTGGTATCTGGATGACGCTTGGAAGTGTGAATGAGTAATTGCTATTGTCAATCTGAAAACATTCATAACATTGAGTGATTTAAATGTTTTATTATGATTATATTATGATACTAAAATAGAAAGAAGAGGTGCTCGCTCGTAGCGCAGTGGTGGCAGCGCTTTGGTATCAATACCGATGTTAAGCAACTTACAGCGCGGGCATTTTTTGGATGATACGTCAGTTTTTCTTTGCTTGTCGAATATTGTAAACAATCTTGACATTTCTTTTTAACGAAATCATTCTTTTAACACAACAATCACCACCTGCATCAGTGAGCTGTTACTACTACGTATAGAGACGCTATGCCAAGCAAAAAATGTGCGCATTTTTTGGACGTGAACTGTCAACAGACTGACGTATTCCATAAATTTTGAATTTTGAATATGAAACCGCAGAAGTGACACAGATTTTGTGCCTACTTAACTTAATTGTATTGAATGAATATAATTTTATCAAAACGTTTTAATCGTAACTTACTTTGATCAATAGTTATTTAAAAGAGCTAAATAAATAAAAGTTTAGTAAATAAAAATCTGTAGGTCAAAAACTCGAATGATATTTACTATTTTTTTGTCATGATTTTTATCATTTTAATTTTTCATTCGAGATATTTCTAGAAAAATACAACTACCAATGCAAAACACCATAAAAGAAATATCACAACATCGCATTGTCTAACCTCTATTTATTACCTACCTACTTTTCCATTCTGTGCGTGTCACTTTATATAATCTTTGATTTTCGAATGAAATGGCGGCAATTTCATACAGTACATGTATAACATTTTGAAAAAATATTTGGTAAGTGACGCTGGTATCGTTTATATTCCTGTTGGTTTTATTTTCGCATGTTTTTAAAACGCATGATGGCTTTTTTGTCAAATTATTTGACCAAATGTCACATTGGTTAACGCTACGAGCGGGAGTGAGTGACTGTGATACCGCGCATGCGTTGATGGTCTGTGACCATCAACTCATCGGGCACGAGGTTCCTTCGGGATGTCATTTCCATACGTAGTAATAGTAGTTCAATGACCTGCATTAGGTAATTTATCGTTGAACACTTGAGATCTTTTTAAATCAAATAGTAAATGAATGTTACTTTTTTACTGATTTCGTTAACTGATATTTTTTAAAAGAAAAAAAAAATTGACAACATTCGACAAGCAATAAAAAACGGATTATACATATTTTTATGAAATCTTCAGCACTAAGGGACATCTTAGTGTAGAAGCACATGTTTAACAAGTTAGTCTTTGTTGTTATCATTGTCATCATGCTTAATTTCTGAAATAAAATCCTATTTGTCCTACCAAACTGTTAGTCATGGTCACCCTAAATCTTCATCATTAACAACAAATCCAACGTCGGGGTGATGACGATTAAACAGTTATTATTATCAATCAATGTTATCAATTATCATTGTGCAATAACCTTTGACATTTTGTTAACTGCAAACGTTTAAAAACAGTCGACGCCAATTTATGAAATCTGTGGAATTATTTTGCCTTCGACATAAAATAAACGAACAGACAACAAATTTTCGGCGAAAACCGGAAAGTGCTAAAATTGTGTTTGGTTATTTATGTTCATGTGATGATGATGTTCAGAAATCTTAGAATGTTATAAAACTATTTAAATATTTTTAGGATAGCTATTGTTTTAATAAACCTACCATTGTTTAATTTAAACGCTCACGGATGCGATTATCAACATTATTTTGTTTACTCCACCGCCAGTGGCCTATCGATGCCTGGCTGAGCTTTTACCGAAATCAAAATAAATTGCATAACCTAATTCGTAGGTACTTGCTTAGTTTTTAAAGTTGCTTTATAATCAATGGACAAAGTGCGCCATCTATTACCACCTCATAAATATGCCGCAAAGTTTTATCATATACCGACAGAGGGCTCTAATGTCGTTTTAGCATGCTTTTATGTGTGCTTTTATGCTATTTACAACATTTTTACTTTTTGAGAAAAAATTGGGTAGTATAAAGTTTTATCTGTTTTAAACGACTAAAAATATTTATTTACATATTTTTTGGATATTATCTTCATGTGTTTTAGGTTTTTAATCCAAATTAATAAACCGTTTCACCGACGGCCAGACAGGTAGCGCCACCTATCGAGAAAATTTACAAGCTATGAAACCTATGTTCCGAATGAGACCCCGTGCTATGGATTTTAGACCTTCAAATTGGAGTTCAATTCTTAATAGCGAGAAGATAACTTATTCTTAATACGAGTAGTAGTGTTAAACACTCGCTTTCTCTGTAGCAGTAAACGTGGGACTGCGTCAGGGCATTCTTATGTCTCTTTTACACTCACAGGCCTTATGGCGATGCGTAGTGCTGCACTGCACACTGCACAGTTATCTATAAGCGCGTGCGCGCACGGCTCACTCCCTAGGCCATGAATGTTTTATCGCCGCAGAGGAAGCGAAGGTTTAATACTACTATAGTGGTGTGTGTAAGTCTTAACTTATACAGGGCGTCAAAAAGTTGCAGCGAAACTTCAGGTAAAAATGCATCTAACAAGAATTCTTTACCCAAAAAAAACAATATTGCGTTAAAACTTAACAATTACAGAAAAATGATTATTTCATCTTATAAAAAGGATGTTAGTTAAAACCTTCATTCACATCTACCCTCTCTTTCTACCCCAGGCAAGCGGTTCGTTCCCCGTGCGGTGCTGGTAGACCTGGAACCAGGCACTATGGATGCCATCAGATCTTCTGGCTATGGGCAGCTGTTCCGTCCTGACAACTATGTGTTTGGACAGAGTGGCGCTGGTGAGAATTAAGAAGAGAGAGCTAATTTCACTATCGACAAATATGCACTAAACAAACAACCAATAATTCAAATATGGAACGTATTTTTGTATGAAGGACATATTATTATGACGCTATAAATATTATCCCAACATATTTATAGACTTTGTGAAACAGGCCGTACGAAAGTATCATTCTTGGCTTATAAACACGATGTATAAATCTGACAGCTAAGTTAAGCTTAATTTTTTAAACATTTAGCCATAATTTCTTAATCTTGCCGTATTAATATTACTTTCAAACGAAAATCGCTTGCACACAGAAAAGTTCTAAATTGGAGACCCTTAGACCAAAAGCGAAACGTAGGACGTCCACCGTCAAAATAGACAGAAGACCTTGTAAATATCGCAGGATCACATTGGATGCAGACCGCTCACAACACAACCGGTCGATGTGAAAAACTGTCGTGTCTAGTCGTCTTTTGGCTGATAATGATGATGATGATGACAGGCTTCGGCAGAAATATACCTTAGAGCTTACTTGTTGTACCTTGTTGAACATGTACAACAAAAAGTTTGTAGTTTTCTGTAAGCGATTACTCCATCGTTTTCATCACCAACAGCTGAATGTTCACAGGAAACAACTGGGCGAAAGGGCATTACACAGAGGGCGCGGAACTCGTCGACTCAGTTATGGATGTAGTCAGGAAGGAAGCAGAACCTTGCGACTGCTTGCAAGGTGAGTGTCTTAAACCTTAGGATATTAAAATTACGACCACATGATTGTTTAGTAGGGGTTAAATGTACGGAAGTGATTGTGCCACCACAATTCTCTATTAATTCACTCTGAGTCGGTAGTCCGACATGACCGATGAGAGATCAGGCGAAGGACCAACGTCTTATCGTGTGTTCCTTTTGTAATAACTTTTTTATTCGCAAAAAATATGCTATGCTAAACAACAAATAAAAGTGCTAAACAATAAGTATACGTTTATGTTAAATCTAGCATAAAATATGCCAAATTGGCAACACTTCCGAAGCTCAGGGTGTCATAACTACCAAACACCTTAATACGAGTTTCCGAGAATTTTTGAGACAGAAAAACCCAGAAACTTTCAGCTCGATCCGGAATTCGAACCCGGAACCTCTTGGGCAGTGACCAGTGAGCTTACCGTTATGAATTCAAACACAATGTATTATTGTTATATGAATAAATTAATTGAATTGAATTGAATTACACAAACAAGGCAGTTAACAGCTTGCGCATATTATGCCAGCTATAATTCAGAATTCAGTTAAGGGTGGCACGGAACCCTCAGTGCGCGGGTCCGACACGCACTTAACCGGTTTTTTAAACTCTCAATTTGTTTCCAGGGTTCCAACTCACTCATTCCCTCGGTGGCGGTACTGGTTCTGGGTTAGGAACTCTCCTGTTGAGCAAGCTACGTGAAGAGTACCCTGATCGCATCGTCAACACATTCAGTGTTATGCCCTCGCCAAAGGTATAAAACATACATACACTATATTAAAGGTCATGGCGGCGATATTACTAGAGAACAACCAATAATACAGATGATATTTAAACTAGAATTAAAGCTAGAATTCCTAGCTCAAAGGATTAGCATAGCTATCCAACGCGGCAACGCAGCCAGCATTATAGCCTCCTTGCCACAAGGAAATGGTTTCGTTTTTGAATAGGGTAGTCTTATTTTTTATGTTGCATGTCGTAGTTTTAATTTTTTCTTGTTTGTTATTAATAAAAAGTAACTAGAATTTGCAAAAGCTGTTGAGACGACCTTCGTGGTGTAGTAATTACACGCTGGGTTTTAAGGCTTTGCCGCTCCGATGGCCCGGGTTCGATTCCCGGTCGGGTCAATAACACAGAAACCGTAATTTTTTATACATATTGCCTCGGGTTATGAGGTACCTCCGTTTTTGTGGTACCACCATAACACAAGTGCATTCGCTACTAACTTTGGATCGGGATCAGAGCAGTGTATGAATTTTTATATAAAAATACACAGGAGATATTAGTGCACAGGCATGTGTGCACTACACGCGTGCACTCTCTGTTAGTTCACTCTCACAGTCGACAAGACCGGAGAAGGACCATCGTCTTTAAGGCACAGAGGTGTGACCACGGTTTTATAGGATTTACAAATACTATCAGAGACGTCACACTTGTTGTATAGATTCTATAGATATTCACAGATTAAGAGTAAGACGTCCTAATTAGGACCTTCTCGCGTCTTCACATTGCGCAGTAACATATTTAATATTTTTTAATATCATTGTTCATTTGCTTGTAACGTTTCGGTTATTATATTAGTTACTAGCTTTTGCCCGCGACTTCGTCCGCGTGGAATAGTGACTTCTTTCTCCCGTTTTTTTACACATTTACCACTATATCTTTGCTCCTATTGGTCGTAGCGTGATGTTATATAGCCTATAGCCTTCCTCGATAACTGGTCTATCCAACACAAAAAGAACTATTCAATTCGAACCAGTAGTTTCGGAGATTAGCGCGTTCAAACAAACAAACAAACAAACAAACAAACACATTCTTCAGCTTTTTTATTAGTATAGATTTACCTATATATACAGGGTGTCCCAAAAATTAAGGATACATTTATTTAACATTAGTCTATTTTCTATTCTAACATCGGCAGGTATCAGACACAGTGGTAGAGCCTTACAACGCGACGTTATCCGTACATCAACTGGTAGAGAACACGGACGAGACCTTCTGTATTGACAACGAAGCTTTATACGACATCTGCTTTAGAACCCTACGACTGTCTTCGCCTACATATGGAGACCTGAACCATCTAGTGTCGGTAAGTTTAATAAAATAAGATTTCAGGTTGTGTGCTCAAATGGCAAAGGGCAGAGCGAAGTAAAATGAAATAGTTCTTGCAAGATTAGCGTAAGACGACCACCATCAGAATGGACAGTTGTTAACCTTGTAAATGTAGGAGTACACAGGATGCCGATTTCTTTCTTGCAACCGGTTGTGTGGAAAGCTATGGGGAAGGTCTAGGTTTAGCAGCGTCCTGCATCTGGTATAGATAGTGCCATCCACGAAGGCGCGCGCCTTTCATTTTTGATTGAGGAAAGCTTGGGGTACGGCAGGGATGCACAGACCGCGGCCCGCGGGCCGCTTGCGGCCCGCCGGTCGAATACTGGTGGCCCGCCGACAGCAAAAATAATACTCTCGTACATTCGAAAAATATTGAATTCTATTCCAGAATAAAACCAAAAAAAATATGTTCGAAAAGTAATTTGAATCTCGCGCGCGCGCTCTTAAGTGCACGAATTCCCGATTGCTCGCGTAGGTAGATACACGAAGCTTCCAGAGTCGGTTTCGAGATTTCTCCAGACAGTTTTCGACTCTATACGCGCGGTATAAAAGCCACGCTAACCGCAGCGACCGATAGTTCGGTTTTAATTTGAGTGAAGTGTCAATAGTTCTAGTGTAGATTTTAACTCGACTAGCCGGTGTCATATATTTTGATCCACATTCAACGTAGATTTCCCGTCAAGTGCCGTGTATAATTGTGTTGTGAAATCGTAAGTAAAACTCTGTTATTAATAAGTGTTTCCCTACCTATTTAAATCAATCTACCTAAATAAAAAAGGATGGGTAATTTAAGTAGGTACTGTAATTGTTTTTAGGTGCTGTGTTAATCCTAGCCAGGATTAGAACGCAACATGGACAAGCCAGGACCTAGTAAAAAACGTAAGGTTAAAGATGAAAATCGGCAGTTTCAAGAAATTTGGACTGAGAAATACTTTTTTGTATGGTCGCATAATAAAGTCGTTTGTTTAATTTGCAAGAATTCTGTTGCGATTGCAAAGGAATATAATGTAAAAAGGCACTATGAAACGCAGCATCCTACTTTTACCAAGTTTACAGGCGAATTAAGAAAGCAAAAAATGTTGTCTTTAAAACGGGAGCTTATTGGTCAGCAAGCTATGTTTACAAAACCCATCCAAGATTCAGAAACAGCTACAGAAGTTAGTTATGAAATTTCTCGAATGATAGCAAAGCGCAGTCGCCCCTTCAATGATGGGGATTTTGTAAAAGAATGCATAGAAATTGCCGCTAAGAAAATGTGTCCAGAAGCAGCAAAAAAGTTTGAGAAAATTCAACTGAATCGTATGACTATCCAAAGACGTATTATGTCTTTGTCAGGTAATATTGCGGAACAATTAAATGAAAAAACTAAGATCATTGAATTTTTTTCATTAGCACTCGACGAATCCACTGATATTACTTCCACAGCTCAACTTCTCATATTCATACGAGGTGTTACTCAAGATTTTGAAGTCTTAGAAGAGTTGTTAGGAATGTGTTCATTGAAAGGTCAAACCAGAGGAGTTGATATACTCAATGTACTTTTGGATGAGTGTTCAAAAACTGATTTGGACTTATCAAAATTATCGGGAGTTGCCACTGACGGTGCTCCTTCGATGATTGGTGTCAATTCTGGGCTAGTTACTTTGCTGAAAAAGCATATGCAAGAAAAAAACATAAACGCTGAAGATCTCATGCAGTTTCACTGCATTATACACCAAGAAGCCCTCTGTTCTAAAAAAATTGAATTTCAAAATGTCATGAAAGTGGTAGTTTCGACTGTAAATTTCATAAAATCACGAGGACTCAATCACAGGCAATTCAAACAATTCCTTGATGACATCGAAAGCGAATATGGAGATTTACTGTATTATACAGAAGTAAGGTGGCTAAGTCGTGGATTGACCCTGGAACGATTTCTAAATTTAATAGAAGAAATTGGAATATTTCTGGCGGAAAAGCAAAAGGATGTCCCGGAACTTAAAAATCCTGATTGGTTGTGTGATTTGGCTTTTTTAGTTGACATTACAAATCATTTGAATGTCTTGAACACACGGCTTCAAGGCAAAAATCAACTGATATCCCAGCTCTACGCTCACGTATCATCCTTTCAATGCAAGCTGACACTTTTCAGATCGCAATTGAATTCTGGAAATTACAATCATTTTCCGAATTATAAGAAAATGGCTGAAAAATTCAACAAAACTGCGATTAATTTCAGTTATGTAGAAAAGCTAGATATTTTGATTCAATCTTTTCAAGAAAGATTTTCGGAGTTTAAAAAAGTGAAACCTCTGTTGGACATATTCAGCAATCCTTTCACGATTTCAGTTGAAAATGCGCCAGAGTCAATGCAGTTAGAAATTATCGACATTCAAAACGACCAAGATTTACACAACAAATTCAACGAAGGAGACTTGCTGAACTTTTACCGCTGCATTGATAAAAATACGTACAAAGAGTTGCGCATAAACGCTCTGAAATGTGCCAGCTTATTTGGTTCTACCTATATATGTGAACAAACCTTTTCAATACTAAATAATAATAAAACAAAAAATCGAAACCGCCTTGCAAATGAAAGTTTGGAAGCAGTTTTACGTGTTGCTACAAGTAAATTTGAGCCAAATATAAAAAAGATTGTAAGCACTATGCAGTGCCACGCTTCAAATTAATAAATTCTTTTTCAATTTTAATACATAATTATCAATTCTTTATTGTCTTTAATTACCTATACTTCTGGCGGCCCGCCATCAGTTCATAATTTGCCCGAGTGGCCCCTAGTCTTAATAAGTCTGTGCATCCCTGGGGTACGGGGTGTGTGGCATATATAAAAATATGAAATAATAAATATTAACTAGTTATATTCACTATAATATCATTAAATATTGAAAAAATCTTGCAGAAATTTACTATAAACGATTAGGACGAAAGGCGGCGCGCGCCTTCGTGGATGGCACGTACTATAATGATGATGATTTTTCTGATTGCCCACAAACGAAGAATACCGATATGTTTTATAATAACTGCATTATTTCAACTAACTGCGCGACGCAAGCGAGGTTATTTTGTTGCATCAGCATGTAAGTTGAGTTGTTTGTATGGACGACAGCACGTCAAGGTAAACACTGCGGTATCTTATGCGGTTGTCATAAAGGTTACTTTTCAACAAAAAATTTAATTTGATGTGCTGGTGACTGTACTAATGTGGCGCCATTTTTTTCGTTTAATGGAGATAGACGGAAAAATATTGCAATAAAAAGCTATAAAAGTAATTTATTTCTGCATACAGACCCACTCGGGGCACTTATACACGTCCTAATATAAACCCTACAACTACCTCAGGACAATCTAGTTCTGATAAGCAGCAGCGCAAACGAATAAAATAGTCCCACATTTTCTTCGGTTGGTCCACTTTCTCTCATCCTGACCTTGACTTTCAGCTCACGATGTCTGGTGTGACAACCTGTCTTCGGTTCCCCGGGCAGCTGAATGCTGATCTTCGGAAACTGGCCGTCAACATGGTACCCTTCCCGAGACTCCACTTCTTCATGCCTGGTGAGTCTATAGTATACTGAATATCTTGGCCTTAAGCTCTTACGTTTGTATAAAAATTGGTTGCCTGTAAAGTCGGTATACGGGCGAAAGTTTTACGTGACAACGACTTTTGATGTCTGTCTCTCTCGCTCTTAGGCGGGCTAACCATGCCCGAGTGGAAGGGACGCGTGCCTCTCACTCGCTCTCATTGTGAGCGCATAACGTGAGCGGAGCGTAACGCAGTTTCTTAAAGTGTCACCCGGCAAACCAATTTATAAGACGTTGTCACGTCAAAAATAGCAGGGATTATAAATTGCACTTGTGAAAAGCAACTGTGTCAGACAAGGAATCGAACCCTGTGTCTTACGCTATCCGGGCGCATGCCTACACCACTCGGCCACCGACACATGGTCCAGGCTGTTGAATTTTGTAAGTGCTTTCTTAAACGCGAAGGCTGCGTGACAAATACGGAACGCAACAGATGTATAGTATAGTAGTGACAAAACGCTATAGAAACAAAATAAAAATAAAGCAGGAATGTTTAAAATTGGACCACTTACTTAACCTACCTTCTTCATGCCTGTTGAGATACTTCATGGGTACATGGGTAGTCCAGTCCAGTAAGTCTTTCGACATTAAATGTATAGATAACAGAGAAGATATCAAAAGTCGCAAACATAAAAGAAATCCCCCTTTTAACATGCTTAGGTACAAAATTGAATTTAAAAAACACACTGTAAAAATATACATTAATATTATTTCGACGTTCTGTTTAATGATGTGTATTTTTGTTAACAGGCTTTGCTCCGCTTACTGCCAGGAATAGTCAAGGATACAGAGCTCTGACGGTGCCAGAATTAACACAACAGGTTGGTAACACCTTTGCTCAATAAATACATTTTAACTGACACATTGGTGAAGTTATGAATTTACCAAATTTTTACTTGCATCGATCGTGGTCACGGCCACTGCTGAACAACGATGCTGTTACACAAACTTTCGCTGGTTCCGCAAGGTGATAGGATCACTAACAAAATATACAAATAAGTTGACCTGTAAGCATCCTTCTGCTGAGCAAAGGCCTTACCTTAAGTATGAGGTAGTATGAGCCATACTCCACCACGCGGGCTCAGTGCGGATTGGCGGAGGGGTGTTTGCAAGGCAAGCGACCAACCTTGCTGTCAGATTTTATTAAGCCGTCGAGATGCTAGTGTCTTGCGTGATATACGTCATTTTTTATGGTCGGAATGGTCACTCTCACTCATCCAAACACGACCGCGCTATATATACCGAAGTTAAGCAACCTACGTGCTTAACTTCGGTATCAATACCAAAGTGGTGGCAAACCACTGCGCTACAAGCACCTCAGAACTTTTCCTATAAAAACGAATTGTAACTTAGGTCATCTTCACAGCGTAGCTCTATTGTCTGATAAATTAAGCTATGATCTGCAGATGTTCAGCCCCACAAACATGATGGCGGCGTGCGACCCTCGCCACGGGCGGTACCTCACCGTCGCTGCCATCTTCCGAGGCCGTATGTCCATGAAGGAGGTTGACGAGCAGATGCTCACTGTTCAGGATAAGAACTCCAGGTAGGTATGACCTCTGACTTGCTTCACACACACACAATACCCCCGATACAACCGAGTTCCCGGGTTTGTTTGATCTCCGGTCGCGGTCGGGTCAATAAAGAAAAAACATAATTAAACCCCCACCCCGGTGGTTTGACGGGTTTGCGTGTGTCTTTGTGATGCCGCTAATACTAATTTGATGCGGTGTTTTTATTAAAAAAAGCGGGATTTTCAACATTATTTCACAAATACACACGTGGTTATGTTAGCTACTTACTTTAAGATCTGAGCATGTTTGTGATTGTGATGGTATCCAAAAAAATATAATACTTATACAGGGTGATTTTGTCAAATAGGAGGTGAATGATATGACAACATCGATACAAAGTTACAAACAAGTTTAACTACGGGGTAGTGACGAAAGCTTCAAAAAATTCAGATGGCCCATACAAATCAGTCAGCTACATGTACGATAGTGTAACTCTCATAGTTAAAGTTGTTTGTATTGATGGTCCCATTCACCTAAAATTAAGCAACACCTTGCTTTGTCACTCTGTTTAAGTGATAGAAAATTGGTTTAGTCTCAGTTGCCCCAACCGGCCATCGCTCTTACAGGGGGCATCTGGGAATTCGTAAAAAATAATGTCCCCGTTGCCACCGGTGCTTCACTTCAAGGGGGCAACGAGGCAAGGAGACACGGTGGCAACTGGGACATATTCTTTGTTTCTTTCCCAGCTACTTCGTAGAGTGGATTCCCAACAACGTAAAAGTGGCCGTGTGTGACGTCCCGCCGCGAGGACTTAAGATGGCCGCTACTTTCGTGGGCAACTCCACCGCCATTCAGGAGATCTTCAAAAGGATATCTGAGCAGTTTACCGTCATGTTCAGAAGAAAGGTGAAATTATTTTAACCCTGAGTTAATATTTAAGCTCTAGTGGACCTTGATGCCTTGGCGCAATCTGTCAATCCCAGATTCCTGGGGCGCGTCGTTGTTTTCTATTTTCATGGTTTATGCACTTTACTTTGGTAATCATTCATGTCGCGGTCTCTAGCGCCTAACCACCTTATGAGCCAAAATTGCTTGCACTAGCGTCGTCTTGATTTGAAGTAATCGTGTCGTGTCATGCGTGCGTGCGTGCGATTTTCGTTCAAAAATGGTTCCATCGAGACCGCTGCCTTACTACAAAGAGAATATAATCACTGCCTTACTAGTTCAATCTCGGCCCAAAAACCGCTGGTGTATTTGAATTTTCGAAGTTCGAATCAACTGTTTATTTAGTACGCAATTTATTTTTGTTTACGTCTGTTTTTATTGTTCTATCCAGGCGTTTCTGCATTGGTACATCGGCGAGGGTATGGACGAGATGGAGTTCACAGAAGCAGAGAGCAACATGAACGACTTAGTTTCGGAGTACCAGCAGTACGAGGTAATGTTCTCAATCGTTTTCATATAAAGTTTTTTTAAGCATTTTTTCACCCTGTATAGATTGATGATTTAGAATTTTAGATTATTCTTAATTATTATTTTTTAACATTTGAATATTTTATACTCACTATCAGGAAGTAGGAGTAGAAGATGGAGAATTTGACGAGCAGGAAGAAATGCCAGCAGACGATTATCCCGAAGAAACCGAGCAAGAATAGATAAAACTATGTTGGACTGACCAGTAACCTTTTTTATTTTATATAAAATGGACACCAAACATATATGTACATTGCTCTGATTTCAATGTAGTCCCTAATGCACTTGCGTTATGGAAATCAGACACAACAATGGTAGCACAACACCCAGACACGAGCAGATATGATCAGGGATCGAACCCGGGACTTCGGAGCGGCGACGCCTTGCCTACGCCATGGAGATTGTAAATATTAGCATTAATTAAGACGTATCGATAGTATTGCACCGAGTGGACTCAAATGGAAAATTACCACGCGATTGACCCAGACAGAAGACTATAGTTTGACGTTTGACGAGCCAGAATTGTATGAAATTTTTTTTCCCAAAAAATAATTTGCACTGCCCTCCCTGTTCTGTTGGATGTGTAAAAAAAATGTGTAGAGCAGAAAGGGCAGGAGAGGTATTTAAAAAAGTACCTGCCTTATATTTACCCTGCACGGAGGCAACAATACAGGTTGTCCCGAAAATGGAACAACAGCCTGACACTGAAGCTCTTAGCCTAGACCTTAAAATAAAAAAAGCAATATTAGTCACATATACAATTAAGTTCAATTTATATTATTAATTGTAGCTTTTTATATATTTTTTCTCTGGGTATGGCATGGCTAAGCTATCATAGTGTTGTTTTGGCGTGCCATTTTTGGGACACCTATATATTATTGTTTTTTAAAAGTGTCTAGTCCAGTAGGAGATCTGAAAAGGTTTTTTAGTCAATAACATAAAATCTTAGCTTGATTAGTAAACAAAAGCCATGTAATATAATCAATCAATCTAAATACACTAAAATAGCTTCAACTTTTTTAAATTGAGCATGGGAACTTATTGCTACAGATTTTTTTTTAAAGCCAAAGAATTCTGAATTATGTAGGGGCCAAACACAAAATACAAGTGATTATTAGTAACTTTATACTTTTAAATTATAGACCATAACGAGAATTGCATCTGAACTTATTTAATTACACCACAAGAAATAATAGTCCACGTTCGAGTGGCGTATCACCTATCTTATCAATCATAAACTTTGATTCAACTTACAACTTTGACCCAGCATTCAACTTAAAACTCAATACTAAGCAATTTGACCTGCAAGTATATTATATATTCTGTGCTGCAAGGTCAAGTTTTAGTATCACATCTATTTATCTTAGGTACTTGTATAATATGTGCAGAAGAAGTAATCAAAGTTGTTATTAATATTATAAGTTATGTTTCACAAAATAAAACCATTCTTAAAATTTTATCTTTTATTTATATTAAACTGAATCTTATTTACAGTTTTAGCAGGTACTTTTTTGATAACTTCATTACCAAATTGATTATAATTTAAACTATCATTTACATTATTTTCATTAGCAATGGGTAAGTTTTCTGGATAATCTTCTGTTAAATTGAGATTGATATTTGTAACAGTATCTAAATTAGTTGATGTACAATCCACAACTTCTATTTTATCATTATGTCTAAAATCTGAATTTGTTAACATACTTTTCTTTTCATTGACATTATATAATTTGTCACATTTTACAGAGTTGTTTACAAAGCAAGGTTTAAATCGTTTTTCTTGAACCTTAGTTTGTCCAATTTTCTTTCTCTTTTTTACTGTATTTTCATCTAGATTTATTGTATTAACATCACCCATATTCAATTTAATAACTTTAGTTTTGTCAACAATTTTATCAGAAGTTTTCTCTATGACTATTGGTAATACTTTGTTGGCATCATTTTGTAGATTTCTTACCCGTATTAATACATCTTTTTGCCGTTGCAGTAACTTGCTACGCGTCTCATTTATTTCTTCTAGCTCTGGAGCATAACATACGTGTAACGACCCCCCATAGAAGGTTTTTGTATCCAGCATACGCTTGGCTATTCTGGCCGACTGTATTCTCTCAAAAACTGCATGGTATGTTTCTGTAAAGACTTCTGCAGCGTGAACTTTACTTACATTGAATTGTGTTAGTTTCCCAAACTTGGAAAACAATGCTTTTGCTTCCTGACGTAGATTGAGAGATGGTATACCAAAGATCAGAAGATGGTTTGATTCGTTGTTAACAGTGTATACCTGTACAAAAAATGACATTATTAATAAATTTATATAGAACATGCATGATAATTTAGTGCATCTTCTACAAATGATGGTGATTTTAGTAAAAGTGTACAGTTATTTATGTAAACAAACCTTGATGGCGGTCAACTTGCGGCCTTGCCTGTACGGAAGACGAGTTGTGCATAACGCTTGTTGCTCATGGTGAGGCAGCAGAACTTCTTTATTCTGAGGCTCCATTATAAGTCCAATTTAAAATTACCTACGCTATTTTTCGTTGCAAATGCAAGAAGCAGCAACAACAAACCAAAGAGAATATAATCACTACGTTACAAACCAAACTTTTTTTGACATTGTTTTTTTTTCAATACTAGTTTTACGGCCTCGGCTAAGCCATACAGCCAAATCTTCTTTTGTGTTGCCATTATAATTCAATAAGTTTTTCTCAAAACATTTTAAATCTTCTTCTTGTTGTATTCTTCTAATGTAATTTTACAATCATATAGTTCAAATACTTGTCATCTCTCAAATCTCATCGAATGTAGTCCTTACATATTCATAAATATCTTGATAAGTGTCTCTATTTTGAAGTAAAGATGGCAGGAGGCGGGGTACTTCTTCATTTTTATCTTAGATTATGTATCCTGATTTTTATAGATCTTCAGTAAATTTTGACATTGTTTGTTGTTTGTTGGTTGACACTTTTTGTGACAGCCAGCCAGCTGGCAAGGCGATCCCGTTCGTTTGTCTATGGGAAGGTCCCTCCTCTTTTCGTCTTTTTCTACATCCATTTCCTGTAATCCTGCTGGCCTGTCATCTCATCTGTGCTGTGATCTGTGTATCTGTCGCAGGCAAATCGTATAATTCCACCGTTTACATATAACGTCATATTTATTTTAAAACGTCACCATTTTGCTAAATGCCGAAGGCAAAATGTATAGTGCCATGTCATTACGAATATTGTCGGAACATTTACTCTTTATAACAATTGAAACGCAGTATACAAAAAATTGTAAAGTTCAGTTTTTTATCGAATTCGAATCCCGCGAGCAAGAGGCGAATGTTTGTGTGATGATCACGAACATTTGTATTGTACCTGAATAATTGATGTTATATGCATAAGTGTTTATGGGAGACGCCCCCGATCCCCGTCATAATCGTTGTCTGGTATATCATGATTACCCTAAATCATCGCCATCAAAATAACCAACGTTGAAATTATGACAATTGAACAGCAACGAACGACCTCTATGTTACACTAGACAGGCTGTTTAGAACAAATTTTGTGGTACGGTAAGTTTAGGCCAGATGGAGCATCTGCGTTTAGTCTGTTACCAGAAACTACCACGTCAAAACGTTTCTTACGTCAAAAGACGAAATAGATAAATTACATAAATATGTGTTTATGTGCCCGTATTTTCACCTAGTTTGTCAGCGATAATTTTGTTAAATTGTTTGTAGTAAGTCTAAGTGATTCAATGATTAATTTGATGCATAAAAGTATTAATTTTAGTTTTCTCACAATTTCCATAGAAAACCAAAGATCAACCAAAAACAGACATGCTAAACAAAAGTCTCATAGGTAGAAATGAATTAATTACTGTCTAATAAGAAAATCGTCCAGTAGGATTTTTTTGAGTTTATCTTATTTTAAAATGAATCATTTCGTTAAAAAGGAATGTCAAGATTCTTTACAATATTACAAGACTAGCAAAAAACTGACTTTAAGTAAAAATCTGTATGTTGTACTGACAGCAGTTGTATTGTTAGATAAGTACAAATTATGTTGAATCAAATCAAATCAAAATCAAATCAAATAATTTATTTCCAACTAGTGGCCCGCCCGCGACTTCGTTCGCGTGGACTTCAGGTTCGTCCCGTCTAGTAGCGCAAAAAATGTGTTTTTTTACGACCTCACATTAGAAACCTCAAAAATTGTAGCCTATATGTTATTCTGATGTATAAGCTATATTGTGGTAAAGTTTCATTCAAATCCATTCAGTAGTTTTTACGTGAAAGAGTAACAAACATCCATACATCCATACAAACTTTCGCCTTTATAATAGTAGTAGGATTAGTAGTTATAATATTGGTAGGCATATATTGATTCTTAATTATTTTTGAGGATCTAATATCAAATATTTTCATATTTGAAACATTACCTATCACTCGAATAAAAAATATATAAACGTAAGTACTAATATCGAATCTTATGCAGAAAACTAAAAACCAGCGACGTGTCATCATATTTGTTCGATTACTCTTTGCTACCTTTGACAGTTCAGTGTTGTTGTTGTAATGGCGATTGTCATGTTTGAGAGAAATAAATAAAAAGGATCGATGTGATTTCTTTTTGAGTTTATTTTTGTTTTTTTAAGTTATTTATTTTCTCTAATACTTGAAAACGATTTAAAATATCATAGTGTATTTAAATGTATATGCTTTAGTAGCTTAAGATTAATTAAACAGGAAAAAATAAAAAATATTCAATGGAGTGTTCACTGCTGTCATTTTAGAAAATGTAACACACAATTTGTTCTGAACAGCGCTGCAGCGTGTCTATTAAAATACATATAAGTCTATGTTGAACAGTTAACATTTTATCTTCGGCATTTTGCAAAACGCCGAACGATTATAAACTCAACATATGTAAACGGCGGAATCATACGATTTGACTGCGACATACACTATTATTTATTACTCTTACCTAATCTGTGGTTATTTTTTATATTGAACTTCCGTCCATAGACAAGAATGAGTGAGTGCTTCCGTCCGCCGTCCGTTCCATTCCATCCAATGGATGGTCGTCCCGCGTCCGTCCCGTGCCCGTCAACCAATCGCATTGCCAGTGAGTGATGATTGCAATGGCGCCCGCCCACCGTCGCCGTCAGATGAGTAAGTACATCCTGTTCCTTGTAGTATCTGTCATATCTATGGTTCCTTGGTCCTGCGCCGGTACAAACAAAATTTTGTTTTGCAGATTTTTCGTGTATTTGGTTGGTTTTGGAGGTTTTGGTTTGGTTTGGTTCTTATTTAGTTGCTTCCACTCACAGGCTGAAGTTGTATCTCGTAATCTCGTTTCCATAAGACATATTGTCGGATCGGTGGTTTGCATGTTTTGCATTTGCGTTTTTGTCTATCTCGGACCATCTTCTCAAAAAGAGTTGAAAGAAATATGAAGAAGATTGTTAGTATTCGCAATGTGTACAGTGTAACCAAAAAATCAAACTAAGTAAAGTCAGTGGGCTAGTACGTTATTACTTTCCATCGTCTGTGACATAGGATTTGGTATTTCACTAGACCTGTGGGTCCTGGACATACCTACATAAATGTTGCTATTATAATGAAGGCGTTGGTTGTTGGTGTAGGGTCTTTTTCGGCAGCTAAAGGCTTTGATTATGGTGTAAGTCTCAACCTTTTTGGCTTCCTCATTTCATTACCAGAATAGGTCAGAAATTGGTATGTCTGCCACTAATTATGTACATAAAATACGTTTAAAGACACCAAGGTAGGCTTTGGTGTCTATAAATGTATTTAATGTTGTGTACTGTTGGTTGTTCCATATCAGAAGGCAATGTATTAATTATTTCATTTACAAAAACACATTTGGGTTTATAAATAACTATAAGACATAAGTTATGTCTTATTCATACACTTAATTGTATTTTTTCCAAATGAACTAAGTGACACAGGCTTCATCTTCGGCTTCAACTCTGTTTATTTGGTGATGTTCCCCTAAGTACCATTATTTCACCTCATAACAGAGTTGTCATTATGATTTGAAAATATTGTATTGAATATTGGGAAAAAGACAATCCTTCGCTTCTCACTGAAATTATGTGCAGGTTTTCTCAACATTCTGTCGTTGGATCTATGTTTAAAAAAACATAGCATTAGAAACCAGGTACCCAGAAACTGTTTGTTGATCTTTTATATCTAAATAATCTTTAACAAAATCCCAAATGTCAAGGTTGGTTTCACCAAGAAATTGGTACCCAATATGTAAAAAGTGTGTACTGAGGGAGCTAGGCTCCTTTTTCTCCCAAAAATGAGCTGTGGTGTGCAGCTAAAGATTGTACTATATTCCATAATAAGCTTTCTTCAAATTAAGTTATCTTATTATAGAACATATGTACATTTTATATCTTTTTGCTGTCCAGCAGTGGCTCATTCATATTGTTCAACGTCACTAAAAGTAATTTGTGAATCATGTATTTTTTTCAAAAAAAATCAAATTAATTAGATTTATTTGATTTAAATCGGATTTATTTGATTTAAATCAGATTTTATGGATTTTTTCTAACTTTTTTAGGGTTCCGTAGCCGAATGGCAAAAACGGAAACTATTAGCATCACAGAGCTGAAACTTGGTAAATAGATGTATCTTGTGCACCACTTTCCGATTCATGTAATAAAAGTTAAAAAAATGATATTTAATGGGGGCTCCCATACATGAAACTAAAACCTAAAAAGGTCTTTTAAAATGACATTAAGGTTTCTAAAACCATTTTTTCTAAAAGTCTAACGTTGGAGATATAGAAGCTTCCAAAGTGGTAAAATGGGCGCTTTTGAACTAAGGTAGTGAAAATTAAAAAAAAAAAATAATGTAGATGTCAACAAAAACTTGGTTTGAGCTAAATCGAACAAGTCGTTTTTGAGATATAGAACATTTTTATCAACCGCAAATATAACTTTGTCTTTCATACAAACACTATGAAAAACAAAGTTATATTTGCGGTCAACAAAATATTGTGGTATTTTGGGTAAGTGGAAGTAAGAATCCCTAATTCAGTTAAAGCTGGCACGGAACCCTCAGTGCGCGAGTCCGACTTGCACTTGGCTGGTTTTTGTCTTTTACATCTTAACTGCGCTCCCGGCACCGCTGTCATCCACGCCACCGACTTTGTTTGTGCTTATGTTACGATTGCGGTCCATTCCAATTTATACAGATGCCTCCGATATGAGAATTAATTAATCATGTGTACTCGATAATGTATTGCATTATTTACAAAATATAAAAAACTAAAATTGCAATAGGTTGGTAATTCCAAAACCATTTAGAGGTTTTGTACATAAAAATAAAAGTATTTTTTATTTTCATATTTAAACTACTTCACTACAAAAGAATTATAATTTGCCTTTCATCGTCGACATACATCATCTCCTATTTTTATCATTTTAACAAAATAATAACTGCATCAATCAAAATATTCAAATTAGTTTCAATTTAATTTTTTCATGATTAATTGTTTTTTTTTTATTGCTGTTTCTTTTCTTTCAGCGAGTGTCTTCTTTATATGGTTCTTTTAATTTCTTTTTTATTGTCTCGTTTAATAAAATCAATATTTTCTTTTCCCTCCTTTCCTTTGCACAGCTTTTTTATACTTGAACCTATGAGCATACATAAATCTAAAGATTTGACCCTCATTCGATCAACAGGTCGACGTAGCCTTTATTGAGTTTCGGGCTAACTGTCAGGGGAAGGCAAGAATCCATGAAAACTTTGTCTTGTGTCGGCATGTATTTGAACATGCTTCGAATATCGTCAATTTTCTTTTGAGTCAGTGTTTTATCTGCTTCCTTTAAGGTAACTTCACTCAAAATATTGATTAGATTTTTTCTTATGTCAATGGTTTCTGTGCCTATGTGGGTCCCGAACCAAACTCTTTTTTAACCCAGATAAACCTACCGACCCATACATGGGTTTCGAGAAATAATAAAATCTACCTCCATAATAAGAATTATTTTAGGAAAATGATGATTATATTTAAAAACGTCAGTTATTAGGTGATAACTCTAGAGATAAGTATCGAAGGTATTTTTTTTATTTTAAGTAGATTTTTGAGATCGAAAAACTTAAATTCAATAAAAGTTTTACATGTCCTCGAAAAGGTAAGTTTAAAAATGTTCTTGTTTATATTTTGAAAATAGAAACATAAGAGTACCATAGTATTCATAATGAAAACTAAATACGAACAATTTCATATTTTGACACTTTATTCTTTCCACCAATTCCAGAAACCCATATATGGTCCGGTCGGCACAACCATGATGTATTGGATTTTTGAGAAAACACATTTATTTTGGATGTTTGTAATAAAAACCATTATCGTTACATAAAATATAGTATGAGTAGATAATAGCAATGAACCGGTCTCAGAATGTATAACATTTGAACCTCCAGATAATACAACACTGATGTGTCTGATGAAGATAACGGAGTAAAAGATATACGATTTTCCGTACTATTCTATCTGATACAGTCGTTCTACCTGCTGAAGTAAATTTCGAAAATAAGACTTGTTCTTTCACTCGGCAGAAAGTGCAGATGAAGACTCTTTTTGCCAGTTTTACAAGATCCTATACAATACATCCGATTCAAGAGTCAAGACCACTTTAGTCGCTACAAACGGAAGATACCTATCTTCACTCAAATGCATCCTATGGTCGCTAAGTGATGGTTTTGATCAAAATATTAGTCTTTAGAGTCTTGGTCCTGCTAGTAAAAGCTACGGTAAAGATTCAAGATACGATCAACTGGGTTACCTAGTGCACCGTAATGGGAAAACACTACAATGCAATGATGATGGCGTGAACTTTATGCTTATAAAGTAAAGCTTTTGCTTACTACTATTACTACTATTTATAGAATATTTATTTGAAAATATACTTTGTGTTAGATAACTGATTTATTGGGGAGGGCTATAGACTAGAAAACATCATACTACGACTCAATTATAGTAACAAAATAAAATCAAAACGGGAGAACAAAGTCCGGGGCACCGCTAGTGTAACATACATTTATATGCCTTAAAGTGTTTGTTGAACTAGAACACCGCAAAAACAATTCACTTTTACTTAGATTTACTATAAAATATTTAAAATAATACTTTGTGAATTAAAAAGTGTTGTATTTATTTTTCTTACAGTAACTTAAGGCATGTGAGTAAAAAGCATTATTCGTGCCGACCGACCCATGTATGGGATATAATTTTCCAGCTTTTCCAGGGGTTACATATTTTTTTCATAATTTTTCCCGACATATTTGGACTGAATTTAAGCACATATCAAAAAATCGTAACTTTCTACGGTAAAAATAGTTTCAGGTTTATCTGGGTTAATAAGTACAAACTTTGTAAGGTATCTGATAAAAAACAATTTATAAAGCTTCTGGCTTAAGGCTATAATAATAACACATGTCCCCACAGCGTCATTTATATTTTTTCTTTGCAAAAAGTATGCAAATCCTGCGTGCAATAATGTTCTTCTATCAAGAACATTCGTTCCATTTTACTGGCGTCTTCTGCAGCTTGAGAGTTCAGTTAAACATCGAATGTGCACTCTCTGTACCCTGTGGCTTCAGGCGCTCCGCTCATTCCATTTGGTCGCGTCCACAGTGGCTTGTGAATTCATACACTCGTTCCATTTGGTTGCGTCCTCGGTGGCATGTGGATTCATACACTTGTTCCATTTGGTCCCGTCCATAGTGGCATGTGGATTCATACACTCGTTCATTTAATCGCGTCCTCAATGGCATGCAGTGCAGATTCATACAATTGTTACATTTGGTCGCGTCCTGAGAGGCTCCAGCATTTGGGGTTTGGCCTCAACAACAGCAGTAAGAAACTTGTGTCTCGGAAAGGGGTAGATCCAAACACGGCAGATCATCGGCTTCGAGGTTAGACGCCTTCCAAGAACTATCACCTTCCGTAAATTCGGAAACATCTGACGCGTATTCCGATCCTACTTACGATCCGCAATTATCCTTCCCTAAATCAGTTTTTCGTATTTCAATTTTCTCCAGCGAAACGAAAGCCATCAAAATAAAAAAAATATTTTATTTCAATTTAGGTCATGAAATGACACTTATAACCGTCAAATAGACGGTGAAAAAAATAAATGTGCCCCGAAAGGGCCGTATCATGTCTCCTTCGAGACAGAACACAGACAATTTTTTTTTAAATGAGCTCTGTAGAGGTTGCCGTTGAGCCCGCGCACAGAGGGGTATTTGGCCCTAAAAGTTGGACAAAATTTTATTTTGCGTTTAATAGTATTATTTAAATATTTCTCTCTATTTTTAGGTATGATAGTGTCAAAACAAAGGCAAACATTGTTCTTAACTAATTTTATTTCTAATTTT
Source organism: Pyrausta aurata (assembly GCA_963584085.1). Classification (NCBI taxonomy): domain Eukaryota; kingdom Metazoa; phylum Arthropoda; class Insecta; order Lepidoptera; family Crambidae; genus Pyrausta; species Pyrausta aurata. The sequence continues at coordinate 5,902,439 of OY757281.1, forward strand.
CATCATTTTCGATACTAATATTACAAATATCATTTTCCTCTAAAAGATTCATGACATCATCTGAAAGAGGACTCTTTCTTTTATGTTTTCCTTTCCTCATTCCCGTCAGCAAGGGGTCGGATGTCAAGAGCAACCTACTAAGAACGTCTGTGTTGCATTCTATTCTTGAAAATTTTCGGGCGTAGTTTAGTCGGAATGCTCGGATATGTTTATTGCGGGCTTCTGCGGCTTCCTCTGACAGTTGCCCGATTGGCAGAATCGCCTCCTTTATCACGGCTGCCCCATGAAGCAACACCTTATGTAATGTGGGCGTCATTGGGTGAAAATTGTACAAGGAAACGTACAATTCGGCAGTTTCTTTGCAGTAAATTTGGAACTTTTCGATGTTAATTTTTATCCCGCTGCACATGGTGTCTAGAATAACTTTTAATCTATAGATTAAATTCTGGTCGATCCCTGTTATTTCTGCAGATTTTTCGAATTCTTCGAAAAATCTCCTGCTTGTATTCCCGTCATTCGTGTTGCCAAAGTTAGCCTTTGGAATATCTACTAATAATCCGAGTTCTTCACGAAACTTAGTTTGGATTTCTTTTTTTCGTGTCTCCACTAGTTTCTTCTCTTCGGCAGTCAGGCGAGCCCTCCACTTCATGATCGGTAGTTTATAAGCTACATGCAGAATGCTCTCGAAAAATCTTATTCGAGCGTGCAGCAAAGACAGACCAAATCGCATGTTGTCTGTATTGCAGGGCCTTTCTTTTGTGAGGTCGTTGAAATCGGAAGATGTGGCGCCACATATGAAACATCTCATGGTTGACTTGGTGAGTGTTGCTGCGTTACATACCTTACCGTCCACCATGGTAAAAAGCATTTTATGTTTGACGGATATAATATCATCAATCTTGGTCTTGTTCAATTCTTTTATTTGATTTTCAACGTACTCGATCTCCTCATTAGTAACATCAGTGGTTTCTTTCACAAATCGTATGCGTATTGGTCTGCAATATCGTGGTGATGACGGAGTTGGGTTTTGCCATATAATTTTTTTTTTCGTTCCATAGACTAGTTGGAGTGGAACGACAGAGCTTTGAAAAATGTTGGCGTCGGAATCAGTCGTGTTTTCGAATTTCATTTTATATTGAACCTGCTGAGTTCCGTCACAACCCCATTTGCTGATGAGCAGAAAGGACTGCTTTTCAGATTCAGTCAGTTGCTCCAGGACCTCGTCACCAAGATGCATTAATAATCGCTTGGCGGTGTGATCCATTAAACTTTGCACCCTTACTTCGGCACAGGTCTCAGTTATGCTGTGGATTTCGGGGTAGGATTCTTTCTTCAACTTCTTTAGAATTGAATAACACGGGTAAAAGCTTGGATTCGTGTCTCGAACCACTTCGTATTGAGCCTTGGTAAGCCCCGCTTCAACAAACATAAACAGGGAACGAAGGTGTGCCAATTTCGTTGAAATTTCATTTTCTTGTAGAGCGGTTTTTTCTTTTAAGGCTGCTGTATAGGTTTTTGCTTTCTGGGGGCTTCTGGTAAGAACCTTTACAATTTTTGATGCTTCGGCTTCACCAGTCTTTCGCAATTTCATCTGTGTTGCGTATGCCAGCTCATCTAAGTCAGATGTTCGAAGCTTTTCAGTTTTTCTTCTTTTACTCCTTTCACATAAGTCTGAGAATGACTTTTGAGGTCTACCTGGACTAAATCCTATAACAAAAGATTAACCGTTAGTCACTGATAACATTCCATAAAATGTAAATTCAAAACAAAAGAGTCTTACGTAAATAGGTACCTGTTTTTGGTAGCAATATGGTGCCCTTGAGCCATTCTTTATTAGTTTCTAGGAATCTGGCATTGGTATTGCGAGCAGCTGACCATTTCTGCTTGAATTGGTGACGTATAATCGACAACTTGTGTTTTGCATCGGTAATGTTAGGGTCATCTTCAGAGTATTGATGGAGAAGTTCCAACTCCATAAATTCCAACTTTTCGTTGAAAGTTGACGCATTGGAGCGTTCCATGATAGTTAGTAAATCGTTTCTAGTTAATACTCTCATTCCAGAAGAGCCTGGAAACAAAATAAACCAATTTTTATTTTAAAATATAACACGTGGTTTTTTTAGTCCATGAAAAAAAAATTTGCCAAAAATAGAGGGGTGGTTTGGGGTGGCTGTTTTACGCATTTAAGAATACTGTATAGTCTATTCTAAAACAAACCATAATTTTTTTTTCTGAGAAATGCTGAGAAATACTTTAAAACGCTTAATGATTTTTGAAAATGGGTATTTTTGTGGAATTTTTAAGGGTTAATTACTAATGGAGCTAAAAGTGTCAAAAATCGCTCTTTTCAAAATAAACGTATATAAAACACTAAGTACATACCTGGTTGCGTACTATCCATAGCAGAAACTCACTCGAAATCAACTTTTTCACCATAAATAAAATACTTAAAAACAATGAAAATTGAGCGTATCGAACAATCACACGACCACGGCAAGGGAACGGTAACTTCCGACTAAGCGCATGGAGCGGGGGAATGCCTCTAGCGCGTCGGGCTCGCGCTATTGTTAGGAGGGGATACCGTCTATTTCCGAGAAACAGTAAGAAAGGTGTAGAGCTAAAACAAAAAAAATGGATTTTGTCCAACTTTTAGGGCCAAATACCCCTCCGTGCCGCGGTGCTATCGGTTTACTCCGCGAGAACAACTGTGATGTGGACACGGTGTGTTTAAATTGGTTGAATAATGGTTGCTAATATTTAGGGAGTTTTATTGAAGTCTTTAAGATGGGAAACGATATATTTAATGAGTGTATGGAATGTTTTGATTGTAGTGTCCTTAGTCATGATTTCAGAGATGTTGTACGGGTCTATATTAAGGATGCGTGATGCGATTACGTGCTCTGAGCGTTTGGCTCCAAAACAAGGGCACGACTCTATTAAGTGGACCCATGATTGTACTGACTGGTCCTCGCAGGGACAAGTGTCCAATGTGGAGATGTGAAAGCAAAACACAGACAATTAGGCAAGTGCTGAGAAAAAACGCCAGAACAAACTCAGTTACCACTAGCTGCCGTAAAATTAAAATCATCAAAGGTAAGTACATCAGTCGGTCCACACATTTGTGTCGTTTACTCGTAGATGGTCTCGAACCTTATAATAGCCTTGTATAATAGACAAGATTGTGTGGTATATTTTTTTTTTTTTTGTGATTCATATTTTGAAATTCCGAATCTGCAGTACTTGCGGATGGATTACTCTGCAGAGACAGTGTTGTGTTCCTTTTTTTTAATATAAAATATTGTTGTAGGAATAGTCTATTTGTTAAAAGATTTAAGTTCGGCTATTATAAATGTAAGAAGATTGTGGAAGGTATTTAAAGTGCTTTCTTTTGAAATTACATCGAGAAGTTTAAAGGGATCGAGTTTGTAGTGGTTACAGTTAATTAGGTGATCGTTTCGTTTTGCGGCAAATCTGGGGCATTGTTGTAGTAAGTGTTCGAGAGTTAGTATAGTTATGTCGTCACAGGGACAAGTGTCCACTGTGGATATTCGAAATCGGTGGAGGTATTCTCTGTGATAGCCGTGACCAGTAAGAAATTGTGTAATGGCAAATCTGGGTGTTACTGCTTTTAAGTATTTCTCTACGTCCTGGTAAGTTGATAGCAAGGTTTTGGTGTACTGGCATTTCTCTGGGTTCATATAAAAATCGATGCTGGCTTTCATACATTTTTGTTTGTTGCGATATTTAATGTAGCTTAACAGATAATAAGTAGCCCATGTTTTTCCCAGTCTGATCACTAAACCAAACTATATTTTAACAGACTTGTTCAGCGATCGACTGGGTTGAGCACAGGAAGGGTTCACACTACACTTATTTCAAGTAATCTTATCGGTGATTTGTGATTACTCATTTCCAGATATAATATAATAATGGAGTTTTTTGAAATTATATGTGAAGAATTACATTCACAGGAAGCTATTATATTTGTCAGAGCCTGGATATGTTCACCGCACTCCTTTTTGTACATTTGTAAGTTACAGTCATTATTTTCAATGACTGCCTATGTTCCCTAATTTGACATTCTAAACTCATCACATCTTTCTGATATTTACCTACATTTTGTTCTAAAATAAATGAATACATATCCAGTTCATCTCCAATTTGTCTCCGCTCATTGATGTATTCTACTTTAGTGAATGAGGATTTTTGTTCTTTGATTATTTTTTTAGTATTTTTATGAAACGATTTATTATAAAATATTTATTAACCTTATTTTTGCTGCTCTTAGTAATTGGAAGGACTTACCTTTGGAAGGTGTGTCGTTAGTTAAATCTATTGTCAAAATTGGTTGACTACTAGGTGCAGTTGTTGTCAGGCTGGGCGCACTACCAACACACTTATTAAATAAAAGGGTGGTTTGGCTGTTTATTTGGTCCTTTATCTCCATCTCCAGCTGGTTGGTATGATTATGGGCATCACCAACATCTTGTTCAAGAATAGATTGGCGCTTCAGGTTCCGTTCTTCGACTAGCAAGTTATAGTTGGTGTGCAGCTCAGCCATCCTATCAAACTCACCCAACATTTCCCTTTCATTGTCATCTCTTTCCCTATGCAGTTGATCGATCAACTCCTTGGACTTCTCCTGGCGAGCGCAGGCCTTGCGAGTAAGCATATTCACGTCAAAATACTAAAGATCAAAACAATACGTAAATTAAAGTGCCGCTCGACCAACTCAAGGGTTTCTGACCTATTTTACACTTAAAAACAAATAATTATTTTATGGGACCAATGCCGATTAGCTGTTCGTCGTTCATCGGCGCCATCCTCTTTTTTAAAACCTCCGCTGTTCTTGGTTGAGGTGAATCTACCTTTTTCCTTTTCCTTTTCTTTGCTGTGCTGCCGCTACAGGAAGAAGCACTTCTCCTCATTCTGTTTATTTTCTCCGATTCCGAATTTCCGAGAAGACAGGCTACCCATTAAAATTATGTTTGCTTCGGCTCTTGTGTGCAAACGTGGATTATACTTTATTGATTAGACTTTGTATCGACTCTTAAAGAGTTGCGTCCGAATTGTTGAACCACTTATTCGGATAGCTATGGTTGGCCTGAGTCCAGCAGCTTAGTTCGAAATTCTTTATAAGTATTGTCAGGTACCTACCTGACCACCACCTGGTCTGCCTCAGGGTTGCAGGCACGCACTAGTCTTACGGTCGGTAAAGCAAGCAATAACTTGTTTAAAATATTTGCTTCGACCTTTTTTTTCTCTCTAGTAAATTAAGTACATGTATTTAATTTTCCGCATCTTTTTTGAGTATATTTAGGGTTCGAGAAATTACTTCGAATGCATCGTTCTTTTTATTTTTTTCTTTGTATTCTTTAAAAGAAGAATCCCATTGTAATAATTTTGATTGAAATAATTATATCAATTACATTATTTTATCATTGCTCCACATTACTGCCATGTTTATAAACTGTTGCAAACGCGTTCACACACGTCGACATTGGTTGCTTAACTGATGTTTACGCTCGTCGGGTGAGAGCTTGTCAACATGCCGCTGTCAACACGCAGTGTTGCCAGCAACATGTTGACAGCAACTCTGCAACGTGTTGATTCAACTCTGTTGCTCATCAAATGTTTCCCATGAATACGAGGCTTTACACTCGCTGAGTGTATGGCCCTCTATGCGACAACGCTTGCAAAAACTCTGAACTGGTTTAACTTCCTCCAGTTTAAATCGGGTCTTAGGCGCAACATACGCTAAGGAGCCAACTCCGAAATATAATTAGGCCTCATGTTAAATCGAATAACGTGAAATCTTTCGGACTCACTTACTGAATGGGACAGCCTACTTTAATAATTCTCCATGATCGCGATATAGAAAGCTGTTTCGGTAGGGCCTTGGGTTCGCCTACGGATCTCGTCCTTTAGACGCCTATCAAAATCGGGGGGAGAAAATTCCTCGACCAAGAGACGCCTTATCGAAGACAAATCGCAGACGGTATCCCTTACGCTGCGGTACCACACCCTTGCGATATTTGTAAAAAGCTCACAAGCTGACCTGAATAATGTCGCCTCGCTGATCTCCCTGGATTGCGCGAGCTACTCCAGCGTCTCTAAGGTAGTGCGAATGCACGAGTGCCCGTCAAAACGATGATTTAAGTTTCTAACAGACTTCTCACTGCTGCACGAAACCATAACGGGAGAACACACACAGCGGTGGCAGGGAAGGTAGCAGGAGCCCGTCGACTGAACTAAAAGTACTGTGGAAGGTCATTCTTTCGAGTCTAGAAAATTAACTCTCTCTTCCAGAGTCGACAGCTGATCCTTGATATCTGACCTCGCATCTATTCGCGACAAATGATGATATAAGTGACAAGCTAAAGCTTTGACACGGTTTTTTTTTTTTAAATTTGACGATGAAGCAGTCATAACGGACGTCGGAAAAAAAATCGGCTATGTCGGCTCACAACAAAATACAGATAAGAAACTATGTTAATATAACAACAGCAGTACAAAATGTTTAAAAAAACTTGCTCCTTATAAAATAAAATAAAAAAAACAATGCCTGAAGGGCGTTAAAAAAATAATAATAACGCCCTGAGGGCTTAAAGTAAGGAAAAACAGATCTAAGGTCGACCGCTGTTAAAAAACAGGTGGGCTCTCAGTCGCCTCCTACGACTCCCTGAGCAAGTACCGTGGGTGGCCTTATTCTGATCCGGGAACCACACGGGGTATTCGGGACCGATCTCAGTTTGCAGCTACTGACACAAACCAACAAAGCTACTGGCTCCACGTACGGGCGCCACTGTTTAATATATTTTTATTTTATTAAATAATTTTTAACAAGACTTCTTTATCTTGGACTCTCCAAGGTAAGCAGTCTTTCTACTGGTGGCGTCTTCTGTTGCTATAGCAGCGGGTTTAGGCACTCATTCCAGTTTATTGCATTGTCAATAAAACCTTCAAATGTCATCAAAGATAATGAAGAATATTACGATTTTAGACAATACTTGATTTAATTTTGACTTATTCCACATTAATGCTACTCTTCACTTTATTATATTTCTAATGAAAACTGGTTAATTACCTTATTAGTTCAGCTGAAAAACCCAACAGATCAGTGAAATAAAAGACAGACTGATTCACATGTTTTGCAGCATGGAGCAGGATGTGCACTCGATTGTACGTGTTTTTTTTAAACATTATAATGCCCTTCAGCTGAGTTTTCTGGAGCTCCTTCTACTTAGGGTTGCCATACGTTTTACGAATTCGTTGGTTGGATCGCTGTGGTTCACCTTCTTGTAACTCGGGCTCAGGAAGGCAATCATATACTTCTAGCTTTTTGATGAATGTTATGAGAACTTAGGCACATCTTTCGTTATCCAGCCAGACAATTTGTATTTGCGTCATCCTAACTTTGATTCATCAATTTGCACAATTTTGGTAGGTCCACTTGAACCAGTAAAATAAGGCGAGGTATCACTGTCACGGAGACCAAGTGAATCATCAGAGCACTTGCAGTGTTGCACTCACGATAGGACCGACAGATAAGCGAGAGTTCTTTAGCTTCTTTTATTCACATAGTCAAGAAAATGGTTTGGTTGGTTGCCCCAAAAGAACTTCTGCAGGTGTAAACAATGTTGGACCACAAATCAATATCCTTCTATTTGACCCATCTTCGTTAGCTTAAAGCCAATGTTGGACTTTAGGTCCGCCATCTTGAGGGCCTTAAACGAGTGGTTGTCTTCTGATACGGTCAAAGTTAGACCTCCCTTCTCGACCTTTGTATTGAGGACCTTCCAGTGTTCGATGTTTAGACCCTCATTCTGAGCACCGAAGAGTTCTAAGGCCCGCTTTGCTCAATCGACCTCAGAGTTAGGTATAAATACCACCCCCACATTGGGTTTTCGGATGTCAGACTCGTTCATGAGAACGAGTCTCGCCTCCGGCCACGGTTTCTCAAGCCAGGTTTTAGACTGCTCGTTCTCACATGTGATGAGGAGCCAGCCTGGCTTGAAAGAGCAGCCCTTAAATTTAGGCCCTTCACCCCTTCCGGATTGAGCGATGCTTTGCAGGATGGTATGAAAATCATTGGAGGATAGTAACTAACAATCACACACACCAATAAAATCGCTTTTGGTAAACGTCGCCCTGTTGTGTGGAGTGTGGAGTGTTGAGTTGACTAAATGGTCTTGTACAAATAGCCTCCATTGTATCCTAAATCCTATCAACATATTTGTGGTATTTGTGGTAGTGATTTGACTACAACTGGGTGAACCTCTTTTGCCAAGGGGGCGGAGGAGACAGTAGTCGGATCGGTAATCTTGAGGCGTGCGTAGATACCCCAAAGGATGGTGTCCATAGTCTTCTGAGTCCCGTAAAAGCCGCCGAAATCGCGCCGCATCGGAGGGGAGGCCTTTCAATACGTTATTCCGGTACATGAATTCTTCCATGTACCATCAGTCGGTTTTGGCTCCTGCATGTCTAACAATATTTTTTAATTCGCGCCAAAGCCGCTCGCTCTAGTGTGTTCGTGTGAATGTTCACACGAACATTAGGTGTACCTTGAATTGGTACACCAAGAGCGGCATGAGCGGGGATGTCGACGGTGCCCCCGACAAAATTCGTGCTGTGGTTGACGGCTGAATGACCCCGCATGCCCAAACGCCAATTGATTTCTACATATGCCTTATGTAGGAACCTTGCCTCACGTTCGCCTCCACGATAGGGTCAAGCGTCATTCGAGTCTTGTCCCTGATCAGCTCGACATGTACTTTTTTGGTCAGGCGACTCATACACCCGAAAGACCATGTCTGCCGTCGCAATTTCGACTCCTGTGGTACTTTCGTGTAAACAAATGAGTCTCGTCGACTTCACCCACATCGTCTACCCCACCAATCATGGCATGGTCATGCACCTGGGCAACCTCGCATACCTCCCGCAAGTAGTGGTAGATTTAAATGGCGATTTTTTGGTCACCCCTACGTCCTTCGCAGCCTGGGTCACCTTATCGTTCCGCGAAAAGTGCACCATTAGTCGTAGTGTGTTTAAAATCGAGACGTGGCGACTCTCAAAAACATCTTTTTCAGGGGCCATCTGAGGTACCGACGGCCATCGGTAATTGAGCTTGTAGCTAGTCCGGCCTTCTACTGACATACGCGCACAACAAAAAGGACAACGTGCCGTCGGCGTAAGAATGAGTAGCCAGGCTTTGGCAGCAATTACCATCAGTTCCTCATTAGAAATGGCAGCGGCGAAATTCCAAATTGAAAAATTCCGCGCTAATAAAATTTGAACCGGATCCATAGCATAAAAATGGAAAAAGCAACAAAAAACAAAAAAAATATAAATTAAACCAACGGAAACAAACTAACAGTAAGAACACAACAAACAATAACAAATAAAAATAACAGTACACAACAATATTTTTTTCTTAAGCCAGGTTTTAAACCGCTCGTTCTCACATGTGATGAGGAGCCAGCCTGGCTTGAAAGAGCAGCCCTTAAATTTAGGCCCTTCACCCCTTCCAGATTGAGCGATGCTTTGCAGGATGGTATGAAAATCATTGGGGGATAGTAACTAACAATCACACACACCAATAAAATGGCTTTTGGTAAACGTCGCCCTGTTGTGTGGAGTGTTGAGTTGACTAAATGGTCTTGTACCAATAGCCTCCATTGTATCCTAAATCCTATGAACATATTGTGGTATTTGTGGTAGTGATTTGACTACAACTGGGTGAACCTCTTTTGCCAAGGGGGCGGAGGAGACAGTAGTCGGATCGGTAATCTTGAGGCGTGCGTAGATACCCCAATTACCCCAAAGCATCGGAGGGGAGGCCTTTCAATACGTTATGCCGGTACATGAACTCTTCCATGTACCATTTCAGTCGGTTTTGGCTCCTGCATGTCTAGCAATGTTTTTTTAATTCGCGCCAAAGCCGCTCGCTTTAGTGTGTTCGTGTGAATGTTCACACGAACATTAGGTGTACCTTGAATTGGTACATCAAGAGCGGCATGAGCGGGTATGTCGACGGTGCCCCCGACAAAATTCGTGCTGTGGTTGACGGCTGAATGACCCCGCATGCCCAAACGCCAATTGATTTCTACATATGCCTTATGTAGGAACCTTGCCTCACGTTCGCCTCCACGATAGGGTCAAGCGTCATTCGAGTCTTGTCCCTGATCAGCTCGACATGTACTTTTTTGGTCAGGCGACTCATACACCCAAAAGACCATGTCTGCCGTCGCAAATTCGACTCCTGTGGTACTTTCGCGTAAACAAATGAGTCTCGTCGACTTCGACCACATCGTCTACCCCACCAATCATGGCACGGTCCTGCACCTGGGCAACCTCGCATACCTCCCGCAAGTAGTGGTAGATTTGAATGGCGGTTTTTTTTGTCACCCTTACGTCCTTCGCGGCCTGGGTCACCTTATCGTTCCGCAAAAAGTGCACCATTAGTCGTAGTGTCGTTTTTCAGGGGCGATCTGAGGTACCGACGGCGATCTCTGTAGCACCTGCAGCAGCGCCATCGTTAATTTAGCTTGTAGCTATTCCGGCCTTCTACTGACATACGCACACGACAAAAAGGACAACGTTCCGTCCGCGTTGGAATGAGCAGCCAGGCTTTGGCAGCAATTACCAGTTTCTCATTAGAAATGGCGGCGGCGAAATTCCAAATTGAAAAATTCTGCGTTAATAAAATTTGTACCGGATCCATAGCATAAAAGTAGATTAAGCAACAAAAAACAAAAAAAAATACAAATTAAACCAACGGTAACAAACCAACAGTAAGAACACAACAAACAATCACAAATAAAAATAACAGACAAACCAACAAACAAACAACGAACACCAACACAACGAAACACATAGAAGGCACGTAAATCGCAATTCGGTACATTCTTCTTATTTTGCCGAGTCTCGGACAGTTTTATGAAAAATAATGAGCATCAAACGATAGTAGCGAGAAAAAGGCAAATTTGGAAAAATTATAGAGTTCAGTAATTTCAAAATAAAATTAAAAATGGTTACAAAAGAAATAAAATTTATAGCCCTGATTACAGCCTGCATACGATTTTTCATTGACCTTATAAGTTTTTTCACCGTCACTTGGCGAATCCCGTCCCAATCCTGGAGTAACGCTGCCTTCAACTCATCTACGGTCAATGGGACTGGATTTATAGCCCGGACTCTTTGTTTGAGCTCATCCCATAAGTGCTCAATTGTATTCATGTCCGGGCTGAGCGCAGGCCAGTCCATTGTCCGGATTCCCACGTCGACTGGGAACTGCTGAGTGTTCCGTGAGGCAGTGGGCATTGTCATGCATTTAAACGAAGCTGTCGCTGATGAAGCCTCTGTACGGAATGACATTGGCCACCAGGCACGAAAACAAGCTCAATTTTTCCTTCTAACGAAATGCAGGAATCACTGCATTAGAAGAAACAAATCAACTTTATTCACAAAATCATACGAAAAGAAAACAAAGGCCATACGACCAAAAAGTCATGTTTAGCATACCAATATGAAAGATTTATAAATCCCAGTACTTTTTCTCTAAACCTTGCAAAAACTAAATTTTATTTACCCTTTTGGCTTGTAATCTGGTTCTTTGCTGTGTAAGAACCTGTGCGGCTTTTGAGAAGAGTCGTTCAGATGGAACTGAGCTAGCCACCATAGTTAAATATTTAAATGCTACATTGTATAACGTTGGGAACTGTATTTTATAGTCTGCCCACACTTCTAATGGGTTTTCGTTAAATCTACTGACTGGATTTTGTAGAATTAAAGGAATAAGTCTTAGAGAATTTAAGTAGATATAAAGAAAAAAATTGAATGTGACAAGATAATATCGTATTGACGATATTTTATATATCGGATAAAATATATCGATATGACATTCGATACTTAATGATTCGATAGTATCAGATTGATTCGATATATTGCGTACATGTATCGATATTTTTTGAAATATCGATATATATCTCCCACTACTAGATTCAACTCTGATGCTCAACAAATGTTTCCCATGAATACGAGGCTTTATAATCGCTGAGTGTATGACTCTATGCGACTACGCTTACAAAAACTCGACTGGTTTAACTTCCTTCAGTTTATATCGGGTTTTAGGCGCAACATACGCTAAGTCACTTGCGAGCGCAGCTTCGTTTGGCTTAGGAGGTTCCTTGAAATTGCTTGCACAAGCAAGACTGTGTTCTAAAAGTTGGCATTTACCTTTTAATTGCGATACTGTCAATAGATTAAAGAGCCAACGCCGAAATATAATTAGGCCTCATGTAAAATCGAATAACGTGAAATCTTTCGGACTCACTTACTGAATAGGACAGCCTACTTTAATAATTCTCCAAAGCTGTTTCGGTAGGGCCTTGGGTTCGCCTACGGATCTCGTCCTTTTGACGCCTATCAAAATCGGGGGGAGAAAATTCCTCGACCAAGAGACGCCTTATCGAAGACAAATCGCAGACGGTATCCCTTACGCTGCGGTACCACACCCTTGCGATATCTATCTGTAAAAAGCTCACAAGCTGACCTGAATAATGTCGCCTCGCTGATTTCCCTGGATTGCGCGAGCTACTCCAGCGTCTGTAAGGTAGTGCGAATGCACGAGTGACCGTCAAAACGATGATTTAAGTTTTTAACGGACTTCTCACTGCTACGAAACTATAACGGGAGAACACACACAGCGGTGGCAGGGGTGGGAGCCCGTCGACTGAACTAAAAGTACTGTGGAAGCTAAAGGTCATTCTTTCGAGTCTAGAAAATTAACTCTCTCTTCCAGAGTCGACAGCTGATCATTGATATCTGACCTCGCATCTATTCGCGACAAACGATGATAATAAGTGACAAGCTAAAGCTTTGACACCGTATTTTTTTTTTAAATTTGACGATGAAGCAGTCATAAGGACGTCTATATTTGAAAGGCTGGTGGTGATAAACTGTAATTCCGCGTCCGAGGTGCGCGACGTAGTGTCAATGTCATCGGAGGGGATTTCCTTTTTCAAAACGCGAATTTGTTTTTTAAGTGCCTCAACAGTGGCCTCTGGCACTTCCCCACGAATCTCTACCTCGTAAATAAATTCGTCCTTATTTAAAAGATTAAAGTTGTTTGGATGCTCCATTTTTAAATTGATATTGTATGAGTTTAAATTAAAAAAATAAAATAAAATCGGCTATGTCGGCTCACAACAAAATACAGATAAGAAACTATGTTAATATAACAACAGCAGTACAAATTGTTTAAAAAAAACTTGCTCCTTAAAAAAAAATAAAAAAAAAACAATGCCTGAAGGGCGTTAAAATAAAAATAATAACGCCCTGAGGGCTTAAAGTAAGGAAACGCTCGACCGCTGTTAAAAAACAGGTGGACTCTCAGTCGCCTCCTACGACTCCCTGAGCAAGTACCGTGGCCTTATTCTGATCCGAGAACCACACGGTGTATTCGGGACCGATCTCAGTTTGCAGCTACTGACACAAACCTACAAAGCTACAGCCCCACGTACGGGCGCCACTGTTAAATAATATTTTTCTTATAATTTTCAACAACAAGACGCAACCTGTTGCGTCTTTTTTACCTTGGACTCTCCAAGGTAAGCAGTCTTTCTACTGGTTGCTATAGCAGCGGGTTTAGGCACTCATTCCAGTTTATTGCATTGTCAATGAAACCTTCAATCGTCATCAAAGATAATGAAGAATATTACGATTTTAGACAATACTTGATTTAATTTTGACTTATTCCACATTAATGCTACTCTTCACTTTATTATATTTCTAATGAAAACTGGTTAATTACCTTAATAGTTCAGCTGAAAAACCCAACAGATCAGTGAAATAAAAGACGGAGTGATTCACATGTTTTGCAGCATGGAGCAGGCGTTTACGATTTTTCCAGCCATGGTAATGTAATTCACATGCTGACAAAAGGCCCTTCGCCAACGTCACCGACCCTTCAAAACCCTAAATGTGCGCTCGATTGTACGTGTTTTTTTAAAACATTATAATGCCCTTCAGCCGAGTTTCTGGAGCTCCTTCTACTAAGGGTTACCATACGTTTTACGAATTCGTAATTGGATCGCTGTGGTTCACCTTCTTGTAACTCGGGCTCAGGAAGGCTATCATATACTTCCACCTTTTTATGAATGTTATGAGAACTTAGGCACATCTTTCGTTATCCAGCCGGACAAATTGTATTTGCGTCTTCCAAACATTGATTCATCAATTTGCACAATTTTGGTAGGTCCACTTGAACCAGTAAAATAAGGCGAGGTATCACTGTCACGGAGACCTAGTGAATCATCAGAGCACTTGCAGTGTTGCACTCACGATAGGACCGGCAGATAAGCGAGAGTTCTTTAGCTTCTTTTATTCACATAGTCAAGAAAATGGTTTGGTTGGTTGCCCCGAAAGAACTTCTGCAGGTGTAAACAATGTTGGACCACAAATCAATATCCTTCTATTATTCTGTGTATAATTTTCTTCAAAATGAAGTTTGCAACCCTCTAAAATAAACATACACAAGGTGTGAGATGACAGTAGCAAGATGTATCATTAATATTATTGAAAGTAGGGTATCTTATAGGGATGGCCATTCTTTCCGAAAAACATCGATTTTTAAATCGACTCGAATCGTGACCTAATGAATTGATCCACAAAAAAAAGAATCTTATTATGATGAAGAACCTTCACGTTGAAGATGTTATGATATTGAGAAATACGCTTCCTATGTATATGTTTTGAAACTTCACTGGTTGCTTTCCTATCATTTTCACAGCAGATTTTTCAAGTAGATATCGGCAAAATGGTTTCAAAATGCTAAATTAACATTGAATTATCCTGTTTATTATTATGAAATAACAATATTAAAATTATGTTATGTAATAAAAAATAGATTTAGTAAAATAATCTAATAATGAATATAGTCACTTTAACTTTGCAAAATCAGTTACGTTTGAAAATAAGTATAATTATTTTATATGTTACGATAACTGTTGCAATAATCTCAAGTTTTTTTTTGAATCAAAAATGTGAATAATTTGATATCAATAGTAATGATAACATAATTTGACCCATCTTCGTTAGCTTAAAGCCAATGTTGGACTTTCGGTCCGCCATCTTGAGGGCCTCAAACGAGTGGTTGTCTTCTGATACGGTCAAAGTTAGACCCCCCTTCTCGACCTTTGTATTGAGGACCTTCCAGTGTTCGATGTTTAGACCCTCATTCTGCGCACCGAAGAGTTCTAAGGCCCGCTTTGCGCAATCGACCTCAGAGTTAGGTATAATTACCACCCCCACATTGGGTTTTCGGATGTCAGACTCGTTCATGAGAACGAGTGTCGCCTCCGGCCACGGGGGTATTTTTTCTCAAGCCAGGTTTTAGACCGCTCGTTTTCACATGTGATGAAGAGCCAGCCTGGCTTGAAAGAGCAGCCCTTAAATTTAGGCCCTTTACCCCTTCCGGATTGAGCGATGCTTTTCAGAATGGTATGAAAATCATTGGGGGATAGTAACTAACAATCACACACACCAATAAAATCGCTTTTGGTAAACGTCGCCCTGTTGTGTGGAGTGTTGAGTTGACTAAATGGTCTTGTACCAATAGCCTCCATTGTATCCTAAATCCTATGAACATATTGTGGTATTTGTGGTAGTGATTTCACTACAACTGGGTGAACCTCTTTTGCCAAAGGGGCGGAGGAGACAGTAGTCGGATCGGTAATCTTGAGGCGTGCGTAGATACCCCAAAGGATGGTGTCCATAGTCTTCCGAGTCCCGTAAAAGCCGCCGAAATCGCGCCGCATCGGAGGGGAGGCCTTTCAATACGTTATGCCGGTACATGAACTCTTCCATGTACCATTTCAGTCGGTTTTGGCTCCTGCATGTCTAGCAATGTTTTTAAATTCGCGCCAAAGCCGCTCGCTCTAGTGTGTTCGTGTGAATGTTCATTCTTGTGTCACATTAGGTGTACCTTGAATTGGTACACCAAGAGCGGCATGAGCGGGGATGTCGACGGTGCCCCCGACAAAATTCGTGCTGTGGTTGACGGCTGAATGACCCCGCATGCCCAAACGCCAATTGATTTCTGCATATGCCTTATGTAGGAACCTTGCCTCACGTTCGCCTCCACGATAGGGTCAAGCGAGCGTCATTCGAGTCTTGTCCCTGATCAGCTCGACATGTACTTTTTTGGTCAGGCGACTCATATACCCGAAAGACCATGTCTGCCGTCGCAATTTCGACTCCTGTGGTACTTTCGCGTAAACAAATGAGTCTCGTCGACTTCGACCACATCGTCTACCCCACCAATCATGGCACGGTCCTGCACCTGGGCAACCTCGCATACCTCCCGCAAGTAGTGGTAAATTTTTTGTCTCCCCTACGTCCTTCGCGGCCTGGGTCACCTTATCGTTCCTCGAAAAGTGCACCATTAGTCGTAGTGTGTTTAAAATCGAGACGTGGCGACTCTCAAAAACGTCTTTTTCAGGGGCCATCTGAGGTACCGACGGCCATCGGTAATTTAGCTTGTAGCTAGTCCGGCCTTCTACTGACATACGCGCACAACAAAAAGGACAACGTGCCGTCGGCGTTGGAATGAGCAGCCAGGCTTTGGCAGCAATTACCACCAGTTCCTCATTAGAAATGGCGGCGGCGAAATTCCAAATTGAAAAATTCCGCGCTCATAAAATTTGAACCGGATCCATAGCATAAAAATAGAATAAGCAACAAAAAACAAAAAAATATAAATTAAACCAACGGTAACAAACCAACAGTAAGAACACACCAAACAATAACAAACAAACCAAAAAACAAACAACGAACACCAACACAACGAAACACAGCAAATCGCAATTCGGTACATTTTCTTCTTATTTTGCCGAGTCTCAGTCAGTTTTATGAAAAATAATGAGTATCAAACGATAGCAGCGAGAAAAAGGATATTTTTGAAAAAAAAAAGGTTTCAGTAATTTCAAAATAAAATTAAATATAGTTACAAAAGAAATAAAATTTATTTTTCATTGAACTTATAAGTTTTATCACCGTCACTTGGCGAATCCCGTCCCACTCCTGAAGTAACGCTACCTTCAACAACTCATCTACGGGGCTGGATTTCTAGCCCGGACTCTTTCGTTTGAGCTCATCCCATAAGTGCTCAATGGTATTCATGTCCGGGCTGATTGTCCGGATTCTCACGTCGACTGAGAACTGCTGAGTGTTCCGTGGGGCAGTGGGCATTGTCATGCATTAACGAAGCTGTCGCCGATAAAGCCTCTGTACGCCGATAAAGCCTCTAAGGAAATGCCGGCCCACATCATGCAAGAACCAGTGCCGTATGCCACTGTTTCAGCAAAACAGCACTGCGCAAAACGTTCCCCGGGACGCCGATAGACCCGACCTCTTCTGTTACTGCCATGTAGACACATTCGCCACTCGTCGGTGAACAGTACCGACCGCCATTGGTCGATGCTCCAATTGAGATGCTCCCGAGCAAATTAAAGGCGCGCTTGCCGGTGGCCTGCAGTCAATTTCGGTCCTGTGGCAGGCTGTTTCGGAGTGGTACCTGCGTGGTGTAGTCCGAATTTAATGCCACTGCCACCCTCGCCTGCGGGGCACAGAAACGCGATGGTAGGTGAGAGCGGGGTGCTTTTGCTCCTCCCCGCAGGCGAGGACTCAATAAAGCGGTTTAAATATGGAAAATACATATGCCCGGTGCATGTCGGACATAATGTAGGAACCTTGCCTCACGTTCGCCTCCACGATAGGGTCGAGCATCATTCGAGTCTTGTCCCTGTTCAGCTCGACATGTACTTTTTGGTCAGGCGACTCATATACCCGAAAGACCATGTCTGCCGTCGCAAAAGTCGACCCCTGTAGTAATTTCGCGTAAACAAATGAGTCTCGTCGACTTCGACCACATCGTCTACCCCACCAATCATGGCACGGTCCTGCACCTGGGCAACCTCGCATACCTCCCGCAAGTAGTGGTAGATTTGAACGGCGGTTTTTTGTCACCCCTACGTCCTTCGCGGCCTGGGTCACCTTATCGTGCCGCAAAAAGTGCACCATTAGTCGTAGTGTGTTTAAAATCGAGACGTGGCTCCTCTCAAAAAACGTCCTTTTCAGGTGCCATCTGAGGTACCGACGGCGACAAAAACCGACCACATTGCAGGTGGGAATTTGAGGGGTTTTCGTTGCACTGTCATCCTAGAGCTAACATTTTTTGTCACTTTTTTGTAGATCAGATTTTTCAGATTCCTTTTTCGTACCATCTTGTGGATTTATTATAATATGAAATCATTTGGTCTTTTTTGTCAACAACTTTCATATACAATATGTAAAAAAACTTGTCCGATCCATTAAGGTGTTATCAGGTATCGAGACAAGGTTCCATTTGTGTAGTTATTTTTATAAAAAAATGGAAAAATATTACCCTATGGAAAAAAATACAAAAAAATCTACACTAAAAAAACTTACATAGTTACACGAAGGGCGGAGACATAAAGCGGCGGAGTGCGGGCGGAGTGTTAACGCATTTTGCAAATTACCTCGGTTTCGGGTAAATAAATCCTGAACTTTTAAACTTTAAAAATCGTTAGAATAAAAGTATTCATCAATTACGTAATTTTGATACTTATTTTGGTGATGTTATTAAATCAACTTTATGACCCTTTCGGGTCGGACAGGGTTTTTTTTACATATTGTTTTGTTATATACTCATGGACAACTTTTGGTTTTGTAATTGCATGACCTGTTTTATTGGTATTTGTAACGAGGTGTGAACTGTGTTCGGTTGATATCATTATTACTGTAAAAAGAGTCGAGGGTCGCTGGTCCAAAAGGACAATGATGGTGTTTACATATTTATTTAGGCAAACGTTATTTTACATAGTTGCTGTAATCCGTCGACTTACTTCCACTAAATGGGGCGCTTCTCCGGATGTTTTACGGACTTCCGCTCTTGCGCTATCGTTTTCCGTTGGCGAATATGCATGTCCGGTTTGGGGTCGATCTGCTCATACAACGCTGGTAGATACAGCCTTAAACGAGACCTACCGTTATATCACAGGCTGTCTCAAACCCACCCCGGTAGAAATGCTCTATCTACTAGCTGGTATCGCACCACCGGACATACGCAGATGGGTGGCGGGCGGAGTGGAGCGTCGAAAATAGGAGACGAACGCACTTCATCCAATGCACGCTTACTGTACTGTCCCTCAAAGACTTAAAAGCCGCAGAAGCTTTATGAAGTGCGTTCTCCCTCTTGACCGTGACCCCTCTACTGCAAGACTTGTCTTGTGGGAGAACGGGCCCTTACCGCCTGCTCCCTTTGTTCCTCCTTCCGAACATCCCCCTCCAGGACATAAACTGCTATGGCCCACTTGGAAGTCCCTTAACAGACTCCGGTCCCAAGTGGGTGCAAGATGCAAGGACACCATGTTCAGGTGGGGATTCTCTGATGGAACCGATCTGTCCTGCGTCTGCGGGTTCACTCCGCAAGACATGTCCCATCTTTTGTCTTGTCCGGCGTGCCCTGACTCTTGCTTGCTAGAAGACCTTATGTGTGCAAACGACAGGGCAATCCGCGTCGCCAATTACTGGGCACAACAAATTTAAGTCACGATAAGAAGAAGAAGAAGAAGACATAGTTGCCGTTCTAAAAAATATTTCAAGAGATATTCTAAGGATACAGAATAATGCCGGCCGGTCGTCTATCCGAGCAAAATCAAAGAACAACGCAACTGTCAAAAGTGACATTTACACACTTTTTTTTTCTTACAAGCTAGGTCGGTGCAACATCCGACCATTATACATAGACACAGAACGCGTCGCTAACAATTACATTACGTTTATCTTTATAACTTGTCACAATACTACATTTGAATGATATCGATATAGTCCACGTGAATTAAATTTTATTCTGCCTCGTATTTGCCTTTGTAAGAGGATTCAAAGAGATTCTTTATCTGTTGAGTCTAAGAGTACCGGTTAAGTAAGTTTTCTTAGCTAAGAATTTTTCTGCGAGCGCCACATTTTTAAAAGTGGTCCAAGTACAATGAATGCCCTAGATTAAAATAATCGTCCATCAACATCATTACAACTTTATCGGCATGACCTTGGCTCCACTTAAATGTCGCTTGTGAAAAAACAACGCAAAAAAGTTTACAGCTCGTCAATATTGGTTTTTATTGAATTTTTACCAATTTGAAATCAAACTACCGGGGTCAGAATTTTCCCATAATACTTTAATCGCATGCGTATTAATACTGTCAACTAAGAGTCATAGATGTGACGTTAAAGAGCAATTTAAAAAAAAGTCAATAGTAGTTTCGGCTGACTCGATATTTTGGCTTCCGTGGCTCGTGAAGGAGAACGGCGGTTGCTGGCCCATGGGCTCCCACTCGTCTGAACCAGCGAGGTCGATAGCGGTTGGATCGCCTTCCTCCATATCATCCTCTTCCTCGTTGAAGTAGGAAGAAGGCCAATTATCTTCTTCCCAAAAGAACAACAGGTTGATGAAAGAAAGAAAGACAATTCTTAAATTATATTTAAAAATACTATAAATTATAATGGAACGGAATGATGTTTTTAAGTTTCGCTAGTACTCGACTCGAGAACTACCGAACCGATATGGATCATTTCGGTTTAAAAATTCTCCTAGAAGTCCAGGGTAGTTTTAAAAGCTGTGGAAATGAGAAAATCATTGTAGGGGAAATAGTAAAAAGTATTTTTAATTACATGTAGCTGATATGAAGTTTTGATTGGTTTTAAATAACGTTTTCCTCTATGTTTAAAATGTGTTGCCATATAATTAAAATAAAATATACAAGCTTATAAAGTAAAGTTACATTCTTCTCTTCTTATCAATCCGCTGAGCATCGCTCTGCCACGCATCAAGTCGTCTTGGTTGCTTGAAGTAGCAGGACCCACTTCTGCATCAAAATCATCATTGTCACCATCTTGTTGCTCTACGTCACTTGAATGGTTTGTGGGAAAACAATCCATTTATTAATTATGTTGGGATAGCTAAGAGCTGCCACAACTTCCCTAATGCAACGGCTTGCTGTTCGCTATGGCAGATGTTGTGTAACACCCTCAACCCGTTGATATGACCCCGTAGCCACGAAACTCGAAAGTACCAAGTACCTGTAATGAATAAATTTAGATAACCATTAGTGGTCATCGCTCTATTATTACTAATATAAGCACAATCAGCTCTTGTATTTTTCTATAAACATAACCTCTTATTGTCACTTCATTTTGTCATGAAATAGGTAAACTCTACTTTTATTTCCAATGGGATATCTCAAGTTCCTTTTAACGCTGTATGCTGTATGGCTAAGAAGATGAGAACAAAGGATTGAAAAACACTTTTTGTTCAACCTGAATCTTTGACTAAAAAGTAAGTCAGAAATTTCGGCTATTTGCTCCCATCACACCGCCGAGAATTATTTCTCCGTCCATACTTCTGCATTATGTGCAGCCCACAATAATTTTAAACAATGCATTGTACTATATTTCCTATATTTAACTTCTAAATACACAATCTTCAAACAAACACACCATCAGCTGACTTAAGAATCGCCATTTTATTTCGTAAGCATAAAGGGGTCGGCGATCGCTACCTAACGTAGTGATGATACGCTCACTTAGCGTAGTCGATTGTCAAAAAGCGCCATGTCCACGAATGGACATATTTTTCGATCCAATCACACGCCACTTGGCACTAGTAAGCGAACGACTACGCATATCCGTCGACGACTATTTTCCATACAAATATTTAAGCGTTTTCGCTAATCGATTGCCATTTATGCGCTTTGGCTATGGTTAACTTATACAATATCTCAAAGTTGGCGCTTCTAACACTGTCACCACGAAACGTTCGCTAGACGTATATGTGACTAACATTGAAATGTGGTGCAGGTATGTGGATTTTCGTCGAAATTATCGAAGATGTAATCTTGTCCCATGGAACTCATCCAGCCCCAAAAATGTACCTATACTAATCCTCCCGCTTGCTCTGTTGGGAAGTGTATTTAGCTTCACATATCGTTCGTTTCTACTGCTCCATAATATTTTTCAGCCGCCTTGATATGATATGATATGATATTTATTGCGTATTAAAACAAGTTCTATGTTCTGTCGAATAAATATACATGTTGGCAATGAAATTACACAATTTCAGTCAGTAAATTACAGATTGCGGTCTTACTTTATCTAAATCTGTAGTGCGATTGTGTAAAGTTTTTCATGGATGGACAATGAATACAATGGCCCGATAATTTGCCATGCATATCTATTTGTCTCTTTCACTATCTCTTGCATAATCCTTTCGTTCCACACATTAAATAAAATATCGACTGGGTCTTGAGACCCCACCGTTGGGCCAGGTGAACGAAGGTATGTTTCCTCTTGGCCCGAAAATGAAGAAAAATCTTCGGTCCAAGAAAAAACATCTAGGCCTTCGTACACCTGACCCACCGGTGGTTGCTCAATACTTTCAACAGCCCGATCACCACCCAAGTAACACACAAGCAAGATAACAGTACACATTTAGAAAACTTTACAGTTTAATTATGAATATCATTTGTATAAGAGCTGTTGAAATAGCTAAATGCTGAATTGAGTTGAGTTTGGGCTCTTTAAATTCTTAATAAGATTTGTATATTTGTACTTTATTTCTTTAGACTGAATAAATAATATTCATTAGACTATTATACAAGCCTTATTAAGCATTACGCATTTTAGCTATCTTAAAGCTGAAAAAAAGCTCATATGATAGCATTTATCTGAATAATTATAATCACGGTTGCTATTATTCAGTCATTACTAAGCTAGTAGTTTCAGTCAGCTAATTGCTGAATAAAGTATAACAGTCTGAATAAAGTGATTATATGTTGCTTTTATACAGCTTGATACTGAATGAATGTATTTATTTCATGCTTAAACTGGATAAGTGCCATGTTCTACCAGATAATCAGCTGCTGAATAAAGTAGATTAATTATGCTATTATTCAGTTTACATCGGCATAACAGTATGTTTTAAGCATACATATCCAAATTAAAGACCACAGTTACGTTCTTATAGCGCAAATAGCTTAATATTAGCTGAGTTACAATCTACTTGTAGCATATGATAGCCATCATGAGTTGTTGTGCAATGAAGAGGATTCCTTACACCAATTTATTCAATCAATTTTCAGTTTCATTTATTCAGTCAGATAGTACAATCCATGTGTGTTAGTAATTTCTTATGCTAAGTCAGTAATTTAATGAGATTTTATGTTTATGCCTTATTACAATTCATTGATTCAATTTTAATAAAGAAAGAAAATACATTTATTCGACTCACAAATACATATATAATACACTGACTCGTAAACACATATACAATAAACAGACACACACACACACACACACACACACTTAAATAAAATCATCGAGTATGAGTCGAAAATGCACCCTCTCAGCATTAATCGTGATAATAATTTAAATTTATTATTTAAATTGTCCTGCCTTCGTCTCTGAGATTTAATTGACCATGTAGTAGGCCCTGCTACGCGTCCATTCACTCGCACACAGGTTTAGCGCAAGAAAGAGAAGGTAAAAAACTAGTATCCCTCCCTCCTTCCTGCGCCTCACAGCACTGCCAGCCGCCTGTCGCTCATTCGTGTCCGTGCGCGCGCGCCGTTCCGACGCACGCAGTAACCACAGCAAAAAAGAAAAAACCGTTAAGTTTTTTATTTCGTGCTAAACGAAAGTTACCTTATTGTGATATTCATACTGAAAAAATTAAATTGTGAACGTGAACTGAAGTTAAACGCATAACCCAGCGTGGCTGCTACATGCATGCTTTACGCTTCACGGCCGAGCTATTACGAGATACTAGCCAGTCCGCATTTTAACGCTCCGAATCAATACGCGATATTGATCTGTAGCAATTTTTTGGCCGAGCTGGCACGTGATGCCAGCCAGTCCTAATTATCTTGAATCGAGACGTATGGTATGCGTTGCTTTCAATAAACCTACCCTTATTTTCATTGCGTTTCGACAAATGAAAAAAGTGAACTAATGGGGCCACAAAGGCATTTCATTAAAAATGTTAAGCAGCGCTGACGACGCGCCATCAGGGCCTCTCAGTGTGAAGCGTTCCTCGCCCACACTCATCGAGCCCCAACAGGCATCATAGTGTGTCCTGCCTGTGCCAACGCGACGCCATGCGCCGTGAATTGCTTGTTTGTTACGGTGAACTACCGTCCAACAATCCTAGCGCTTCAACGTCTCGCGCTCGAAATCAGAATCCGACCAAATAAAGGTAAGGTCTTTTTTCATTAAAGCTAGCTAAGCTTGAAGCCGTACTACGTGTTACGGGCTACCGTATTCCATTCGTGGTAAAACCACGACCGAACACTTGACTCAGTCAATCTTTTGACATAGATTGGAATTGAGTTTAATGTGAGCTTTTACACTTACAAACAAAAGGAGCAATATATATGTTTTACTAAGTACTTTTTTGTAAGCACCAAAAAACAATAGTGGCAGCAGATTTATTTCAAATCTAATAAATTTATATTTATTTTGTACATTTTTACCTGAATTTTAAAAATGAAAGACTTAAGAACACTATAACTGCCTAGACTGATAAACATAAGTACGTATAGTGCCACCTGCGATGCGGTGCACGCTCCTTATTTTTTTTTTTTTCCCAAAGCTCTAAAAACGGTACTGTATACATCGATACTACATAGCTCACAATATTATGGTCCTATGTCTGCAATTGATTACAACTCTTTTTTATTTATTTCTGGCTAATGGCTATAAAACTTGTCTTGCTAGACAATGCTATGGAAAACATAACATCGCTTATTAAATGAAATATTTAACATTATACTTAAATATCGAAGTTTACGGATTGTATAAAAAGAAGACAATTATTATTTTTTAAGTAAGCAAGTTCTTACTTACATTTCTGTTTTCTACTCAATGCATATGGTTAGGTCCATATAAGAATTATGTAAAACTGATTTTATTTACTCATTTATTTATTGCTCACAATTTAAATAGCTATGCTAATAATATTGAGCTTTGCTCATTAACTGGCATTTGTATGATTCTGAATGGTGGAATATTTACAGTAGGTACTTATTCAGTCTTGAAATCCAACTAAGATTTGTTTCACTCCTCAGTTAATAATTCGGTACAGCTTAGATTTTATTAACCGACGTAACAACAACCAGCTGGAAAGCGTAATGTGTTTTTGGTTTATACCAATGAGTTTTCTTGTTAAATTGCGAAATCAATATAGCACTACCGTCATATTCGATTTAAATAGGTAGACGGTAATTAATTGTTTTAGATGCTATTTTTTCGAAAAATATGGTGTGATATGCACTAAACTTTTCATGTATGCTTCTTAGATTAAATCGTCGCAAAGTTCGGTACTTAATGTGGAGTCTGAAAAACTAAATAAAGATCTGTGTCCATTATCTTCAGAAAAGGCGATGCCTGAGCCACCGCCAACAAAAAATTGTGACAACCATAGGTCAACTTGAATTGACTTTAGTTTTTTATGGGCTTGTTTTTTTTCTCACCATTTACCACCACAAACACCACCGAAGAATAATTCAAACATAGAATGACCTATTGTTTAAAGTACTATTATTATTCTTTATATTTTTTGGCTATATTTATTCCACTATTTACACACCTACGTTAAAGGTTGGATAAATAAAAGACATGGTCATTATTGTACAAATTACAAAAATCGATCTTTTTAAAACAAAAGGCAGCAACGCAGCACCAAACCTAAATTGCACTACAAGCATCTAATTTGAGTTATTGGGAATATAAACTATGCATATTTTTCCCACTATATTCTGTGATTTAAGAATTAACTTTATCGAGTAAATATCTTCTATCATCATCAGTTTTTTTCCAACTAATCACATACACCCACTCCACAACCATCTCCCCAGCTATGATATTAGGAAACCATTCATATGGAAACATTGCGGCATTAACTATAAAACAGATTATTTTATTTTATGAATTGTATCGTTTAATTGATGTTAAAAAGTATTGAATATACTATGTTAAATAAATTTTCAAAGGAAATCTTGTCTTAATATTCACCAATTACTTAGGTATGGTGAAACAATTGCCGACCACAAAATAATAACCAATCATGGTCTGCCAAGTTTTAACATTTTGCAAATGTAATTTTTTACGCTCGTTCTTATACTCTTGCGCCGTAAGACGTCGAGTAGTTCGACGATTTATTTATAAAACCTGAAAGTAATTTATTTATTACAAAGAATAATGCTTGAATCTTTTTATTTATCATTTATATTTGAGGGTGTTTTAATATGTATGAAAACCAGTGTTTCCTGGTGACATCGATCTATGACATACTTGTTGTAACACGACATATTCATTTACTTTTGGACTTCTTGTCACAATAGGTACCCTAATTTTGAATCATCAAGATTTATTTTACACTGCTCATAATATTGAAACAAGTCCCATCTGAAGCCAAATAAGACACAAATACATTGGCGGCACAATAATTGCGGAAATGCACATTGCCATTACCCCCAAAAAAGAAGAATAAGTCACAAATATTTGTCAAACTCATAGAAAATATAAACTTAAATAAAAATAAAGTATCTCATCAAAACCAAATCGATAAGATAGGATCGCATTTTTTTTTTTAATGTAACCCTCAGTAATTCAGACATATTTTATCCAGTCAATATTTTTGAGTATTTTTTTTTCCGACTATGCGCCGACTATCGAATACTCGGCGAACATTCCTGTGCTGGAAGTCTGAAGCGTCATGTTTAATATTTCGCTTAGATAATTTCAATATTTTGATTTTCTACTCCATCTAATATCCTTCTAACTTACATAGCTAAATCTTTAGTAAATCTAAAAAAAAAAAAATAAGCTTGATTAAAACATTATTCTCAATCAGTAAATACACGAAAATACCAATTTTGTCTCAGCTTTTTTCGAGCGCCAACTGGTGTTTTTTACAAGGAACTATGTCGAGACTTCCGCGCCTGGTTGATAAGTTAAATATTAGGCAAACGTCGGGTTAGGTGGTACCAAAACTTCTATCGGAGAAATCGTTTGCGCTCGTATGACCTTATAAAGCCACAACGCCCCCAGAGGTCGTTTCCAAGCTTCTTTAGAAAAAATTTAAATCACTCAATCATTACCTACTTCCTTAATGCTTTCAAGTTTTGATAACGATAATATTTCAAATTCATTGAAATATCGTATTCTTATTGTAACCCAGAAAATAATAATAGCGTTGATATACACCGATGAATACATCTAAAATCTTATATACCCACAAATGAACCAACTATTTTTTTTTACCAATCATCTTACACTTATTACAACAAAACATTTTCTTTAGAATTCAAAATTCGAATAATAAGTATTTTGTTTTCGGTATACGGCTGAATATATTTCAAACAGCTGCATAAATACATAAATACCCAATACTTAAAAGTAATCGAATACCTATCATGCGTGTATTTTTTACAAATCTGTAATTCTGTATGTAGCTTTCGCAATCTGTCTCAACAATACGTATTTCGTATTTATTTGCAATTTTTATAACAGACCAAAAAAAAAGGGAACTAAGAAATTTTCGTCCTATTTCAGTTAAGATTACTAAAATTATTATTGTATTTACATATTCTTGGAGTTTAACATTAATAAAAAATATATATATATATATATATTATATATATATATATATATATATTATATATATAATATAAAAAAACTAATAAATATCTTCTTTCTTTCCCATTAAAGAAATTACTTATCAATTATCATGCACCCATAACAATAGTGCATAATGCCAAACATGGTAACACAAAACATTTTTGTTATTTAAATGATCATTTTAATAATCAAAGATTACTAACTATAGAGGTGTCAACTTATTTTTGTAACAACATTGATTTACTCCGAACATCTACATGGTCAATTAAATCTCAGAGACGAAGGCAGGACAATTGGATGATCAAACGAACTTACCTGTAAGTGAAGTTCGATCCAAATTGTCCTGACTTCGTCGAAGAGATTTAAGTTCCCACCCTTCCCAATTCCCATAGGTACGTGTATTTTCTGCAAAAATTGTTGCCACCCGTACCATAAATCAATGTTGTACATCTGGAACATCGGTCTCCTTGCTCTGAAATGAATGAGCGACAGGCGGCTGGCAGTGCTGTGAGGCGCAGGAAGGAGGGAGGGATACTAGTTTTTTACCTTCTCTTTCTTGCGCTAAACCTGTGTGCGAGTGAATGGACGCGTAGCAGGGCCTACTACATGGTCAATTAAATCTCTTCGACGAAGTCAGGACAATTTGGATCGAACTTCACTTACAGGTAAGTTCGTTTGATCATCCAATTATAAATAAATTCTGCGTAATCTCGAAAGTTTTTTCTGTTCTAAGAACAAGGCATGGTGAATCAGCCTTAACCAGGTTGAACACTGTATCTTTTGATAGTAAATCAGCATTTTATTTCGGCTATCTGTGTTGACATGTAGTCTCCCATGATGATCAATACATTATATACACCGTGCTTTTTTAACCGTCTTACAGCCGAAGGCCACTTAAAGTATCCAATAAATACATGTCATTCGTTAAATAAAACTTGGTTATTATTAAGATTTCAAAGCCTAAGACATTAAAGAAGATATCAGCACAATTTAGTACGAAACATCCTGTAACGAGCACTACGCGCGGGTCATTCACTCGGCTGTCTAGCACTACTGACCTTATTTTACGCACGAATAGAAAGGGGCGAGGCGGTGGGCGTCACAAAGGATTGCGCTAGCGCATGATTGGTTAGAGATCCACGTGGGGACTGTCTTAGGTTGGCTACGGTGCGGAACGCGTGGAGGCGGCAAGGTCAAGGAATGCATTGTTGAAAACGTAAACATTATGAACAGGATGATACATTACGTAACATTACTATTAGATATTTTTTACACCAAAATTATGTGGAGTGTAATAAAAAAAATAACATGTCCTAGAGGTTTATTAAGATGGTTACATTACGTGGGCTTCGGGTGTAAGACGGTTAAAAAAGCACGGTGTATACATGATGGATAATTCTGGGCGTCCTCTAAGTCGTGTAGATACAATTTGAAATGTCATCTTCCTGAAACGAAATATATTACAAATTACCGCTAAAAAGCAATAATATTTTTTATGTTGGTTTATCGTAATAAAACTAATCAAGATAAATCACGGAGCACACCTAAATGTTTTACCTATCGCTTAGCCTTTATCGGTCGTTATTTATACAGTTACGCGTAATTTTGAACTTATTTTAAATGTTATTATGAATCAATTTCGTGTAAACCAATAATTCCACATTCAAAAAACGTTCCAATGAAGAACCCTAAAAGTTAGAAATGAAGTAGAAATGTGGTCAACTATACAATTGTTATCTATACTAATATTATAAAGCTGAAGAGTTTGTTTGTTTGTTTGTTTGAACGCGCTAATCTCCGAAACTATCGGTTCGAATTGAATAATTCTTTTTGTGTTGGATAGTCTAGTTATCGAGGAAGGCTATAGGCTATATAACATAACGCTACGACCAATAGGAGCAAAGATATAGTGGTAAATGTGTAAAAAACGGGAGAAAGAAGTCACGATTCCATGCGGACGAAGTCGCGGGCAAAAGCTAGTTCAGATATAAGCGTGTGTAATTTACTCTATTCAAGTTAAGTCTTAGTAACTAGACTTTTGTGCATTTTTATTCAGCAATGTAAGCAAAACAAACGATCGCCATTTAATTTCTTTGTGATTTGTAATAACAAGGAATTTACTAAGATACCAGAATGCTTTTTCTTACACCTACAATTTTTTTAATTCGTTTTAAAGTATTTTTTGCATTTGAATTGCTAGAATTAGAACTTTTGACTTAAATATTTTGGTCAGAGCGAGTATGCGTATAATGAAAATAATATTTACAAACATTAATCTTGATTATTCCCGCGGCGCGTCATAAATATCCGAAAAAATCATATACTATTCACGACAAAATAATTTGCGCACTAAGAATAACATGTAGCGAACCTATTAACTTGTTTAATAAAACTTTACTTACCGATTTAATAAATTCACCACTTGTCAAAAATCACTCAAACTGACATTAAAAGTGAACTGCTCCTATATTTCCACGATTGAATGAAAAAAAATGAATTATTGTAAACAAGAAATGTACGCTGAGTAAATTCTGAATAAGACAACCAATTCGAAGTAGCTGAATATTTGAGGTGTAAGAGCTTAATAAAAGCAATGTCAGCTGTAATTCAGAAGTTATTTTTGCTGTCGCAATATATTGTGATGTTTTCGTTAAGTGAAAGTAAATGGACCCTGAATTCAGTTAAGGGTGGCACGGAACCCTCAGTGCGCGGGTCCGACACGCACTTAACCGGTTTTTACTATCATTTTACATTTCATGGTAACGTATTTAATATTTCACGACAGCGGCAAATGGTCACCCAATAATAACTTAGATTATTTTAATACTAGCTTTTGCCCGCGACTTCGTTCGCGTGGACTTCAGGTTCGTCCCGTCTAGTCTAGTAATAAGTAAGAAATACGGTAACTAAGCACTGCAGAGCCCTAAATTGTAGCCTATATGTTATTCTGATGTATAAGCTATATTGTGGTAAAGTTTCATTCAAATCCATTCAGTAGTTTTTACGCGAAAGAGTAACAAACATCCATACATCCATACTTACAAACTTTCGCCTTTATAATAGTAGTAGGATATTAGGTCCCATTATCATATCTTGACTTCATTGAGAATTTCAAAATTACCTATATTATTTATGAAATGGAAAATACTTAAAATCCAAAAAGTAAAAAAATAAATAAATAAGCCAAAAAGAAAACAAAAAGTAATTCATATTCAGGACATTGACTGAAAAAAATACTAAGAATTTTATTCTAAGCTAATACTAGACACTAGCCTGCCACCCTATATTACCTCTAGCGCGATGACTTCACGGCAGTTGTACAATGCCGCGCAAGCGTGGCAAAAATGTGCCGTGTAAAGTCAACTCTATGTCGTCGCAATTTGATCGAAAGTTGAAGTTTTGATTGAAATAACTACAAAATATGAATGAAATTGAAAACAATGTACTTATCTACATTCTATAATAAATTATCTGTGTAATGATGAGCGTTCTAAACAATATTTGATTGCTGTTTACTCGGAAAAAGTGACACAAAATATTCGTTCGCGCGCTAACTATCAACGCCAATTTCACTTCGGTAAATCGGTAATAAATATTGAATAGCCACTTATCAAAAAGGTAAAATGTATGTTAAAATGGATGTGTATGAGAAATATCTATGTGATTAATATGCAATTTCAATAGTTTTTATTGTTTCAATGCACAATAACCTCAAAAACAATGGCTTTGCTTGCGCGCCTAAATGAACAATTTCAATTTCGACGGTAAATTACACTGATATATAGTTTTTATCACTTATTATAACTTGAAAACTGAAAACAATAGATATAATGAATAAAAACTTACCTTTTATTACCTCTAAAACACAATAATCACACTTAAAACACAATTTTTCTTAGCGAAGTGATGAGCTCGCGACCGCCATTAGTCATCACAGAGAAGATCAAATTTCACCAAGACATTCCTTTTTTTTTCTCTTTAAAAGTCTATTTGTTTTTGGTATGAATGAACGGAGAATTTATCATTCATTCTACTAAAATAAGTCTCAGGCTAATCAAACCTTATTTCTATAACAATAAGAGTTAATATCGACTGCGGGAGCTATGGCATTCTGGAATGCCATCGGGTCTCAACGGGTGCAAAAAAAATGTCATTCTGGAATGTCATTTTATTTTATTTTATTTTTACTTGTTGGAAAACAAACAGCAATAAGTTACATGTATAATGTTAACAGGAGTTTTAAAACTAATAAGCCTATCGAGTTTTCACTTATAGAACGTATCGTACATACATAGTAAAGATATACAACAATGTTATAGAAAGATGATTGTCATGCGGATCTTGAAAGGTTAATTTATACGTGGATAAAATGAAAAAGTTCTGGAATTAATTTCGCATAAACAAAACAAAGTGTGGATTATATTATATTTATTTTTTTTCTTTTCATACAATATTCATAACATTTTTTTTGTATCTCGTCATTTTGGTCGAAGTCGATTCTACTTCCTCTCAGTAATTTATTAGTGTCCTTGCACCAGCTATACAAGAACAATCTGCAACTTAGTTCTACAACATGCTCTGTTATTGCATTTTTGTGATTAAAAGCAGCAATTTATATTTATATTGCATACAATATGTATAATCGTTTTTATATAATTTCTTATATTGAGGTTTGTTGTTCGATTTCTTGATCACATCCTGTAAGTCGCTCAATAATTTTAGGAAATCTTCAGCAGGATATGTCAGATGTCTTTCTTTTCTATATTCTTTATTTTCTAAATATCCAGATATACTATGCTTATTTGTACTAAACAACTGTTCACAACAGTAAAAGCAATTTTTAAAAATATGCCTTTAGACATATCCTGCTACATATTCTAATTGAGCCATCATTTTAGGATTCCTTTTCTTGCTTTCAAGACCCATAAGGATGTGATCACAGTCAAAAAAGTCATTTAAATCTACAATCTGTAACAACATTTTGTGAAACATTACTTACATAAAAAATATCTTTTAATGTAGCAAAAGAGCTACATGAATCTTTTTCACAGTTTGCCCCTGGTGAATGGACTGAGCTAACAGACTTTATTAAAAGGGAAGCAAAGGCCACTTCAAATCCAGCACATGTAGGGTTATTATTGCGTTGCCCATGGCTTCTTACGGTGCTAAAGAAATTTTCCAAAGGATCTTTTCGACAATTTTATTTGTAAATACTCTAAATTTTCTAAATTTTGAATCCAATGTTTTAAAATTGGAACTACGTGTACTTTACCAACATTATCAATAAATTTCATTGTTTTTAAAATAATTTTTGCCCTACCCAATACACTTTTGTTGAGTCCTGCTCTATTAGATCTTATGTAGGGGTGGAAATGATATACACGAATTACGACAACACTGATTTATTTAACTTGGTTTGTTCCCTATCCCTGTTACAACATGACGTGTTACTTTGCTTTTTTGGCATTGTATACACGATTTTGCCCATAGTCCTACTTCCCTATTCATATTTGGCCAAAAAAATCTCTCGGTAACCATTGATCTAGTTGTCCTAATGCCTGGATGGCTGATGTTGTGTATAGATTCGAAAACAGCTTTCCTAAATGCTGGCGGTACATAAGGTCTGACGTTACCTCCTGCGACGTCACAATATATACTCTTATTAACGTTAGGTATAAGTATTCGCTTTAACTGTACCTTATTCGACGCGCGGGAATCTTGCAGCATTTGCGAAATTTGAACGTCGGCCTCCTGAGCTGTTGCTAATTCCTCGTAATCTATGACCGTTGGACAAACGATAGTTTCGATACGCGATAGCGCGTCTGCGACTGAATTATCGTTACCGTTGACATGTTGTATACTGCTGGTATACTCGCTTATATACAACAATTGTCTAATTCGTCGAGGGGTTTCTTTACTTGAGTTTATCTTTGTGAGTGCGTACGTCAGAGGCTTATGATCTGTATACACTGTTAAATCACGTCCTTCTATCATGTTTTTGAAATGCATTATAGACATGTACACAGCCAATAATTCTCTGTCGTATGTACTGTATTTTTGTTGCGCGTTCGATAGTTTTTTAGAGAAATACCCGAGAGGTTTCCAGTTACCGTTGACTTTCTGCTGCAATACTGCACCTACGCAGGTATTTGAAGCGTCAGTCATTAATGATAATTGTGTATCTGCGACAGGATGAGATAAAGTTACGGCGTTTTGTAGGTCTATCTTACATTTTTCAAACGATTTCTCGGCTTCACTGTCCCATTCAATTTTTGTTTTATCTTTCTTTTTAGAATTTTGTAAAAATTTGTTTAGATGCATATGACATTCAGCTGCCTTGGGTAAATGTGGTCTGTAAAAATTTACCATGCCTAGAAAACGTCGTAACTCATCGACTGTCTGTGGCTTAGGGTAGTTCATAACAGCGTTGACCTTATCAGGTAAGGTGCTTATTCCTGCCGGTGTGACTTTGTACCCTAAAAAATCGAGTTCACTTACTCCGAACGAACTCTTACTTAGATTTATGGTCAACCCGATACTGTGGAAACGTTCAAATACTTTACGAACATGTTCTCTATGTGTGACGTCATCCCGTGACGCAATAATTACGTCATCAATGTAGCAGAAAAGTGATGACTCATATACATTACCTATGTTTTCACCGATATTCTCGATTCCGCGCAGAACCGTGTTGTCCATAAATCTCTGAAAGGTTTGAGCTGCATTTCTAAGTCCAAATGCCATTCGTTGAAACTCATACAAACCAAAAGGAGTGGTGATGGCAGTTTTCTCTATGTCCTCTGGTGCGACTTCTATAAAATGGTAAGCCCTATTAATGTCAAGGTGAGTGTATATTGTTTTACCTGTCAAACCGTAAGTGAAATCTTGCAGTCTCGGTACGGGATACCTATCTGGTTTCGTTATTGCGTTAAGTCGGCGATAATCTCCGCAGGGTCGTAACTGACCGTCTTTTTTATTGACTACATGTAGGGGACTAGCCCACTGGCTCCTAGATGGTCTACAAATACCGGATTCCTGCATATAACGAAATTCATCCCTAACTTTTTGATACTTCCCTGGCGGTAATGGTCGTGGCTTAGCGTAAACAGGTGGTCCTGTCGTATCATGTGGTGTTTTACTGTATGTTTAGGCAACACTTCTTTAAATGAAACGGGCTTAGTAATATCTGAAAATTCGTCTAATAAGTCACGAAACGGATGCGATTCCTGGATACTATTTATTGTCGGCTCGCTATAACTTACGATGGTTCCTATTGCGCACAAACTAGTTACACTATCTATTAATTTCTTGTTATGTAAGTCTACCAATAATCGGTGCGTTTTTAGAAAATCTGCGCCTATTATTGGCTTACTTACATCACAAATAATGAATTGCCACTTAAAACTGCGTCGTAGCCCTAAATTTAATTCTAAAGTAACTACGCCGTAAGTATTTATCTCTGTTCCGTTAGCGGCAAATAGTTTGTAATTACTTATGGTTTTTTTACAATGCTTTTGGCTACTTTTATTTGCCGGTACAACCGATACATTGGCACCAGTGTCAATAAGAAAATTCATACCGTTTTTAGAGTCCGTGACGCATAAGCGATGGTTTTCTGTGGAGTTGATGCATGCTACCACCGCATCAGGCTGCATCTTCTTTAGTTTTCCGGTTGACTGGAGTGGTTAGTCTTCGTCCAGTTGCACGGTGACTCGCATCGTCGTGCTGTCTCGCGGTACCGGTAGTGGAACCGGCACAGCCAGTCTTCACTTTGCGGTGTGCGCTGCGGTGTCCTGGACCTGGGCCGCGAACGAGAACGGTTACGCATCCATCGCCTACCACCCTTGTATTGTCGCCGATTGTTGATGCTATTTACCTCACTACGCAGTGTCTTGAGCTCCAGGGCCATGTTCTTCATTTGGTTCAACAGCTCGCCGTTCACGTCTGTTATAGCCGAAGTCGATGGCGGGCTGAGGGCTGAGTCCACGGCCATCAGCTGTCCGTTGCGCAGGTTGTCCATGATCTTGTCGGCCATGTCGGCGAGGTCATCGAGCTCCGTGTCCGGTTTGTTGGTGGCCAGTATCGCACGTACCCATGCCGGCAGCCGTGCCAGCCATAGGTTCTTGAGCGTATCTCCCTCCGCTCCTGAATTCTTGGCCAGTTCTTTCATCTTGGCCAGCAGCTGTGATGGTCGCTGTTGCCCCAACTCCATCTCCGACACGAGCTTGTTAAATTGAGCCTCCGCGCTGGCTTGGAACACCTTGAGTAGCCTCTTCTTTAAGGTCGTGTAACACCCATGTTCCGGCGGGCTGCTGATGAGGTCACTGACTTGGCTGAGCTCCTCTTTGCCCAGCTTGCTGACAACCATGTCGTACTTGACTTGTTCCCCCTGGTGCTGCGGTGTCATCACGGCCTCGAATCGTAGGAACCACATTTTTGGCATGTCCGTCCAAAACGGTGGTATTCGTGATGAAAGGCTGATGGCGGCGATTTCACTTTGCGGAAACGCTGGCGGCGGTGGGCCTGGCTGTGGGCCTGGCGCTGGGCCTGGCGCTGCGGCCGCTGGTTGTTGGTGAGCCATCGCGACGATCCCGTTTTCTCGTCACTTCCGCCCTTACACAAGATCACGTCGGGGTCACCAATGTTGAGTCCTGCTCTATTAGATCTTATGTAGGGGTGGAAATGATATACACGAATTACGACAACACTGATTTATTTAACTTGGTTTGCGTGCTTACATAGCGCTCTCGATTTAGGACTGACTATTTTAGGTGGGAAGCGTCGATTGCTCGGCGTCCGTTATCGGGTTACATTGTACGTGTCTATTAACTACTCATACATTTGCGCAGGGTAGCTGTATGTGTGTGCTGTGTCAGCAGCACCCACACTTTTATGATGCTAATTAAAAGTTGAAGGGCCTAAAAGGTGTTTCCCAGATTTTTTCAAATAGGCTTGATAACTTCCGTTTACAGAATTAAAGAGCTCGTCGAAAAATAGGGTGATCCGCGCAGTCTCCTTACACTCTTCAGGAAGAATGCCCTTGTCTGAAAATGAAACAATTTATTTGTCATGCAACAATTTATTCTGCTATACATTTTAAGCCTATTTGTTTTTTTTTTTAAGTTTATTCATGTTTTATTTTATTTACTTAAACTTTCGGCACTGTGAGTTGTAGTGTGGCGGACTTTTTACAAATCAATTAGAAAAAGTTTTCTTAGGAATGCAGAAAGTTTAATCAGTGGCACGATATTTACAGTAACTAAAAGTGGGTACCTAAAAACTTGTGGGTAGTTAAAGCCATATGGCTTGACGTTATCAGAATAAAAATATCGAAATTTACGGGAACGGGGCGGGACGGGCCGGACGAACATCGCCCGGTCCACTAGATATTATATAAAAAAATTAAATAGCTCACCTGCTAAATATCCCATTGTGACTGCAACACAATGGCTCAGTCATTGTGTTGCCATTTTTACTTTCATTATTGATATTTTGTTGGGGTTTACATGTTATTCCGTCAACTTCGGCAGTAAACGTAGACCCTGAAATGCTGGATCCACTTTAAATAATTGAGTGCAATGTTCCCATTTCGCAGTCTTTGTAATACCATCTATTTCACATTTAAATTTTTTACCCGATAGGTTATTTCGTATCCCTTTTATCAAATGAGGTGGATCATACAGTGGTACTATCTCTTCATTGTTGACAACAAATATTTTGTTGTTGATTTTTTTACCGTGCTGAGCTAATTGTCTTTTTGTATCCTTTATCAAATAATTTATAGCACTTACATTTGAGGTACCCTGGTCGCAGACTGTTGACACGACTTTAAATCCAATTTGTTGTAATTTGGTAATAATTTATTTTATTAGTATGATTAAATCGTCTTTTGGTGTACTCCCATTTGAAAACGTGTAGTGGATGGCTTGTTTATAGTTAACTACTCCTCTTATCATAAATACCAGTGCATGATCGGCAATTTTCTTTTTCATTTGTTTTCCGTTGTTGACAAATCCAGTTATGCAATCTTTTCTTCTGTTGTAGTCAAAATGGGGTGCTATCGCAATCTCATCAAACAACAACGAGCAAAGTTTTTCCGTATCTCTCATTTGGCTTAGGCGTCAACTCGGGCAACAAAAAAATCCCGTCACAGTATGAAGGTTTGTTAAAAAAAGCCAAATTCAATAAACTCTTTTATTTAGTCTTAATATATTTCATACGTACAATTTGTTGATCATCATGATTAAGTTTAACAAAAAATGGTCTGATCCCAACTTTAACATAAACAAAATAAGGCAAATTTACTGCTTATGTATTTATATATGTATTTTAATATAAATGTATGTTCTTATCAAATTTAACATAGACACAAAGCAATTTTGTCAATACAATGACCTATCGTTATTTCATTATCGATAAGTTCGATCAGTACAGATTCTATTTTCTGCTGACGTTTCATAGTTTCATTTGTTCTTTTAGTTATATATTTATTCTTTTTGAAAAATGTAGTGTAATAATTAAAATCTTTTGTAAGCGTTTGCAGTAACTGAGCGATGTTAGGTTTAGGTTTCACTTTTTTATTTAGCCTCGAATTCCATGACTCAGTTATATTGTTTGTTTTATTTTTAACTTGGTAAAAACACCATTTGTCGTCTAAATGCTTTTTGTTCGTTAACCAAGTTTGTTCAAAATAATTATTGAATGATTTTGTCTTCGGATCTTCTATGCATTCACCCAATATATACAACCAACCATCATTTCTGTATTCAATAGGGAGATACGATAAAGCGATACAGCGCCGTACATGAGGTTTGAACAATTTAAACTTCAGCAAGCCATGTTTCTTTGCTTGTCTCCATACAGCTTGTGAGAAATGAAATAAGCAGCCACGGCTTTGTGTGTTTGGATATATTTCTTGAATTGCACCCATTAAACCCAATTCAAAGTCAGTTGTAATAACTGACGGATTAAATTCAGGAACCTGGCTTTTTATTAAATCAAAAAAAATCTCGTAAGTCATACTTTTTTTGTTAGGTAGCAACCCATAAAGTACCGGAACTACGTTTATTTCCTCACTGTTAGGTGACCCAAGATCTACATGTAGGCTTAACAGTTGTGTAAAAGGAGGTACTGCGCTTTTAAAAGTACCATCACAGTAAGCTTCTTTAGCTTGTTTCAAAAGTTCTCTGCCTTCTTCACTAGCAAAAAGCAATATTCTAGTCTTCTTGTCATTATAATCCGCAAACAAAAAATTGTTGAATATATTTGGTATCATAACATCCTTAAGTTTGAAAAACCGAATACGCTCTGCTTGTAAAGACCTATTTCTATGTTTGTACATGGTCTTCTTTAAACTTCCATAGTTCGGTAAACTCTGTAACAGATCCAACCCAGCATCTTTCATCTCTTCTAAAGCCTCTGCATAAATAGTTGGTACTGGAGTAGTCTCATTTTTAGCCCGTTCTATGCATTTATTTATTCGACATTTTATTTCATTAGTAGCTGGTTTTTGTATACATTTATGCTGGTCTGATTTTATTATCATAGAGTTGTTGTTAATTACTAATGTGGCAGGACATTCGTTTTTTTTTCGAACAAAGCGTGTTCGTATTGATTTTTGCGTCTAAAATTGTAACGATAGCCATTGTACAGTAAAAGTTTGCCACCTCTTTGAGATGGTAGTATTGTAAAGGGTTCATCAGTTGTAGAAACGTTATTATCGTCACTCATATCTAAAAAATAAACAAACCAAGTTTTATAAAAATCTTAGTTGTATAAAGCTATCATAACGTGTCTGTGTAATGGTTTTGTTGTGACTACAAAAATAAAACTTACCGTTATTCCTCCGACACGTATGCTCGCAAACTTCAAACTTACTAATATTTACTAAAATAATATGCTATTATTTCCTTCATAAGGAGATACGTAGAAGAACTAAGGTAACGGACATAGCCTTGCGAATCAGTAAGCTCAAGTGGCAGTGGGCAGGGCACATAGCGCGAAGAACTGATGGCCGTTGGGGCAGAAAAGTCCTAGATTGGAGACCCTTCGACCAAAGGCGCAGCGTAGGACGTCCACCGACAAGATGGACAGACGACCTTGTAAAGATCGCAGGATCGCACTGGATGCAGACCGCTCACAACCGGTCGTTGTGGAAAGCCATGGGGGAGGCCTATGTTCAGCAGTGGACGTCCTTCGGCTGATAATGATGATGATGATGATGATTTCCTTCATAGACACGTAATTATCTTCCTCTTACTAGTACGATGCTAATAATGCAATAATGAAGAATGACAACTAAACATTTCCAGATTACCCTCAATATTGCAGTATAATTAATAAATTGTAACAATCATGGCTATTGAAATCTATTGTACGGTAGTTGGAATCCTAACTATAATAACTAGAAAAAAATTCGGTACCTAATAAAAAAGAAGAAACTTACGAGATTTTTCTGAGAGAAGAGAAAAGTGAAATTTTTGCATATGATTTTTTTGTTGTTCTGTGTTTTTGATAAGTAAATATTAAAATACATAATTTATTTATTCTGTTTATATATTCTTTATTGCACATAATAAAGTACACATGGCGGACCTAATGCCTAGAGGCATTCTCTTACAGTCAACCCAATGGTTTAACTTTTTCTGCATCACCATTGGGTAATGCAGAAAAAGTTAAAGCATAATATACATACATTTATATAAAAATTACCCTATTTTGTTTATGTTAAAGTTGGGATCAGACCATTTTTTGTTATAAACTTAATCATGATGATCAAAAAATTGTACGTATGAAATATTTTTGTTAAGACTAAATAAAAGAGTTTATTGAATTTGGCTTTTTTTAACAAACCTTCATACTGTGACGGGATTTTCGAAATTCGTATAAAGTGACGGTTTTTGCCGAATTTACTATTGCAATCTTTGTCAGGTGCAAACTCGGCATGAAACAAATATCTATTGTAAATACACAGACATACGGGGATTAACGCGATCGCGATAAACATAATTACCTTATGTTTTTGCCTGACGTTTCGATCGGGTTTCACCAATCGTGGTCACAGGCCAAATATCTATTGGACGAAAAGACGACATCAAATTCGAAAAATAGTAATCTCGGCCAATGCCGAGTTTTTTGTTGCCCGAGTTGACGCCTAAGCCTTCATTTTACTAACTCTCTTTTTCAATTGGTTAAATATATTCTCATTTATTTCCGGCTTTAAATTGGC
This sequence comes from Pyrausta aurata, assembly GCA_963584085.1. Classification (NCBI taxonomy): domain Eukaryota; kingdom Metazoa; phylum Arthropoda; class Insecta; order Lepidoptera; family Crambidae; genus Pyrausta; species Pyrausta aurata. Next base: position 5,943,420 of record OY757281.1, read on the forward strand.
ATAAGCTATTAATCTGCTTAATGTGACTGGTGCAGGTAAAACAGCTTCTCCCCGAAACCAACAGTAACTTCTGGGTCCTTGTTTATGGAGAGCTAATGCTGCTATTTTTTCATATTTTGTGAATTTTCTACCTTTTGGCTTCTTTTTTATTTCTCTAAACTGCATCATTGTAAATATTGCAGCAAAGGCAGGAAACTTTTTCAAAACATTATTAACAGTCGTATTTTGGGAAAGATCGAGAGCAGCTTTAAATTTTTTGGCATAATCATCTTTTGTTTTTCTCAATCTATTTACTCTAGCTAAAAAACTGGCTTCAGTTGAATAAAGGCTTTCAGTCTTTTTGGTTGTTTTAGCCTTCTTAGCTTTTTGTTCAGATGACGAAGAAGCTGAAATAAATAAATGTATATCTTTAGTCAATTTTATCGCCCTAAGGTAGTTATCATAAGAGAGAGCTTTATAAACTAAAGAAGTAGAAATTTTGGGACAGTAAATACAATAAGTTCTTGACAAATAAACTGAAGTTTTTACAAGTATGACCATGGCTTTTTTTTAGTTCTTATTATTTGTATAATAAGCACGCCATTTTAATATAGGAATTAATAACATGCCTGCAGTAGCATGAGAAGATTGAAATGAGGTTTGTGTTTTTTTGTTTGTCATGAGTCTCGAGTCACCGCAATCATTTGACATTAGCAATAAGCTAAAAAACTTACGCAATTCAAATTATCTGTCAAAATCAAGTACATCATTCACTCATCGTTTAAAATTGACGATCCAATCGTTAACGATTTAGGAACTCCTTACAATTCGAATTTGCCGTTTGACAGATCATACCGTACGTTATAAACTGTCAAATGAATACGATGGCTTAACACAATCGCACCTCTGGTGCACTTGCTTCTATAGAAGATACGAACTTTTTTTTGGGCAACAATCTCCAGAACAGACCACTCGCGTCTGCATTTCACTATATTGATGACACCAGCTCAGTTAAGTAAGTTGTCCGTTTTTAATAATTGTAATTGCTTCAATTTAAGACATATGTCATTTAAAGTATCTAACTTGTTTTCTTGTCTTATGTTATGTGTTAGCGCCAAAATTAAAAACAATAAATTTACGGGAATCCGAACGCAACTATGATTTTAATAGATGTTGGATGAACGCAGCCCTTTCCTGCTTCCTCGACCTTTATCGGTGATCTCATATTTTTCAACAAGTAACTTTAAAACCGTAGCTGAAATTAACCTCATATTTGAGTACCTTTAATTTTTTTGGGTGCGAAATTTGGGGTTTACATGTTGTGCCTAAATCTTCTTAAAATGTAAAATGCTTTTATTTTTTTCTTCAAGCTTTATGAGATGAGCCCATTTACCTTTTTGCCCCCAAATACGATGCCCCATGCAAAAAGTTGTTTCGTATACTTTTAAAATAAGTTGGGGATATCAAACATAACGTAAATTATTTTACTGGGCGGAATATAAGCAATTGGAATCTTGAGGAATACCTTACCAAAATTTAACACTCCTTATATTGGTTGGGCCTAGGTCGCAGACTGTTCCAATGATATCGTATCCGAGTTCAGTAATGGCTTCTAACCTTTTTTTTAACACAGCCAAATTCTTTGATGAAGGTGGCAAAATAATATGCTACCGGCTGTTTATATTTTTATACGCTCCTTGGATCACGAACACCAACGCGTGATCGGCAAAGTTCGGCTTTCGTAATCCATCACCCAAATCTTCATAAACTTTTACTGTATCTTTAGATAAATTGTTAATCAAACGTTTTTAAGGCTATTTCATCAAATTCATCTGATGTTATATCTGTGTCGGTCTGACATTATTGGTCTTACCTGAGGCCGTACTCTGGACACAAAATCCGATCCAATGGTTATAGCCATCCTTGTCACTCATACCAGGCCATGTATGCGTGTGACAGGGATGGCTATATTCATTGGATCGGGTTTTGTGTCCAGAGTAAGAGGGCTGGCCTGAATAATGCCGTCCAATGTCGGCAGACTCTTATTTTGTATCAGCTCGCAATGCATTTTCTTTGTGAGTCTGCTAATACAACCAAACGACTAAGATTGTCTGTGCAAGAGGCGCCCCCTGTGGTATTTTTTTTGTTTAGGGGTGTGTCACAGCCACGTCTACAATGTCATCATCCCCGCCTATCATGTCGGTCTTGGGAGTCTATGCTGTTTGTTAACTCGCGAAGGAAATGGTATAATTGGATTTCCGTCTTTTTCAACTTTCCTACGTCATCAGCTGCCTGCTTTATCTTGCCGCGGCGGACTCATTGTTGTGCACAAAAACAGTTCCCTTAAGTGGAGATAGAATGACACTGCAACCGATCCTCCTCCAACGCCATCGGAACCCTAATTTATAATTAGTGTTCCGCTCGTTGCTCATGGGCCGGTGGCAGGTTGGGCAACTAGGAACTGCCAATAATGGTATTAGCAGTCATCTTTTGGCAGCAGCAATTGCTGCTTATTCGCTGTAAATTTCAGCGGCATAATTCCAAATATATTTTTTTTCCAAAATTATATGAAAATAGGGATCCGAGATTCTCTGTTAAGGGACGTAAAAAAGGAACGTAATGTCAGGGGTTTGCTAAGGTTATGCAGCACACAGCAAGCATTGATTATATTGGTAGCCTTGGCTGGATTATAGTCATTCAAAAGGTACCGGAATCTACCCTTCAGCACTCAGTTACAGCGTTCAGTAGTAGATGTTGCCTGTTCGAGTGCTTCAGTGTACCTGAATTCAGGATGTGATAAATTATTGGCTTTTCCTAGGTTATACAGCACATAGCAAGCATTGATTATTTTGGTAGCTTTGGCTGGATTATAAAGCACCCTGTCATTCAAATGGCACCGGAATCTACCCTTCAGCAACGTAGCGCTTCGTTGCAGCGCTCAATAGTAGATCGTGCCTGTTTGAGTGCTGCAGTGTACCTGAATAAGACAATTATACCTACCAAGTTATATTGACACAATTACACCTACCAAGTTATATTTATTTACACAACAATTACACCTACTAATTCATATTTATACAATTACGGTAAAAATTCCATTGTGTGTCCACGAATTAAGAAGGGAGGGGGCCTATCCACCTTATACATGGTTGGGGAAGTGATGAGCTCCTACCTAATTATAGAGATATATGGGATAAATAAAAATACAATCTTAAATATAAAATTTATATTTTATAGACATACAAAATACATTTTATTAACTCCTCGAAACTGTCTCGTACGTACAAACGGTTATTTCGTCGCCAAATTGACTCGATCAGCCAGTCGGCGAAATTTTCTTAATAGTTTCCTTTACCATACAGTCGTTTCATAACACGCCAGTGACTTTCTATTCTTTGGGTGTGGGTACCATCAGGTGCCACAAATTTATTTGTTGGATCACTGTGGTTCACCTTCTTGTGAATATAGCCATGCTCAGGTAGGCAATGATATGCTTTCCAGTAGTCTGTGTGGATAGTGGTGCCTTCCCGAACATGCTTTTTGATGAGTGGTATGAGCACCCCAGCGCTTCTATCACTTTCCGGACAGACCTCCAGCCGGAAATGTTCACTACCATCTTCAATCATACCCAACACCCAATGGCCTTCAATATTTCGCCCTCTATTATATTTGCGCCTTCCAAACTTTGATTCATCAATTTGCACAATTTTACTACTGTTATTTTGCCATCATGGTCTGTTTTTCTAATACATGAACAACGACTGCTTCACGGCAATAACTGTACCAGTCGGCTATAGTGCGCTGCGACAGGAAGGTCTCCTTCCAGTGGCTGGTCTCCCGTCGCACAGTTTCATATGTTGATTCCACATAAAACGTATACATAACTTGGAATATGATTTGGAGTGGGAGTCGTGCGTTTTAAAACCACGTCCCCATCGCTCGGCTGTATGCCTTGGTACGGCATTGGCCTTTGCGGCAGCGGAATTGCCCAACTTAGCCCTTGTCCTTTCCTATTGTCATCGGTTTCTTGTGAGTGTGTGAGTGCACATTTTCGTCGTAGGTAAGAGTCCACGCTGCTCTGCTAACTCAACACATTGCTTGTGAGTTTCTGAAACAAGAAAAACCCTTGTCTACAACTATTCAACACAGTTACATTGTATCCCCCTTACTTTGATTTAACCCTATTGTCGATTTTGATTCAGTCTGACAGACATAGTATAAGTATAGTAAGGTCCAACATACCAAAGGTGGTGAAAATTTTGTAGAGATTCCACTGCCCCGACAGTTGCCGCTGAGTAAAAATTCTTGCGACGTCCACTGGCCCCAGTCGGTGTAGGACCAGCGGGCGAAGAATCAGCCGACGTAGAACCAGACTGTTTTCATGGTTGTTCCCAGAATGAGCAACCAGGGGTCGGCTCGGCGTAAAAACTGCTGGCAGCAGGTTCCGAAGGTAGCGGCTCACTAGAGTCTAACACTACACTTGGAACAGGAACAGGGGTAGGCACAAGTGGCTCATTTGAGTCCAACACTTGCACTACACTCAGCTCTTCAGGCGATGATGGGGCGTAAAGCGAGGCCTGGGGCTTCGGAGACGCCATGTCTCCGAAGCCCGAAGTAATAAAATATCGACAGGAGTACAAAATTTGCGCTCAACTGAACAGATAGAATATGACTAAATTGACAATTCGACATTTGAAATTACGAAAATGGCTGACAAGATAGCGTTTTGTTAACACTCGTGGTATTATTGTTATTATAAAAAAAATATATTACTATTAGATATTATGAATTTTTAACAATAATTTTAAGTTAATTTCATTGGTTAATTGGCTAAACGTATAATTGTACAACAAACAAGCGTAGAAATACGTCGACAGTGCTTCGAAAAGCAAAACTCTAGAACTCGACCAAATATCTGCCATAAAATAACAAATCGCAATGACAGACCAAACCTAATAAAAAATAATTCTGAAATAAACTAGGCCGAACCTGGAGTTAAAACTTTGTGAATATATCTAAAAAAACTGCCTTTCCGGTGATAAGCCAGCTGTGCATCTATAATCGTGGACACAATGGAAATGTGAGCCACAATTATGCTAAGCGTCCACCTATCCGCATCGTACGCAACGGACGCGTCGCATCAAACAGATACAAGTTTTCACAGTGCGTCCACTGTATCGGCAGCGTACGGATTACCGACGGTGAGTACCAGAATACGGATTGACGATGCCAGTTCATTCGGATTTTCGTAGTGAGCGTACGTGCGGACTCTGTGAGGATGGAAGAAAGCGATGAAGAACAAATTGTCGTTGTAGCTTGTTTGTTAGCAGAAGAGGAAGAATTGGAAAAAAAAGTTAAAAGGAAACATAGTATCTGGATACACGACATATTCAAGAAGAGATCGGAACATGGAGAATATCACACCCTGTTTCCTGATTTGTCAAACGATGACATCAAGTTCTTCCAATATTTTCGTATGTCGCAAGCTAAATTCCATTATCTTGTTGATACCCTGAAACCACATTTACTGAGACAGAATACTAAATACAGGGAAGCTATAGGACCAGAAGAAAGGCTTGCTGTGTGTTTAAGGTATTTATTGGAATGAAACATCGTATGCATTACTTCTTATTAAAATGTAAATATTGGCCGAGAATCTGCGTGTTTTGATCCGTATAGTTCACATTTTCTTGGGAGGACATCATGCGCTGAGTTTCGCTATTGAGACGTGAAGACATCGTTTCATTCATGGGTGAAGGCAGCATTTCGTTAGGTGTAGACGAACGAGAAAATATTGCCGAAGACTGATTGTGCAGAGTTTCGTTCATGGCAGGTGGAGGAGGAGGAGACATCACGTTCACAGATGGTGTCGAAGCGATGGTTATGATGTTGTTCGTAGGTGTAGACGAACGAGAAAACATTGCCGAAGACATATTGTGCAGAGTCTCGTTCATGGCAGGTGGAGGAGGAGGAGACATCACGTATAGAGTTTTATTCACAGATGGTGTCGAAGCGATGGTTGTGATGTTGTTCATAGCAGACGAAGTAAACATTGTTGCATTTGAAGAACGAGTAGGTTGCGGAAGCAATATATTTGAAACAATGCTCACTCTCTCTCTTTCATTCGAACCAGATGTCATAAGATTAGAATCAGGATATTCAGGATTGATTGGAGTTGTCGCCAGCCTCATCTCCACGCTATTAACCATTTGAAACAATTCAGATTTAATTTGAATTTGGGCTTGTAAAGGAAAAGTCTTTACTGTTTTAGCCATGTTGATGAAAAAATCCACGAGAGGATCACTCAGATTTCTGTTTTGTGCCGTTCTTGTTAAGTATTGTTGTAGAACGTTGGCTGCTGTTGGACCTTGTGAAGTTTGTGAAGCTGCGTAGGTCGATTTCCTACCGACAGTTCGAGCGGATTCAATTGATTGTTGACTTCCTGCATCGCTTGTATCTAGATGACTAGAATCAGACAGTGCTTCAAGTTGTGTTTCGTCGTTATTGTTGCCACTTCTTGGCGATAGGTTTGACCGCCGGTCTTCCTCATCGTTTAGGTATGGTACTAGGAAAGAAAGTTCTTGGAAGAATTTGGGAGGTTTTAGTTTCGATGCTGCTTGGCCGCTTTTGGTCTTACGCAAATTCAAAGCCTTCCTATGGTTGTCTCTGATTCTGGTCCATCGCTCCTTGCATGCATTGCCTGTAACAATTAAAAATATTTTATTTTATTTATTTCAGGTACTTAGCCACTGGGAATTCTTTTCGATCTCTGGCATTTTCCTTCAGGATGGGCGAACGTACAGTGCGAGAAATTGTGTATTCGACCTGCGAAGCCATTATTGAAGTCCTACAGCCCATAGTGATGCCAAAACCTTCTGAAGATACGTGGATTGAATCAGAAAAAGGTTTTTACGAGAAATGGAATTTTCCCAACGCGATCGCTGCCATTGATGGAAAACACGTGCTTATTCAAGCTCCACCGCACAGTGGTTCAAATTACTTTTGTTATAAAAAACATTTTAGTTTGGTACTGCTAGCCTTAGTCGACGCAGATAAAAAATTCATAGTCGTAGATGTCGGTGCGTTTGGTAAGAACTCTGATGCTAGTATTTTGAGAAATTCGAGTTTAGGCAAAGGTTTACAGGATGGCACTCTAAACATACCTCCACGAAAAATACCACCAGGAGGCACTGAACCACTACCTCACGTCATCATCGGTGACGAAGCTTTTCCACTGTGCACGTATTTAATGCGACCATACTCTCGAGATGATGCCCAAAGAAATGAAGAAAAAAAAGTTTTTAACTATCGGCTCAGTCGTGCGAGAAATACTGTGGAAAATACATTTGGAATATTGGCAAAAAAATTTAGAATTTTCGAACGAAGATTGTCTATGCACGAAGAGCACATTGTAACTGTCGTAATGACTACATGCTGTTTGCACAACTTTTTAAGAAATGACTCATGCCACTGGACCGAAAACGATTTAAACACATCCATGAGAGGACTGCAAAACCTAAGGAATGTAGGTGGTAATTCACGCACAGATGCTTTAGCAGTCAGGGATAGCTTCAAAAGTTACTTTAACTCAGAAGCAGGGTCGGTAGATTGGCAATTGAGGAGAATTCGGGCTGGAATGCGCGTAAATGTATGAGCTTTTCATACCACCTCAACGTGACGTTTTTTAGTATGGCATCGTGTATCTGTTCCTATCTCTGTGGTATAAGTTATTAAATAAAAAATTATAAACTTACCTGTTTGATTTAACCTGTTCCCAATTTCCTCCCAAATATTGTCCCTTCTTAGCTGGTTAGAATAGTTAGGGTGTTTTAAATTATAAATTTCTTCGTACTCTTGCACAATTGCGATTAGTCTTGACGCGTCCATGTTGCAAAAACAACGCGTGTTGACAGTACAAACAAAAAATGCAAATGGCCGACGATAGAGGGCGAGCGCGCGGGGTGCGTCCACTGATCGGCATTCCGTATGACGTCATCGACACGCATCGCAAAAGTTGCCTCTCGGAGCAACGGTGTCGGCATTGCCGATTTGCGATGCGTACTGTTAGACCTTAGACATGTTAGTGATAGGGCTGACACCTACATAAAGGGATGTTCCCCTCGTTAGAGTAGCAAGTGTCAAGTCTTGGGTCGAGCGAGATAGTTTAGTTCGGTTCCAACCTCCACCCAGGACACACGCTCCTAATTAATCTGTAATACTTACCAGTGAAATAAACGGTGTAAAATTAAAAATAATCTTTTTAAAAACCTGAACGAAATTCCCCGTGTAACATTTGGTGGCAGCGGTGGGATCGAAAATTGGTCCCCGGTTTCGTCTCCGCAAACACAGTGACAGTGAAATGTGAAATACCAAAATATACCAGTGTGTGTCCCTGTGAAAATAAAATAAAGAAAAAACACTCTGCGTCCTCTGCATCTTCTACATCCTGAGTGCAACGTTGAAGTCCACTGCATCCGCTGTTTTTCGAGTGCTGAGTTGGAACCTAGCTCACCCAGACTGGCCAGACAGGCTGGTTTCCTTCACCATCTCATCGCCGTATCCTGAAAAGAAAATTCAACTTCTACCGGCCCGGATTGGCTGGTACCGCTGTTTCCTGTTTTTATCGCCGTATCCTGACAAAACAAGTAAAGTGTTCGTCATCGCTACTATTTTCTCCGAGTCGCCGAGTCGCCGAGTCTGTGACACGATCTCGCCCCTATCTCCGAATTACGTCAATATGCATCCGATACTCGCGCTCTGGTGAGTCTTTGGTCATTGTTTATATAGGTTATCCAGTACAGAACCAACGCTTAAATATAAATAACTTTTCTTTGTGTGCGTATTCAAGTTATCCATTATATTAAAATCTATTTCAATATGGAAAACAACCAAGCAGAGGAATATGTAGATTCTGAACCAACCCCTCCCGTACCGTGCACAGCTACTAAGCCAGTGACACGCAGTCAAACAGCAGCTTCGAAACTATCCGAAGTCGAAACGATAGATTTGAATATATTGCTCAAGTTTATAAAGCCATTTGACGGGACGCGAGAAAAATTAAATCCCTTTATAATTAATTGCCAAAGCGCATTTAACCTCGCAACAGAAAGTCAAAAATCAATTCTTTTCAAATACATACTAAGTCAATTAGAAGGAAGAGCTGAATGTGTATGTAGCATAAAAGACTTCGACTCGTTCGACCAGTTTGTGGAGTTCCTCAAACAACAATTTGGCGAAAGAAAACATTATTCACATTTGTTAACAGAATTGCAAGATTCAAAACAAAATTTCAATGAATCAGTTAACCAATTTGCGCTTAAAGTAGAAACGTGTCTCGCCAAATTGTTGACAGAGATCAACATATCAATCCCTACAAAAAGGAAAACAGAATTAGCAGGCCGAGTCGCCGCTATGGAAGATTTGGCGCTGCACACTTTTGTTACAGGCCTTCAACCCCGACTTTCACAAATTGTCCGGTGTCGTAATCCGGCCTCACTCAATGCTGCTGTTAACTTTGCATTAGCCGAAGAGAAAATCTTATCATCCTTTAAAAGGTCGCCTCAACCCTCAACTTCTAGTGACAAACGACCCCAACCTCGTCGTGACATTCGACCAAATCAACAGCAATCACCAGAGGTCTGCAGATATTGCAAAAATGTAGGCCATTCCATTGAAAACTGCTGCAAACGACAGTATAATAACAATAAATCACAAGGTCTCGTCCCTTCCAATCGTCCTAACTACCATCCCTCATCGAGCTCCAACGGCAGCCTACCACGCAAAGTTTTCGCGATTGAACAAGACGCTCAGAACGACTACCCAGATCAAGATGAACAAAATGTAGAAATCGAAGATTTAAACTAAAAGTGGGCTCACGGCGGTGTCCCGCGAGTCCAAAGCCTCAATCCTATGGATCCGTCCCAGTTTCTAATTCAAAGACACCAACCACATCTACTAAACCCACTGCATCTACTAAATCCACCGTATCTACTACATCCACTGCACCTGCTAAATTCAACCTTGCCACATCTACTGACTCTACTAAATCCACTGAATCTACTAAATCCACTGCATCTACCAAATCCACTGCATCTACTAAATCCACTGCATCTACTAAATCCACTGCACCTACTAAATCCACTGCACCTACCAAATCCACTGCATCTACTAAATCCACTGTACCTAATAAATCCATTGCATCTACTAAATCCACTGCATCTACTAAATCCACTGCATCTACTAAATCCACTTCATCTACTAAATCCAATCCTACCACATCCACTTACTATACCAAATCCTCTGCATCAACAAAACCCAAACTTACTAAACCTACTAAATCTAACTCCAATGTATCTGACGTCAGCGAGCCTCGTCGTCCATCGAACCTGAAAACAGAAAACGAAAACATCAAAATTTACAAAATAAATAACAATTCAAATAAAAGATACTTACCCCATGTGATCCTTCAAACAGAAGTTGCTCATAATCCTTTGACTTTCCTAGTTGATACTGGTTCTGCCGTAAGCTTAATAAAGAAATCATCAATAGAAAATATGCCAAAACTAGTGCCTGAAGTAATAAACCTAAAAGGTATCGATAATTCTGGTGAAGCAACACCCACACTGGGTCATTTCGAGTTAAAGCTATTTCCAAGTTCAAAGAGGGACATCTCATACCAATTCCATGTGGTCGATAAGATCAACTTACCTTATGACGGTATCATAGGCAATGATCTTCTCAACAGTCTCGAGTGCAATATTGATTACAATCAAAACACTCTGAAAGTCCAATCCTTAAAACTAAATCTCAAATTCTCCGAACCCACATATGTAATTCCACCTCGTACCGAAACCATTATTGAATGCACTGTCTCCAACACGGACCTCAACGAAGGACTCATACTAGATCAACACATCTCGGACTCTTTACTCATTGCAAATTGCATAGTTAAAATAAAAAGCAACAAAAGAATAAACATATCCGTCGTAAATACATCTGAAAATCCCATTACTCTGAACTCTGATTTAAAACTAAAACTGCAACCAGTTCCTTGCTTGTCAATTAATACTTTCCTTAATAATAACACCCTGTCTCGAACCAATCAAGTACTAGATTTGCTTAGAACAGATCACCTCAATAACGAAGAATCCGACGCCTTATGCGATCTATGCTCCAAATATTCTGACATATTTCATTTACCACACGACCTTCTATCTTCTACAGACGCGATTCAACATGAAATCCGTACAAATTCCGACCAACCAATAAACGTTAAATCATATCGATTCCCGGAAGTCCACAAACACGAAGTACAATCCCAAATCAATAAAATGCAAGACCAAAACATAATTCAACCTTCTTTATCACCATGGTCTTCCCCAATTTGGATTGTCCCAAAGAAAATTGACGCGTCTGGACAAAAGAAATGGCGTATTGTCATAGATTATAGACGATTAAACGACATAACGGTTGGAGAAACTTACCCTATTCCCAACATCACAGAGATCCTCGACCAATTAGGAAATTCTAAATATTTCTCGACCCTGGATCTTGCCTCCGGATTCCACCAAATCAAAATGGCTCCAAAAGATTCCTGCAAAACCGCTTTTAGCGTTCCTCAAGGCCACTTTGAATTTACGAGAATGCCATTCGGGCTTAAAAATGCTCCTTCAACCTTCCAAAGACTCATGAACACGGTGCTCACTGGCCTCCAAGGAGAACGGTGCTTCGTGTACTTAGACGACGTAGTTATCTACTCCCACGATCTGAATTCTCACATCGAAAATCTCAAAGCTGTATTCGAGAAACTCCGTTCATTCAATCTCAAACTTCAACCTGACAAGTGTGAATTTTTAAGGAAAGAAGTTGGTTATCTAGGTCATGTCATTACTGAAAACGGTGTTAAGCCAGATCCCAACAAAATCAAATCCGTACAAGAATTTCCAGTTCCAAACTGTCCAAAAGACATCAAATCATTTCTAGGTCTTATATCATATTATAGGCGGTTTATACCCGAATTTTCCAAGCTTTCGAAACCTCTTACATCCCTGTTGAAAAAGGATGTCCCATTTGTATGGTCCAACGAACAACAACTAGCATTTGAAAGTCTTAAAGACAAACTGACATCAGCACCTGTCCTGATTTACCCTGATTTTACAAAACCTTTCAACCTAACATGCGATGCATCCAATTACGCAATCTCCGCGATTATATCTCAAGGCCCTATTGGCAAAGACAACCCAATAGCATACGCTTCTCGTACCTTGAATAAAAATGAAATAAATTACAGCACAACAGAAAAAGAACTTTTGGCCATTATCTTTGGATGTAAAACGTTTAGACCCTATTTATTCGGGCATAAATTCTATATTGTTACTGACCATCGCCCCTTGAAATGGCTCTTTAATCACACTGATCCAAGCAGCAAATTACAACGTTGGCGTCTCCAACTCGAAGAATTTGAATACGAAATAATATATAGAAAAGGTAAGCTTAACTCAGCAGCTGACGCTCTTTCTAGGTATCCAGTAAACCCTGTACAACCTACATCTCAAAACACAAGTGCGGATAATGCTGTATCACAACATTCTCCAGTCGCCAATCCCGTAAACGCACCGGATCCAAATACTATAAACATGGATCAAAACGAATTCCTACCAAGCCCTAACCATGACCTCATAGACTTAGACCCTTATATTGAATATAGCCCCAATTCCGAGAATTTAAACCTTGACTTTGATAATTTATCAATTCCATCGCCACTGTATCCTGAAAACTTACCAAATCCGTCAAACTTAGAAAATCCGTTGAATATTCAACACTCTCCGAATATCGAAGATCTACTAAATTTCGATAACCCTCCGAATTCTGAAATTCCGCTCAACATCGATGATCTCTTAAATCCTGATACAATCTCACAACAAACTCCACCGGATCTCGAAGAACCGCTGGATCCTAACAACGCTGAAAATATACAACCTCCCAGAAATCTGACAAACCTAGATAATCCACTGAGTCCTGAAAACATATCAATCCCAACTACTAATCCAACTCTTGCATCAAATTCCGACCCCAGAAACTATTCCGAATTCCTCAAGCTAATGGCAAACAAAGATTTCATACCTAATTCCAGAATATTTGAACACAATGAGACTCTATTAAAAACACATTGCAAAACCATAATTGTCCCTACGTCTATGGATCTAGATGATTCAAACCCGTATGTCGAGGAAATACTTGCAAATTTAGAAACCGCTGATGAAGTCCGAAATGCTGAAAAGGAATTGCACTCACTTCAAGGAATTAAATATTCTAATAAAGATGTATTCTTCATTTTTACTAAAGTCCATCACTTCGATGAATGTTCCTACTCTGAAATTTACAAAACACTAGATCACACCAAACACGTAATAATACAAAACGGAGAAATTACTGAAATAGCCATTTCCGATTTCAAAAATCCATTTGATCAACATTCCTATAACAAAATCTACAACATGCTTGCATATCTATTCCACGACACCAACATTCAAATTCATATCTACCGAAACAAAATCATCTATCCTACTCCCAGTGAAAGACCTCAAATCCTACGCGAAAACCACGATATACCCATAGCTGGACATTTAGGTTCAGCCCGTATGTACAACAGGATCCAAGAGCAATTTTATTGGAAGGGAATGAGAAGCGACATAGAAGATTATGTTAAAAAGTGTAAATCATGTCAAGAAAACAAAGCTCTCAGAAGAATCAATCGCGCTCCCATGGAAATAACTACTACATCCACTTCTCCATTCCAAAGAGTTGCTCTGGATATTGTAGGCCCACTTCCTGAATCCGGTACTGCCAAACTTAAATATATTCTGACTCTCCAAGATGACTTAACAAAATACTCTGTAGCCTATCCTTTACGTAGCACAACTGCAGAAGAGACTAGTGATTGCCTCGTTCATTTTATCTCTCTTTTCGGAATACCTAAGTCCATTCTTACTGATCAAGGAACTAACTTTACGTCCGAGCTATTTAAAACAACATGCCAGTTCTTCAAGATAAAGCAACTCTGGTCCTCTCCGTATCACCCCCAAACACAAGGCGCACTAGAGCGCAGTCATTCCACTTTGAAGGAGTACTTAAAATCATTCGTTAATGAAAACCAAGATAATTGGCCAACCTACGTCTATACCGCAATGCACACATATAATACTACTGTGCATTCCACTACAAAATTTACTCCATACGAGTTAGTTTTCGGTCATAAACCAATTATCCCAAACTCGGTTTACGAGACGAACTCTGGTACTACATATACTGATTATACCAAAATGCTACAACACCGATTCAAATACACTCGTGAAAAGGCTTTAGAAAACATACTTCAATCAAAGCAAATATCAAAACAATATTATGACTCACATTCCAAAGCTCCCCCGCGCTATAAGGCCGGCGATCTTGTATATCTAAAGAATCACCTAAGGCTTAGGAAAGCTCTATCACCCCTCTGGAAAGGGCCATATAAAATCATTAAAGTACATAACAACCACACAGCAACATTATTAATAAATCGACGTCATGTAACCCATCATTTTGATCAATTTAAACCTGCAACTACAACTGCTGTATCTTAAATAACACAAGTATGCAGTAAATTTAAATTGCAACCTAAAATAAAATATATCCTAAATAAATTAATTATTTTACTTGACTTATACTGCATAAACCCATCCAAGCTTGCACCATCCGTGCTAAGATACGCGCTGACCGCGCGTCTAGTACTTAGTCGCCTCGACGCGACAGTTGTTTATGTTAGCTCCCCGATAAGCCGCATTCCAAGACGGGATGGGACTAACTTCTTAGTTGTAACTGTTAGGAATTAAGTTGTATAATGATTATTTTAAGAATTAAAACTTATGTAGTTTGTTTAGATGTTATGTAAGGTAATTTCAATTTCCTCATATTACAGTACATTCGTAATCACACAAGTACAGGCGGACTATGTACAATCAATCGACACCAGTCCAGGGATTTACTTCGACTATATAGGAGACTTAAAAATAAGTAGCGGTTACATAAATGTTTTAGCCCCTGTTGATATTTCCTATCTCAATCCACACATTCTCAGTTTGAAATCAATGTTGGATAATATTAATTACTTTTGTAAACAAAGCAAGATTCATACCGAAGTACAGTGTGACAATGTTATGGCATCTATACTTGTAAGATACCATGATATTATGAAACAATATGATTCTTTATCGCATCTCATTAGCCATAGAAGTAAAAGGTCTGCCTGGTTTGGTGGAATCGGGTCGGCCCTCAAACAGTTGTTTGGAACTCTGACGGAAGATGATGCAATAAGGTATGATAATGCTTTATCCATTGTACAGGAAAATGACAAAAAGATGGCCTCCTTAATTAAACAAAACATTTTAATAAGCATATCTACGCTAACAGCACAAAACGAAACTCTTGAAAAGGTAAAAATTAATGAAGCCAACTTAAAACTAGCTATCAACAAGCTCTCTGCGGACCTCAATAATTTAACCGTTGCCTCGCAAGAAACAATCATTGCGTCAGAATTAAATGCAGCATTCAATGTCTTAGAATCCTCTATATTGACCCTATCATTCCGACTTGAAGATATTGTTAATTCGATTTTATTTTGTAATCAAAACGTGTTGCACCCCTCTGTGCTCACACCATCAAAATTATACCAAGAGCTTGCTGATAACTACAGACATTTTCCGAATAACTTGAAATTACCTGTAGATTTAGATTTAGATTTAATACACGATATAATCCATATCTCTAAGTTATCTTGTTATCATTTTAGAAATAAGATTATGCTTATTCTGCAGATTCCGCTTGTAAGCGCAGACACTTTCTCTGTCCTTCATAGCATTCCACTACCTACACCACATGATGTAAAAAGTTTAGATAGTTATGCAACCATTATACCTAGCAATAAATACATAGCAATGACCAAAGACAAAACCCGGTTCTGCACTCTGGATAATCTGGACTCCTGCACAGTGATTACACCCCGATCTTATGTGTGTGAAGTGATGAACATTTATACCCCCAGTGCTCACGTTACATGTGAAAGTGAAATCCTAACCAAAGTTTTATCTAGCGTCCCTAAAAGGTGTGAAACCAAATTAATCTCAGGAAACATAGACATTTGGAAACCTCTTATGAATAACCGCTGGATCTATATCCAATCTCATCCTACCAAATTGTTTATAGATTGTGTAGATTCTGAAGTTATTATTATTGACTTACTCGGTACAGGTGTACTCACTATACCAAACAACTGCACCGCATATTGTAAAAATACGAAACTTATCCCTAAATTTAACATATTAAACATAACACTGCCTATAGAAAAGAGTAATTTTAATATTGTTAAAGAAACATGCTGTGACCTAATCAAAAGTAATTTAACGGTAAAAGCAGATAATGTTGACTTGGAAGATTTTAACTCAGACAATATACAACTTTACAAACACCTCTCTTTATCTATTTTAAAGGAAACAGACAAAATTATAAACCAATCACACTTTACAAAATACGGTGCACATTATTCAATTTTAACTGTTATTGTGTCTTGTTTAGTTACATGTTTAGTCTTATATAAAATTATTCGTTGTATTAGATTCAATCGTAATATTCTATGTAAGAAACCAAAATTTGTAATCAATGAAAATGAAGATATTCCTCTCAAAAATGTAGATAACACTCCCCCCAGAGAAAGTAGTAACATTAATTCATCTTCAAAAACTCCAACGCATTCTGAAACTCCTGGCCCTAGGCTAAGGGAAATAGTTTAAAAGAATGTATTTATCATAAAACTTCGGTTTTCCTTTTACCCCGAAGTTTAATCTCCGGCGGGGGTTGTTAGACCTTAGACATGTTAGTGATAGGGCTGACACCTACATAAAGGGATGTTCCCCTCGTTAGAGTAGCAAGTGTCAAGTCTTGGGTCGAGCGAGATAGTTTAGTTCGGTTCCAACCTCCACCCAGGACACACGCTCCTAATTAATCTGTAATACTTACCAGTGAAATAAACGGTGTAAAATTAAAAATAATCTTTTTAAAAACCTGAACGAAATTCCCCGTGTAACAGTACGATGCGGACAGGTGGACGCACTTATATGAGTCTCTATACAAAGAATGCTACGATCCGTTGCGTGCGACGCGTCCGTTGCGTACGATACCGACAAATGGACGCTTACCTTTACACCTACCTAGTCGTATTTACACAATTATTTACACATTTACATTAAATGTTGGACGTGCTGGCCGTCCATACGTACACACATCCTCGCAGGGTCCAAACAATGTCTCCAAACTGATTCGAGCACATTATTTTCGCTACGCATGGAGTCAAAGGCATTACCAATTCGCGCACGTAACTTTTCGGCGGTTCGAATCGTGTGGCCGTGTCGTTGTAATACAAGGTCTTTCGCCCTTCCCTACACGTGAAAATCCAGCGGCGTTAGGTCCGGCGAATGCGGTGTCCAAGGGATGACACTGCCACGGTCATCAAGCGACCTTGAACCGCCTCGTCTAAGTATGCGCGTACCCATGGGCTGTAGTGAGCAGGCGCGCCGACGTACGTGCTGGACTACGCGATGCTGACGGCGCTGCTCGAGCGCTGCTGCAAGAGGCGCAGCGTGAGGGACACGGACCCCTATGATTGGGAGAAAATGACACAGCTTAAAAAGATAAGCTAAGGGAATCAGCTTCCACAAAGAATCCTCCTCTCCCCCTCGGACCTCTGCTCAGTTCAGACGTGTTTCCCAAAAACCTTTACCTGCGGCTCCTCACAGCTACGTCCAGCAGAAGATCTGGGAGCTCGTTCTGGAGAAACTCCAAAAACGTTTCCGTATTGAGC
The DNA here is from genome assembly GCA_963584085.1 of Pyrausta aurata. Taxonomy (NCBI): domain Eukaryota; kingdom Metazoa; phylum Arthropoda; class Insecta; order Lepidoptera; family Crambidae; genus Pyrausta; species Pyrausta aurata. The sequence goes on from OY757281.1 coordinate 5,961,292, forward strand.
CTCTCCAGGAACACGGGCCCCAGTAGAGCTCCGTTGATGACTCCTGCCCACTCGTTTACGGTGAACCGGTACTGAAAGTGGTCCGGACGAATCACATGGGGGTTTGCTCTCGCAGTCGCACCAATAATGTACATTGTGCACATTAAATAACGCTTGGCGCATAAATGTGCATTATTTGTCCATCCATAAAATGGTATAGTGTTGGTTCAGCAACAGCCCACGTCGGTATCCAACTCGTGGCGCAAAGTCAGCCGGCAGCAACTCCTGGACCCTCATAAAGTGATACGGGTGGAGGCCCTCGTTGCCAAAGATGGATACTGAAAAACAAAATAGATGTTTTTTTTCGATGCAATACATCAGTTTGTTGCATAGAGGTTATACTGATCCGATATATCAAAAATACATGTTTTCTATACATCGATTGTTTCTTCTGTAAGTTTCATATTTTTATTTATTTATTAAAGGGATTACAAACAAATGTGCTACATGATTAACTTAAAAATAACTTATACACTATAAATGGTAACACATCCAACCACGTAATCCACGTGTAGGCATAATTAGTTTAAATTAATTCAAGTGCGAGGGAATGCAATTAATATTGTGAATATTATTTAAATTATATAATATGAATGTGGTTGAGATAAGAAAAACAATCACTTATTAGGCACAGCACCTTAAAAAATAATTTTAAAAATTGATCATTAATAATTTATTATCAATTTTATATTTATAACCAAAACTTTGCTGTCTTGGAAATAGGAACATTGTTTTCTATGTTTTAAGCTTTGTAAAGATCATACATTCGTTCGACGTTTAAATTCGGTCCTAAATAACATCTCTTAGATCTCTAATGATTGTAGTGACATTCATATTTTGGGAAAGAAGAAATGTGAGACATAACAGTTTCAACAATTTCAGGATCTGTTTTGTTAGACGGTTCATGTTTACCTCTTTTGTCACTTTTAACAATACCTCGAAAAAACGCTGTATAAGTATACAACACCCAGAAGGTATTCCATTGGTCCCGACACATCGGTCGGCAGAAAGCGTTTCCCTTTGCTACCTGATCCATTGCGCCAAAATAACATAAACTTGGTGTAGGAACATACTTCCACTACAGTCATTCTTACAATTTATTATTCTACTTTCTTTAGAATCTGAGTTTCGCCTCCTTTTAACTTCACAAAAATACAAACTACGTTGTATTTTTATGTCACCTAGTTCTGCTTTTTAAAACTCAATCAATGAATAAAAATAATGATGTCTTTTGCGGAATTTTCGTATTGATCCGTTTAAGCCAACCCTCGATTGCATTTGTTGTACGAAATTTTTCACCGTAACAACTGAAGACTTCTGTTGTGATGAGTTTAATCCACTGCTTGACAAAATAATTTTGAAACTATGTGCTTTCCTCAGTGCAAGGAGCCAATTCACATTCTTTTCGTGTCGACTCTGGCGATATATTTTTGAGGACCAGTACTCGGCGACTGACAGAGCGTTGTCAGTAGCGTTGTACAGGTCCGCACGTGTGCAGGTATAGGGACACGTAGGGCAGGACAATAGGTGTGCCATCGTCTGTGGAGAGTGACAGAGCGTTGTCAGTAGCGTTGTACAGGTCCGCACGTGTGCAGGTATAGGGACACGTAGGGCAGGACAAGTGTGCCATCGTCTTTGGAGAGACACCACACAAGCATGCGTCGTCCGCATCATAACCCCATCGGTACAAGTTCTCCTTGCTTCGGCCGACTTGTGTCCGCAGTCTATTTAAGGACTTCCAAGTTTGCCAAGGCAGACTATGTCCAGGAGGGAGCTGTTCCTTTAGCGGAATAGGAGATATATTGGGGTATTTCTCCGCCCAATGTCTTGAAGCCGCAGAAGTGTGTCGGGCCACGCAATGTTGGGCTCCGTAGTTTTGATGACGTCCAATAACTTTCAATGAAATGTATACAAAACATTGCTTTTAACTTCTTTAAATTATTTTTTTATAAGTTGACTGTCTATTACCTGATAACTACAAAGTCTACTTGGATATGAACGTTTTCCTTTTCATTTCGTTACATATAGCCAACGCGATTTTTTTATATATCCTAAAACAACAATTTAGCTGGCCAAGGGCCGGGATACTTGAATCTAACAATAATTAATAATATTTGCGCAAAAGTCTCCCTTAATCGTAAAATGGTTTTCACACACCCACTATATTTTTGAGTGACATATTCAACAACTCTGCCTACAAACCAAGGAATAGATGAGAAAAGAAACTTGCCTTCAAATGGACGAGCACGGCTTGTGCTAGGCTGGGAGGCTGGTGGCCTAGGGAGTGGGGCTGGCAGCATCACTGGCACTGGCGCGTCGACAGCAGAGGAGCAGACCTCTTCTTCAGCTTCAACATCAAGCGAGAGTGGACTTGGCAGCGTCAGAAGAGTAATTTCTTCCTGAAAATGTAAATGGTCCGCATACTTAAAAACGGTAGATTGATTTATAATTGAAGGTCTCTCAATACAAGTAAATAATATTTAAGATAAATATGCACTTGAAAAAATTTTATGTTGCGTCTAGCCGGACTCGAACCGCACCTTTCGCAATCCGGGCGACTACAAACCTAATTCTTGAATGTTAATTATCTAACAATTATTGAATAAATTGAAATTAAAGATATATCCCTTGTGAGATAAGTGCCATAATGTGTGTGTGAATGAAGTCATGCTATTGAAAAGGGATTGATTATTGCTAGCAAGCTAGCTTGTTCAAGGTAAACAATTATTATATAAAAGCATTATTATTTATACATTTTTGTTGAAAGCTAGCTCATATTACAACTATACATAAGATACCGCAGTGATTACCTGAAGTGCTGTTGTCCGAACGTGCATGTGTTATTTTTTTTCTCTTTCGATTGTCTTTTTGATTTATCTTGTAAAATCCAGCAGTGGAAACGCATAAGGCTAGTGTGGAATTATTTTAATATTTACTCCTAAAGAAGTATTGGAAAGTTCCTTAATAAGGAAAAAAAATATGTGCAAAGCAAAGTGGTGGTATCAGACCGTTCAAAAACTGTCAGGAGCCTTAACAATTCAGACTGGTTATTGTTCTTCATCTGTTGCTTTATGAAAGTTTACCATGAATACAAGGCTTATGAAGTTAGCTAAGAAAAACAAAAACATATATCGAATGGGATCCGCACTTCCTCATCCCCCAACACTGCCTGTCTCCCATTGATGGAAAAAATCCTCTCTTCCATTGGAGTTTAAACTTCAGTGGAAAAAGGACCACCTCCTGTCCCTCGCTTGTGTACTTCCTGCTCACCCACTTTCCTTTTGACGCGATATTTAATTTCGCGCCAATACTTAACATGCAATTATACAACAAAAAAATATTAGTTATTATAGAAATTGGCCGATAGTCACCCGGAGCCGCAGGGTCATCCTTCTTGGGCGCAAAGATTGTCCTACTCCGTCTAAGCTGACAAGGGATCTCGCCAGACCAAAGCTACAAATTAATAAGGCATAATGTTTTGTGTACCTTGGATTGTGTTCGATTTGTGCGATCGTTTTTTTTAAGTTGTTACTACTTGTGATTACCAATAAGTGGTTTAAAAATTGTATAACTTGTAGCTTACTAATTATTTGTAAACCCTGGTTATTTTTTTTATTTTATTCATATGGTACATCAACGATAAATACAATAGTGCCATCTTATAACTAACAATATGTTAGAACTAATGGTATTATCAATTACAGATGCACACCGCATGCTCTGTTTACTTAAGACGGTGCCTAGTAATAAACGGCATACAAAAAATATATTATATAATGGTTATCCTTACAAATAAAAATAAAATAAAATAAATAAAAAATTGAACACCCGCGCTTTCATCTCTACAGGAACGCCTCGCCATTCCCACAAGGTGATACCGTCAGGTCCTGGCGCTGTCTGTAGATCGACGTTGGTAGCCGTAATCTCTTCCGAGGTTAAGGGTTCCCAGAGCCGAGAATAATCGTGGCTGCCCCCGTGTACTGCTCATCTCTGCATAAAGCATTGAGAGCTTCCGGTGTGGGTCCAGGCGCGTTCGAAACAGCCTCCAGGATTGGTCGCCAATAGGCTTCCAACTCCTCAAAACTGTGCTTCACACTCCTGCATTGGCCATCAATTACCTCTGCTGCAGCGCGACTACGACACTTCTTGTACAGTTCCTGTATGCGCGCATATTCAACCCGCCTACGCTGTCTTGCATTACTGGCTGGCGGTTGCGTATCGTCAATTCCCGGACTTATGTTTGAACGACGCCTTCTCGATCGAGCACCCTGTAACCGTCTGCTCGCGGCTCTCGCAATGAGATCCTCAATCAGACGGTCACAGGAATGATCTCTCTCAGGCGTGGCGGCTCTTTGCACTGGTCTTCGGCGTGTGTGGGAGTTGGAACCAGAACTAGCCTGCGCACTCAAAGGTACACAATGTCTCCTTCGACGGGACGCGGAGCATTCAGGAGGGGATTGAACTACAGCGGCTGCCACTACCGCTTCACGAGCCTGATGTTCAGCTCTAAAACGTGTTACTCTATCTTTATAAGATTGAGTTCGTCTCACACCTTTTATTCCCTCTAACGTTCTCTGCAGCTGAGAACCCAACGCTGCATGAAGACGTTTATTGCTCCCAACCGACCCCATCTCCGGATCCATCTCAGCCTCTGTCCGCGCTAGCAAGCCTAGCTCCTCCTCCCGCCAACGACGCTTCACCTGCCTCACCCGCTTCGCCTCCACGGGATGGCCTCTGCGTTTATGCAGACCAAGCCCCGTTTTGGTTGTGAATATACGGTCACACAGCGGACAAGGGTATCCCAAGTCAGCCGGCTCCGCAACCTCTGGGGGACCCACAACACCCCCTTGAAATTCAAGCGCTCGACCGGGGGCCTCTGGACGTCCCGGTAGACGCTGTCTACTGTTATTGTCAAGAGCGCTTAAAATTTTGTGGCGGTAAGCGGGGTGCTAGCCCGAATACCACCATTCGCCCACGGTTTTTGCATGGCCGCAACCCTTAGGATAACCGCTGGACTAGAGCCGCCCCGAAGGACAACCCCATCACGGCAGTTGTGAGAAACCCCCACAACCTCACTTGGATTTACAGTCCTAAGATGGTAGTGGACTGCCGCACCGAACCCGAAGGTAATCCAAGGTCAAGTCTACCGGACCTAGGTCGTAAAGAAGAGGTCAAAGTGTTAGACTGGTACGGTGCTAACTCCTACGTTCGAAGGGAGTCTGCTGGGAGATCACACAGAAACTACGGCTACAAAATAATCTTGGCATTTTTTTTTTATATAGTGTCTAGGCAGACATTTGGCCCCAATCTCACCTGATGGTAAGCGATGATGTGGCCTAGGATGGATCATGCCTGACTAGTAATAGCCTATTCACTCTTTTCTTGAATTCGCCCAAATTATAATGTCTAGGAAACACTTCAGCCGGCAGTGAATTCCACTCCCTACTATGGCGGGCAGCCGAATATTTTAATTGTTAATTGAATTAAAATTAGAAATTGCATATTTTTAATCAACGATTAGACATAATACCTATACAATATGATTTTCAATTTATAGCTAAGCAAAAATATTTGTTACTAGCTTTTGCCCGCGACTTCGTTCGCGTGGACTTCAGGTTCGTCCCGTCTAGTAGCGCAAAAAATGTGTTTTTTACGACCTCACATTAGAAACCTCAAAAATTGTAGCCTATATGTTATTCTGATGTATAAGCTATATTGTGGTAAAGTTTCATTCAAATCCATTCAGTAGTTTTTACGTGAAAGAGTAACAAACATCCATACATCCATACTTACAAACTTTCGCCTTTATAATAGTAGTAGGATTTTAATAACATGATGTGACTCAATTATCTTTTCATCTCTCCTGTTCGGAAAATAGCACTTTCCTGTGTAGATAGCCGGGTGGAAAATAGCTTATCCATCCCTAGGGTGGAAAGTAATTTAGTTTTAATTGGCATGGTATAGAGTCAAGGCATGCAGTCAAAGCTTGGATCAAAGATAATTGAGTCACATCATATTATAAAAATAAAAAACATTTTTGCTTAGCTATACATAGAAAAACATGTTTATTATGATCGTTGATTTAAAAATATTCAATCGATTCAATCTATAATTAAAATATACATTTAGTAATCTGTGATTAAAATATTCGGCTTCCCGCCATAATACCAAGATGACACTTTTTTTTTACATTGTCAGTGTAATTTTTTCTTTTTGAACTCTATGCCTACTTTTTTAAATTTTGACAATTATTATCTGTGGGGAAAATTCGATCGATATTTTTTACAAGGATTTTAATTATTTCGTATTGTCTGCTTTTTCGTACTGTTTTCATGTATTCGTGTCGTTATTCTTTCTAATCATGTTAGATATTTGGAGAACTGTAAATTAACTGTCTTTTTGTGCAAAAACTTGAGTTTTCCTTTCTCGCTGTACTACATAATACCTGACCATTACATCTACAACCACTATTGTAAATTTAATGTTTTTCCCCACAGTCGAAATGAAAAATAGTATGTTTAACTCGGGTGAAAGCACCATTTCACTCTCGAATTATTGGCGCTCTCACTTCGTTCGAGCGCCAGAAACATCTCGAGTGAAATGGGTCGCTTTCTCCCCTTGTATAACAATCTACTATTGGTCCAAGCTTTGACTGCAGGCCTTGACTCTATGCCATTTCAATTAAAACTAAATTACTTTCCACCCTAGGGATGGATAAGCTATTTTCCACCCGGCTATCTACACAGGAAAGTTATATTTTCCGAACAGCCCCCTTACTCTGGACACAAAACCCGATCCAATGAATATAGCCATCCCTGTCACACGCATACACGGCCTGGTATGAGTGACAGGGATGGCTATAACCATTGGATCGGATTTGGTGTCCAGAGTAAGGCCTCGAGAGATGAAAAATAATTTGGAGATGAACATTCATCAGTTTTAGTCATGTGACCCAAATTTATATATTCAGTCATAAAATCTTAAGTGCTGAAGAAGATGATCAAGATCAAGCTAGAAACCTGTTTTTTGCAAGTGTGTAAGAATCACCCAGTGTGTCACTTGATTCAGATAACGGAATTCGCACACAGAAACAACCTGTATGATCACGATATGTTGTGTCTTTAAATAAATTTTCGCATATTTCTTCGTCTTTGGTGAGTGATAGTGATTGAGAATTATTACTATTATTTATCTTTTCATTTCCTGTTACAAGTGACTCTGGGTATCCATAAGAGCCATGGCTTATGACCCCAATCTTACATTACTGAACCAGCGTCTCTGTACTGAGTACTATTTCACTTGTAAGGGAGAGACTGGGTATAGAGCCACTGTTGCCTGTGGCATTTACAACAAGGGCACCACCCTCCGCCATCGCCTTCTGGTCACGTCAGCACCAAAAAGAATTGAAATTATTGATTCATTTATGTGAGACAAACACAACGTTTCACTTTTAAAAGTCGCATGATATGATGTCTAATAACTTACCATCTTCCACTGCTCCACGGACCTATCTGGGCCCAACTCGTCCAACGCCTTCAGTTGGACCATCTGCCGCTCTAACTGTGCGGCACCATTAGGAGTGCGGTACTCCTCTGCCGCAAAGTCGCACAAATATAAAGTCTGTGCCTTGTTGCTGCGCAGTTTTGTATAAGCAGAAAATGGCTTATGTGTTTTCCATTTTAAGTTTCCGATGCCATTTTCATTGGTAATAGTTACAAATTTTTTCTCACCAAACAGAAAAACTGTCAAACATAATGACAAGTGACGTAATTTTGACATATGTCATGTCGTCTTTATATTTTTTTTTTAAGTCAAGGTGAAGTGTTTGATGAGCCAAATCTGACGTAAAATTGATGAATGAATTCCAATTATTAATATGTTGCCATATTCAAAAATAAAGTATGGTAACACCTTTTCTTCAGGGTGTTTGGCATGTAGCTAAAAGGATAAATTTGTCGAAATCGAGTACTTTTGTCATGCCGATCGAAAGAAATATTGTGTCGTGCATGTTAGGCCTTATAATTTATGAAACCTCATAATTTTTAAATTGCATGGAGCTCCCCGTATTTTTTAATTAATTCCGCCGTCCGCGCCTCGGCCTTCGCCACCGCGGACCGCCAGCGCTCGTTCAGCGCCAGCAGCTCATCGCCGGACAGCTGCCCGAGTGCCGACGGCCGTAAGTCTATCGGATGCGTTGGCCGAAGGCGCGGCGGTACGGGAGGCGGACGCCGTTGTGCCCTGCGCCTTCGAGGTGGTGGAGTAGGAGCCACAGCCACTGCTGCAGTCTCCCTGAAAGAAAAACAAACAAAATTAATAAAACATGTCTTTCTTTAGCATATACTAGCCTAACTATTCCTGCTCTGCAACATTGTGAATACCTTACCTTGTACGCTGTGGCTGCTCTTTTGCCTCCGTGGCCACCTCCGTCTCCACCGCTTCCTCAGCAGGGATCAGCTCGCCTTCTCTGAAAAAGAATAGTATATCAATAACTTAATTAACATTCATCAATAAAATGGCGGAGCGGCGGATCGATAGCGTCCTTCTGGAGAGGGACGCGAAAAACTATGGATAATTTGTTGTATCTAGTAGTTCTCCTTTCAATACCGATACTTACTAGGTATTGTAGTAATGTATTCATTCATTACTACTTCGAAATACTGATGCGGAAATACTAATGCGAAAGTCTTTTCCACGCTTCATGTTGACAAATGAAACACGAAAAACACATTGTCCCAAGAACGCTGTATCTCAGGTGTGTCCGGGACGGTCGTACCTGTGTTTAAGGTCGCAAAAGCCTCCAGAGCCTCGGCAGCATAGGGTAAGCGTGTCTCACCACCGTTTGATGCGCGTTGCCCAAGCGTTGCTGGTATTCCTCTGAAAAAAATATATTAAAAAAAAGAGCGAATGAAAAACATGCCAGGCACTTACATATACTTTTCTTCAGTAGTTGAGTTGAGGCACCAACTTCAGATAGGATAAGTGAATTTGTGTAGAACAAGTTGGATGGAGATGAGTAGACCTGATGGAGAAAAGGGTAGAGAGAGGGCATCAACTCCTTGGTCTCGCTCAGTAGAACGTCTCTTTCGACTTGTTGAACGCGTTTTTTACGTCTAGTTTAATAATAACGCGTTCATTGTTAGCGGGATCTTCCGAAAATGCCCGGGTTGCATGGATAGCTGCTTCGCAGCCTAGACGCGTCCCGAATCCAAGTTGATGTGGCCGTAAGTAGGCTCCCATCTGATCCTACACCGCCCCACACGCGAGTTTAGCCGCCAAACGTCTGTCTGTTTTTTTTTAATTGAGTCTACAATTATATACACATTATCTAAATTTTTTTCTATTGATTGGAATATGAGAGATGTTCAATTGATAAGCTTCACCTGTCGAAATTAAATAGTTTTGTACCATCACAGTTACCTATGCCTAAACTAGCCTAACTAACCAAATTTATGTCTAATTTTAATTTATCTGTCTGGTACATGGGAAAACAAAAAAACATATTTATCTATTTACACGTTCATTTTATTGATTGGGGAGCTCCATGCAATTTAAAATTTATGAGGTTTCATAATTTTTAAATTGCATAAAACTCCCCGTATTTTTTAATTAACTCTACCGACCGCACCGACCGCGTCTCGTCTTTCGCCACCGCAGACCGCCAGCGCTTCTGCAGCGCCACCAGCTCGTCGTCGGACAGCTGCTCGTACGCCGACGGCCGTAACTCTATGGGATGGGTTGTCCGAAGGCGCGGCGGTACGGGAGGCGGTCGCCGTTGCGCCTTGCGCCTTCGAGGTGGTGGAGTAGGAGCCACAGCCGCAGCCACTGACGCGGTCTCCCTGAAAGAAAAACAAACAAAATTAATAAAACATGTCTTTCTTTAGCATATACTAGCCTAACTATTCCTGCTCTGCAACATTGTGAATACCTTACCTTGTACGCTGTTGGCTGCTCTTTTGCCTCCGTGGCCACCTCCGTCTCCACCGCTTCCTCAGCAGGGATCAGCTCGCCTTCTCTGAAAAAGAATAGTATATCAATAACTTAATTAACATTCATCCTTTACTTATACAAAATCTTGAGTAAGAAAAAAATTTGCAAATAACATTTTATGCCATTAAAAAATTATAATAGTAAACCAGCCCTTGATACATGTAGGATTGCCAGGATTTTATGCAGACATAACCAGACACTTATGTAAAAGCATTGAGATGTAAACTTTTGAACTATAAATAATAATTTATATTTACTAGATACTACTCAAATAAACCAAAAAATATATCAGGAATTTACAAATTTAACCAAACCTAGGTTCAAAACTTAATTAATGTACTTTGGGTACCATCTTAGTAAAATGGTTCCCGTTTTTTTACCCTTTGGGTACGGAACCCTGAAAATAATAAAATTATTGATTCTAATTTCACTAGATAAAAAAAAATATCTACCTATAAACTAATAGACTAAACTAAGGTCTTACTCTGTGCCCCAGAACAGCCGAACGCAGAAACACCTACGGCTGCCTGCTGGTGTTCCTCTGAAAAAAATATATTAAAAAAGAATATATATATTAAAACATGCCAGGCCTTTGCATATACTTTTCATCAGTAGTTTGGTTAGTTTTGGAAAAAACGTAACGTTGTGGTTAATAACCCAGGTTCCCTAAAGCAGACACTAACAATAACATGTGCTTGGATTTTTAGCTGAATTGTTAGGCTAGTTTTGAAAGCACACAGAACCACCCCACAATGACTTCCCCTAAAACATTATTTAATCATAAAACTTTTAGAATAAAATTGATGTGTTTGGCTCAAATACAATAAAAGTAATAATAGGTATTATTCTTACTATTTAAAAATTGAATAACATAAAGAAGATTAAAGCAAGGACTTACTCTGGCTCAGTGGAGCGGCGGCGGCTGCCCTGAGGCCTCAGAAGCGGCCGCTCTTCGTCGGATCTGAGGAATAATTGATAAAAAAAGAGCCAATGAAAAACATGCCAAGCACTGGCTTGCTCGAATTAAGGTTATTGTTAGCATACACACAACGAGAATATAAAAAATGGTGTTAGTAACATACATAGGTGCTCATAGCAGCCACCAAGAGTAAGTCCATGAAAACTAGTACCTAGCTAAATTGTTCTGTTAGTGTCAAAGCACACACACTAGATAAATTACAAGTTATTGGAGCACTCAAACGTCAAAACACATTACAAATACAATACAATAGCAAAAGGGACTTATTTATATGTAACCTAACCTTCCGACGTTGAAACTTGGATCAGGGATTCAGGGCACGCGCACGTAGACCGAGTAAATGACATGATGCTAACAAAAAGTAACACGATGTATTAAATTAATTTCACGCCACGTTTCGTGTTCTAAAACAGCAAGTAAAACAACGTATCTTGGCGTCGTTTGGGCGGCTCCCATGATAATAATACACAATTTCTGAAACAATCACAAGTTTTTGGTTAGTTTTGGTAAAACAAATTAAATCGTTGAGTGATAGAAATACGTTAAAATAACTATTCAAGTGAACACATTGGTACATACCTCCTCCTAATATTTTTATTTGCGCACGCGCTCGCGCTGGTCGACATTCACAAATAAAATGGCGGAGCGGCGGATCGATAGCGTCCTTCTGTAGAGGGACGCGAATAATTTCCCTGGAGACTTGTGTCATAAATCGTCAGGAAAAGTGTAAAAGTGACCAGTAGGGATGTTTAGCATTAAGGTCACCCATCAGCAGAATCTTGTTACCTGTTGACATGAGAGCACTAACGTCACTGGAGAGCAGGGTCTTATTCGGTGATTGGTAGACCGAGTAAATAGTAATTTTTCCACTTGGCAGATTGAGTGATATGCCAATTGCTTCTAAGTTTTGAGTTAGTGGTGTAGGAACAATATTGTGTTCTAAATCGTCTCTTACCAAGATGGCAACGCCTTGCCCCGAGCCGTCAGGTCTCTTGTCGAGCCTATAACATGAGTAGCCTGGGATACGAAAGGTTAGCCTCCTAGTCAATCGCGTTTCATTGAGTGCAATGATGTCTACCTTAAGGTCACTTACCGCCAATGCCACAAGTTCCTGTTGCTTTTTGTGAATACCGTCAGCATTCCAATAAAGTATCCGTAACTCATTGAACTTAAACACAATGACCAAGGTGAGACATAATAAGGATCACCTTATCCATAAAGGTAGGGCATTGGATAAATTCCTGCTTAAGGGATCTGATAGTAGTGAGAATTTGAAGCATTTCGGTCGTCACTGGGTCGTTTTGCATTTCGGCGGGGTCTTTACGTGGAGGAGCTGTTAGGGCCGCTTTGGGAGGGGGGTTTGGCACAGCGTGATTAGTTGTTTCTTCTTGATGTACTATGCGCGACTGGGTTGCTGCATTGCCCTTGATGACCTCCGAGAATGTTTTTGTAGGAGCCCCCAACACTGCCTGTCTCCCTATGATGGAAAAAATCCTCTCTTCCATTGGAGTTTAAACTTCAGTGGAATAAGGACCTCCTCCTGTCCCTCGCTTGTGTACTTCCTGCTCACCTACTTTCATTTTGACGCGATATTTAATTTCGCGCCAATACTTAACATGCAATTATACAACAAAAAATTATTAGTTATTATAGAAATTGGCCGATAGTCACCCGGAGCCGCAGGGTCATCCTTCTTGGGCGCAAAGATTGTCCTACTCCGTCTAAGCTGGCAAGGGATCTCGCCAGACCGAAGCTACAAATTGAACACCCGCGCTTTCATCTCTACAGGAACGCCTCGCCATTCCCCCAAGGTGATACCGTCAGGTCCTGGCGCTGTCTGTAGATCGACGTTGGTAGCCTTAATCTCTTCCGAGGTTAAGGGTTCCCAGAGCCGAGAATAATCGTGGCTGCCCCCGTACTGCTTATCTCTGCGTAAAGCATTGAGAGCTTCCGCTGTGGGTCCAGGAGCGTGCGAAACAGCCTTAAGAATTGGTCGCCAATAGGCTTCCAACTCCTCAAAACTGTGCTTCACACTCCTGCATTGGCCATCAATTACCTCCGCTGCAGCGCGACTACGACACTTCTTGTACAATTCCTGTATGCGCGCGTATTGAACCCGCCAACGCTGTCTTGCATTAATTCTGGCTGGCGGTTGCGCATCGTCAATTCCGGGATTTATGTTTGAACGCTTTCTTGATCGAGCACCCTGTAACCGTCTGCTCGCGGCTCTCGCAATGAGATCCTCAATCAGACGGTCACAAGAATGATCTCTCTCAGGCGTGGCGGCTCTTGGCACTGGTCTTCGGCGTGTGTGGGAGTTGGAACCAGAACTAGCCTGCGCACTCAAAGGTACACGTCTCCTTCGACGGGACGCGGAGCATTTTTGGAGGGGATTGATCTATTATAGCGGCTGCTACTACCGCTTCACGAGCCTGATGTTCAGCTCGAAATCGAGATACTTTATCCTTGTAAGGTTGAGTTCTTCTTACTTCCTTAATTCCCTTTAACGTTCTCTGCAGCCGAGAACCCAACGCTGCATGGAGACGTTTATTGCTCCCAACTGACCCCATCTCCGGATCCATCTCAGCCTCTGTCCGCGCTAGCAAGTCTAGCTCCTCCTCCCGCTAGCGACGCTTCACCTGCGCCGGCCGCGCGTCAATGTTAGCCTCCACGGGATGGCCCCTACGTTTATGCAGACCAAGCCCCGTTTTGGTTGTGAAAATACGGTCACACAGCGAACAAGGGTATCCCAAGTCAGCCGGCCCCGCAACCTCTGGGGGACCCACAGCACCCCCTTGTAATTCAAGCGCTCGACCGGGGGCCTCTAGACGACCCGGTAGACGCTGTTTTACGTTATTTTCAAGAGCGCTTAAAATTTTGTGGCAGTAAGCGGGGTGCTAGCCCGAATACCACCATTCGCCCACGGTTTTTGCATGTACGCAACCCTTAGGATGACCGCTAGGCTTGAGCCGCCCCGTAGGACAACCCCATCACGGCAGTTGTGAGAAACCCCCACAACCTCACTTGGATTTACAGTCCTAAGATGGTAGTGGACTGCCGCACCGAACCCGAAGGTAATCCAAGGTCAAGTCTACCGGACCTTTCCCTATAGGTCGTAAAGAAGAGGTCAAAGTGTTAGACTGGTACGGTGCTAACTCCTACGTTCGAAGGGAGTCTGCTGGGAGATCACACAGTCACTACGGCTTCTAGTCCCTCATTGGCTATCGCAGCGGCACCACGTGCAGCCAAAATCGTACATTCCTCTACAGGCAGAACACTGCACATCATGATCAAACAAATCACATATTTCATGATCAAACAATCTAGATTTAACAAAAAACTGACTTTATTTCTTGATTTACTGTCTCCAGAGCTGTTATCAAGTGATTATACTTCACCAAGAAATACACAAATACAATTGTTTATTTGCCAGAATACTTCATATTTGTAGGCGACGCACCACACATACTTATTTTACTGTTATTTGTGTCTGTGTGCATAAATGTATCACTTTATATTTTTAATAAAATCATTCGCGAACGACCGATGCGCGGACCAATCAGAGCGCAGCTCATGCGCGCCCTCATCCCTTCACTCGTTCCCGCCATCTTAGTTTTTCTAGCAGTGTTTCAAAAATCGGCAAGAACGAACGCCGCTCCTCGGTCGCGCCGCGATAGCCTTTCCTTTAAAGCGTGGGTTTTCATTTCTATCCCTTATAAAGTTGTTCCTTCGGCCAAATCTTAACCAGGGCTATGTTTCATTCGCCACACAAAAATAGACTCATGCCCAAATGTCGCGAAAACCTAATTGAAAGGCTCGAAAGTGCGTCGGAGCACGTGTTGTCACGTGACACGGCAATGGATCCCGATCGTGAAATGAAGATGGAATCTACTAAATCCAAATCCATCGCAGCGCCTAGTGCATCATCATCTTCCCATGTCAGGCGTAAGCAACTGGAACTAGAAGCCGCGGAGGCCAAAGCCAAGATTGAAAAGGATTTGATCGACAAACGGCTGGAATGCGAGCTGGCGATGATAGAAGATGATTGCCGTTCTAGGAGCGGCAAGAGTAAGGCTGTCAGCCTCGCAGAGGACCAATACGACGTGGAACAATGGCTGGAACGAAGTAACGCACAGTCGCCCTCGGCGGCGGCACCTATGGTAACGGAG